>JAEIGI010000053.1:0-332236 GCA_018903615.1 Drosophila neocordata
TGCGAATCCTTGCTTTGTTTGGATTCTCCATCAAAATTATGTTCGCTGTGGGGCACCACTCTAATGCATATCAAATGCCGTTCCTCGTAAAGCTTGCAGCACTTCAATTAAATTTTGGTTCTGAAATTGCATGAGCTCACGCAATTGCCCATCCAAAATTGTAGGTTTAAAGACAGATCCCACTTCCGATGTTGTCATCGGCTTCTCTATTTAATTATTTAGTGTTTTTCGACATCTTAATTAGCGAGTTCGTTGTTGCTTGGCTATCTGATTTTGACTGACTACCCAGTCTCACCAGCCCCAGCGTTACACCGAACCACACTCGACGTCAGATTCATCTGACGTCCCGCTCAAAGCCAACTTCAATTGTTAACCAATAACAAAACTATTCCACATCACTAACGCACCTGCATGACTAAGCAGTCACTGCCAAACTTGCATAACTCACCATGAAACTAACAAATTTACAAGACAGAAGTCACTGTAAAACTGTATGCCAAGTTACAGAGACTATGCTCCACAGAACATAGAAGGTATCAAAGGGTAAGCTAAACAATACCCTATTAAATATCCGACACGGCCATCCTGACTATTACACGTCCTCGTGTCTGTCTATACACCCACTTTATCATCCAAGTATTTTCCTTATTTAAATCAACCTTGATTTAAATGTGCAACTAAGAACAATTTTAAAACTCTATTTAACCATTTAACCGATCTTCACATACAACATATCATCCATTACTTTTGACAAACTACGCAATTTTCAACAACTTTAAAACAAATTAAGGAATTCAACTTATCCTTCTTATTGGCAATATCATTTATCTGTGCAACACTCCAACATCTTACGCGCTACACACCACGACAAAACTATCGTTTTGCGCTTATGCTTGCATTATGACCAATTTTGGAGTTGCTATATCAAACCTTTAGTTCATACTGTGTCCTTCAGCATCTTGATACTCACTGGGCTTCTCTTTACTGTCTCTTTCAACAGCTTCACCATACTGTCTCTTTCAACAGCTTCTCTTTACTGTCTCTTTCAACAGCTTCACATTACTATCTTTTTCAACAGCTTCTCTTTACTGTGTCTTTCAACAGCTTCACTTTACTGTCTCTTTCAACAGCTTCTCTTTACTGTCTCTTTTAACAGCTTCACATTACTATCTCTTTCAACAGCTTAACTTTACTGTCTCTTTCAACAGCTTCTCTTTACTATCTCTTTCAACAGCTTAACTTTACTGTCTCTTTCAACAGCTTCTCTTTACTGTCTCTTTCAACAGCTTCACATTACTATCTCTTTCAACAGCTATTTTTTACTGTCTCTTTCAACAGCTTCTCTTTACTGTCTCTTTCAACAGCTTCTCTTTACTGTCTCTTTCAACAGCTTAACTTTACTGTCTCTTTCAACAGCTTCTCTTTACTGTCTCTTTCAACAGCTTCACATTACTATCTTTTTCAACAGCTTCTCTTTACTGTGTCTTTCAACAGCTTCACTTTACTGTCTCTTTCAACAGCTTCTCTTTACTGTCTCTTTTAACAGCTTCACATTACTATCTCTTTCAACAGCTTAACTTTACTGTCTCTTTCAACAGCTTCTCTTTACTATCTCTTTCAACAGCTTAACTTTACTGTCTCTTTCAACAGCTTCTCTTTACTGTCTCTTTTAACAGCTTCACATTACTATCTCTTTCAACAGCTTAACTTTACTGTCTCTTTCAACAGCTTCTCTTTACTATCTCTTTCAACAGCTTAACTTTACTGTCTCTTTCAACAGCTTCTCTTTACTGTCTCTGTCAACAGCTTCACATTACTATCTCTTTCAACAGCTATTTTTTACTGTCTCTTTCAACAGCTTCTCTTTACTGTCTCTTTCAACAGCTTCTCTTTACTGTCTCTTTCAACAGCTTCACATTACTGTCTCTTTCAACAGCTTCTCTTTACTGTCTCTTTCAACAGCTTCACATTACTATCTTTTTCAACAGCTTCTCATTGCTGTCTCTTTCAACAGCTTCACTTTACTGTCTCTTTCAACAGCTTCTCCATACTGTCTCTTTCAACAGCTTCTCCATACTGTCTCTTTCAACAGCTTCACATTACTATCTTTTTCAACAGCTTCACATAACTATCTTTTTCAACAGCTTCTCTTTACTGTCTCTTTCAACAGCTTCTCTTTACTGTCTCTTTCAACAGCTTCTCTTTACTGTCTCTTTCAACAGCTTAACTTTACTGTCTCTTTCAACAGCTTCTCTTTACTGTCTCTTTCAACAGCTTCACATTACTATCTTTTTCAACAGCTTCTCTTTACTGTCTCTTTCAACAGCTTCACTTTACTGTCTCTTTCAACAGCTCTTTTTTACTGTCTCTTTCAACAGCTTCTCTTTACTGTTTCTTTCAACAGCTTAAGTCCATATTTTCAATTTTAACGGTTTAATTATTATAATTTAATTTTTAAAACTAAGGATCTACAGCTTAATTCTTCGAATTTAACTTAAATGACCTTCATTACTTTCTAACTCAGTCGGTACTTGCACATCTGGCAACATTCTTATGACCTCAAGCGCGTGCTTGTATTTCCTTTTACTTATTAACGACCTGAGCATATAGCAATTCCCCTCTAACAGATGAGCTATTTGAAAAGGTCGTCTAAATTTAGGACATAACTTTGTTTGATTTTTCTCTTCATTTCTTATCAATACAAAATCACCCACCTTGTGTCCCACAACTTTTGCTTTACCTTTATCAGACTGTAATTTATTATACAATGCTGCAGCTGAAATATTTTGTACTGCTTCACCTCTGACTTTCTCCAAATCAATTTCTTCCGTTGTATCACACGGTGAAAGTAACCCCAACGGACGAGGAACTTTTCCGATAAACAACTCTAACTGACTTGCCCTCGTCACTCTTTTTGAAGTAGAATTAAAATTTAAAGACAACTGAAGCTTAAAGCCACTTGAAGTAGAATTAAAATTTAAAGCCAACTGAACATTTCTTAATGCATCTTGCCAAGCCGGCCTCAACTGCCGCTAATAGATTCTTTAAAGAACTCATAATGCGCTCAACTTGCACCATTCGCAAATTAATATTCTGTTGTGAGCAAAACTCACTAAATTTATTGCTAGTAAAGCACCTTCTTTGATCTGCTATTATATTATTTGGTACCCCAAACAAAGATACTGCTGATGTCACTGCATTTATGCAGCTTTTACATCAATTTTAAATGTATGAGTCAAATAAACAAAACTTGTAAACCCATCCACCTGAACTATGATTCTTTTGTGTTAGACTTCCCACTCACTTTCCAAGTTATGTCCATATGAATAGTATGCTAGGGTATATTCACTTTTGGTATCGGGTGTAGACTAGCTTGCACTTTGCCCGAAGGAGATTTCGACGTTTTACACGTAACACAATTCTCAACGAATTTTCTTATGTACTTTGACATGTTGTCAAACAAATAAAAGTCATAAGCCTTATGCAATGTCTTTTGCCATCCTTAATGCATAATGGATTCATGTACCTGGTTTATTACGGACCATCTGAACGCTCTTGGAACAATGGGTATTGACAGATTTCTTCCATTTCGCTGTATCTTACGATGAAGAATTCCGGCTCTTAATTCATACGTTTTGGCTCGATGATGTACAAGAGAATCTTCTTTTAGTTTGTTTACCTTAATAATTATATCGGGGTCTTTTCCTTGTTCAGCCCTCAGCCAATTACTAGAAATCTCTACCAAATTAACTTGTTTTTCCGAAATTTTACGACTTGACATAACTGAATCAATTAATGGAAGATTCCTTGATAAAAAGTCTTTCTTTCTTCATTCTTTTTCCCTCCCTATACTCCAAGTCAAACGTGAAGACCACCATCTTTGGGCCCTAGGAGCCAGGTCACGTTTAGTCCTCGACGCCTTAAGAGAGTTAAAATCCGTAAACACAACAAAGTTTCTCCCCAAGAGATAATGACGAAAATGCTTCACTGCCGTAACAACTGCCAGAGTTTCCAACTCTGATATATCGATTCCCCTGGTGAAGTAGCCTTGCTGAAATATTCAACTACATGAGACTTATTGTTTATTAAGATGGCCCGAAAGCCCTGAGAACTTGCGTCTGTATGCAACTCGATTGGATATTGTGGATCGAATATCACCAAAACTTTTGTGTTAGTATTTCCCGTTTTCAGATAAATTGATTCCTTTCTGACGTTAAAAAATATAATGGTTTCATTAAACATAAAAATCCTTCCACAAATTGTCTAAAGTAAGACGCTAGCCCAATAAATTGTTCTAAAGCAGCTACTGATTGAGGAGGTGGTAAGGCAGCTAACGCTGCAATTTTAAGCGAATTTGAATTTCACCCGCCCTCACTTCATATCCCAAATATTGAACCGTTTATTTAAGGAGAGAAGATTTATTAATGTTCAATGAAAATCCCGCCTTTGTGAGCATTTGACCCACTAGCCATATCTAAACATATAAAATATTTCGCGCCGTGTAACATCGCAATCTGATCCGAAATGAGTGGCAAAGGGTATCTATCTGAAACTGTATTAAAGTTCAACTCTCTGTAATCAACACACAAACGATGTGAGGAGTGAGATACAGGACTCGCATATGGTGAACAACTAGGTTTTATAACGTTACCCTCCAACAGCTCATTTATTTTAAGTCGGACCAATTTTCTCTCATTTGGCAAGAGCCTATACGGTCCTTTAAACAAGTTTACTCGGATCCATTAATTTAATAAAATTAAATCCATTAATTAATAAAAAACGTTGAATATGTTTCCACTAGACTTATTAATGTGTCCTTGTCTTTTCCTACAACATCAGTGTTCAATTCACTAAATTGCTTATCATTTGAACGATAATTTATAATTTTTGCCCTAACAATTTGAAACTTTTCAGGAGACACTATGACATTGAAGCCATGCAAAAGCATCTCTCGACCAATGACAATGTTATCCTTTAAATATTAATTGCCTACTTCATGAAACAGTATTTCGATATTATAACTATCAATCTTAACGTTACTTAAAATTTGCAATGTGCAACAAATGCTATTATTGCCAATGCCTTTTACCATCATTACATTTTGAATTCTCTTACCCAACTAACTTAACTTATCTTTTTATTTATGAGGAAGCATTCCAATCCAGATTCAAACGTAGTTTTGAAAATCTCTCCTTGGTGTACCATCTCTCCTTTGGTCCAACGAGGTCACACAGCTGCACTCTTTTCGTCTGCTGCGGATCCTTGCCTTTGTCGCTCGCCACAGGTAAAACAGGTTACATTGGATTACTGATGTTGTCCTATAGCACCCCTACCGTTGCGATCCACCATACGAGAACTAAAGATTTGTTGTTGTTTCGCTCTGCATTCGGCCATCTTGTGACCCAATTTTTCACATTTGATTGCTTGATAATATTGAAAGAAACATAGCCGCTGGTGTTTCTGTACCTAAAAACCGCTGAACAAAAAATTCCTTAAATGGCGGCCACACTGCCGCTGTAGAGCACGACGCCATTGCATCTGCATCAGCAAGATCCGGGTTGAATTTTGGCAACAAAAAAAATTTATTTTACCTTACATGAGATGTCGTTCCTCGTATAGCTTGCAGCACTTCAATTAAATTTTGCTTTTGAAATTGCATAAGCATAGGTTTAAGGACAGATCCGACTTTTAATGTTGTAGCATTGTCAACCTCTCCAGTTAATTGTTTAGTATTTTCCGACATCTTAATTAGTCTTCGAGCGAAGCGAGTTCCTTGTTGCTTGGCCTTCTGATTCTGACTGACTACCTAGTCTCACCAGTCCCTTCATTACACCGGACCACACTCGTAGAACTATTCCACAACACTAACGTACCTGCATGACTAAGCAGTCACTGCCAAACTTACATGACTCACCGTTAAACTAACACGATAGTCATAACTAACAAAGTTACATGACAGAAGTCAGCGTAAAACTATCTAAGTTACAGACACCATGTTCCAGAGAACATAGAAGGTATCAAAGGGTATGCCCAACAATGCAATAATAATACCTTATCCCATCTCCGACATAAGTATAAAATAAAATTGCGTTTTTTTTAAATAGAGTTTGATGTTTCTGTCTAGAGTACGCAAAGAAAAAAAATCGTTTTTAATGTAAGCAGTACATGTCAAACTGTATCAACAATTTTTAATTTTTGCGGGCGTGCAATAAGCATAGTAAATTAGAAAGCATGATTAATGCTTGTCAAACTGTTAAAACTCGTAAAATAGAATAAGTATCCAAATGGACGAGATGCATACAATGAGGCGAATTCAGAAGATGCATACAGTAACAACGGGCAAAAACGATGCAGGAAGCCGAAGTTGGACACGCTGCGGCAGAGCGACGTCGGTTCTATCCTTCGATATCTTAAATTTGAAAAGTGAAATCAATCATATTTTAACAAGCATCATGAGCGGACATAAAATTAATAATTGCGAAAAAAAGAGGCCATGCAGCCGTATGTGTTGGATGATGAGTCCGATGGCGATGAGCCGCTCCCATTGGGTTCGGTCATCGTCATCTCATACGACGAGGGAGAGGAAGAAGTTTTCGCCGATCAAGATGAGGAAGACGAGGGGTTGATGATAGATAAGGAAGAGGATATCGAGAGGCAGACAATAACCTGGCCGGATTGTTTTCGGAGGTTGAGGAGAAGATGGTTGGGGGTGAGATTCGGGCCACCCAGAGATGAGACATCGAAGATGATGAAAAGAGCCTTGGAGGAGGCGGCAAACGACGCGGTTGCATTTATGGACCTGGTGGACACTGACACGGAGAAAGAAAAGGACGAAGGGCCGTGGGCGCCAGTGAGCCCACCGACCCTGATAAGAAGGGCGAGTAGTCCAAAAAATGACGATTTCCGACAAGAGTTTTGCCCGTCGAGAGCCGGAACGCTGGAGCAGGGGATATACCAACAACTGTTGGAGTGGCAGCAGCAACGACAACATCAGCAAAGCCAACTTCAACAGCAGGAACCTCCGCAACAGCAACTATAACAACAACTCCATGTCCGGGCTAATACAATTTGAGGAGTCAACGAGGTAGAATATTTTAGAAGTTTAGGTTAATTAGAATAGGTAGAATAGCAGAAAGATATGAAGTTTACGTTAAGTAGAATGAGTATAATAGTTCGATTAGGAGAAATGGTTGAAATATAGATGTGTAAGTAGATAGAATAAAACTTAGTATGACACCCATGCCAAAACGGGGCAAGGGAGCAGTAGAAAAGATGCTCACGATCTGCCAAAATGTTAGAAAAGATGCCAGTTGAATGGCCAACAAGGAAAAGATGCAATTAATAACCTGCACACAAAATGCAAAAAAAAAATCACAAAAAAAATAAAAAGATTTTTATGAAAAACAAAGAAGATTAAAGAAAAAACAAAAACACATGTGGGAAAAAATGCAAGATCAAAGTAAAGGAATTTGGGAAAATATGTATAAATGAATTTTTTTTCGTTTCTTCTGAAAAGTAAAAAAAAACAATAAGGGTATATTAAAATATCCTACTGTCCCAAAAAAAACTCAAAAGGGGGGTCAAATAAAAAAAAGGGGAAAGCGCCACATTGCCAAATTAAAGGAATTGCGGGTGCGGCGTAAAGGAAAAAAGAATCAAATAAAAAATGGAAGGATTTGGCTCCCGAAGAAGGAAGGAATGTGAGGGATATAAATTTTACATATATATAAATTAATTAAATTCGCTTTTCCGTATTTTTCAATATTAACACTTACTATGTAGAGGAGTTAATAATTAGTATTGATTGGGGTTAACACGCGGTGCGTTATAAGAAGACTTTGATTATATCATGGTGATGATCGACGTTCTTTGTTTCCGAATATCAACTAAAACTAAGTGATACAAATTCTTATACGAGCCTCGACCACTATTAATTCGTACGGCAAGTTTTTTTAACCGTATGCAATGTTTAACAGACGATATTTTCAATATTTAAGTATATAACATAAGCAAACCTATTTTTTTCTGAAAGCTCATTTTATTTTCTTAGTTTAATAACAACAAATCTTTGTTGTACTTCAACAACAACAACAATAATAATATTTCTTTAAATGCCTTGCTTAACTAAGAAAAAAAATTTGACCAGTAATTATTCATACGGTGCGTTGGACGGATTCAATTTTTACTTGCTGTGATTCATATTGAGGGGACCAAACGTATGATCTGTATTCCAGAAGGTGTTGGACACACGAAGTCTGCAAGTTCTTCAGATCAGAAGGAGGAGTTTGTGTCTTTAAAACTAAGACAAAGTTTAACATCGTCAGCGTACATAAGGACACGAGAATGGGTTACTACTGAAGGTAGGTCATTTATAAATAGGGTAAAAAGTAACGGTCCTAGATGGCTACCTTGTGGCACCCCCGAGGTTATTTTGATGGTTTTCGAAAGAGAGTTCTTAAATAGAACTTAGAATAATAAAAGTTTTCCTCCAAATAGGAAGGAAAGAGGACGTTTCAACAGACAATTTAAATAATTTAAGAATTTGAGTAATTAGATTCTTAGCACAAAACCTGAGTACGCAACCAGGTATCCCATCAGGTCCTGGTGAGTAGACGGGCTTTAATGTAGTAAACATACTGAGAAGTGAGTCCCCATCGATCACAGGATAAAAGATGCGGTCTAATTGCATCTTTTATCCTGTGATCGATGGGGACTCACTTCTCAGTATGTTTACTACATTCAACTGATAGGGATATGAAGAGTTGGCTCGATAGGGAAATAGATTGTATTGAAAAAATCGGAAAACATATCGGCAGTGGCCTGATCATCGGTTGGTTTATTGTCTTCAAAACGTAAACAAGACATGAGCACTGCTAATTTATATTTGGTGTTAACAAAGTTATAAACTCGCTTGGGATCACGGGAAAACTGTTGTTTACAGCGCCAAATGTAATCCTTATAACATTGTGCATTAAGCACAGAAAAATTTGATCGAGCAACTATGTAATGAGAAAAATCTGACCCGATTTTTTGTAGTTTTTATAATATCTAGATTTTACATTTTTCAAATTAGATAACTCCCGTGTAAACCATGGTGGCTTGTCAGACACTACATGGGCAACACGTGGAACACAGGCATCAAAAAGTGAAAACATAGTATTATAGAAGAAACCAATGAAAACAGGCATCAAAAAGTGAAAACATAGTATTATAGAAGAAACCAATGGCAGCCTCCATATCTACACAGGAATACAGATAAGACCAGTCTGTAGCAAGAATTAGCTCATTGAGCTTGAAAAAGTTAGCTTTACGAAAACAACGGATACGAGGCGCCGAATTTGTACCTACAATTAGTGATCGAAAGGGAAGGTCAATCAAGTGAAGTCCAAAGTCGGATGAAAATTATGTTCGGGGACAGCTAGGTGATAAATCCTTGAAACAACGCAGTCGGAAGACAGTAGAACAAATGTAAGATCTAATGACCTACCGTTCATGTTACGGACTGGATTTACTTGGGTTAAAGATAACACAAGGAGACCATCGACAAAGCAATGTGAGGGGAGGGCAACAGCAAGGAAGACTCATCTGATTAAAACCATGAGAAGTCAGGCAGTTCGCCAAGAACAATTATTAAGTTTACATCGGAAAGTAGCAAAGAGACAAAGCGAATAGCTTCTAAGTGTGTAGCGTATACCACCATATCAGGTTTTGGTGGAATATACGAACAAGTTAACAAGTTTAAAACTAATTCAGAGTACAGGGCAGAGTTGAACTTTTGAATGTTGTATCGCATCTTAATGTAAAAAAATAGTGGGAAAAACAGAATCATCAGATATGTCAGGCCTTAACCACGTTTCTGTAATTACCAGAACATGAAAATCGAATGATGGACTGTCTAACCTTCTGGTAGGCCAATTTTTTTTTTCTTTTAACAATGCGTTATAATTTTATTAGCAACTTGATTGGTGGATGTTGGTATCGCCAGAGAGTTTCTGCAGGGGCTATTGACTTTGTAGTTGTGGTTATTGTGGAATCCACACTGCACCGCTGGCACTCATGAAAACTTTGGACATGTTACATACCGCCTCTCCCGTTCTTCGGCATGTAGCCAACATTCCCGCTCCCAATCCACCCACACATGCGTAAGCCGGCTCACTTTTGATGTTGCCGACAACCGAAATGCAACCCCTCGCCTCCCCCGCTGGTCTATACGCATGAGCTGAATCTCTAAGTCTCGTGCGTCGGTGGCTTTAGTCAGTTTAAATCAAATCATTTACATGTTTGAATTTTGCTTTCGGTTCGATCGCTCATTTCTTTCGTTTGCTTGTGTTCGGTCGAACCGCCAGGTTCGTTTATACGTTTGACTCAGATATATAAACGCGCAATATCGTCATATTTAAATTGCCTTTTGGGCCAACGCTTATTTGAATTATTAGCTGCTTTTACGACTTGAATTCATCTATATTTATATCTATCGTGATACTCTGCCGCATTTGTGAGGTATATTTATACCTATATATTATATATTTATAGGTTTTATTTATCGACGGATTGTATTTGGCTGTGGCAAGTATTCCTACTGCCAGGATGACTCCTGGTCTTGTTTAGCTACACCTGACGCCTGCTACGCTCCTATTATTCTGCTAGGAATACTCTTAGTCTTTTCCCACTATGCCAGGAATACTCCTGGTCTTCCTCAACTGTGCTAGGAATACTTCTAGTCTTCCCTGCCTATGCCAGGAATACTCCTGGTCTTCCTTAACTGTGCTAGAAATACTCCTAGTCTTCACTAAAATTGCTAGGAATAGCTCCAAGTCTTTTATATATTGGTAGGAATAACTCCTAGTCTTTCTACTTGCAACCAAAAACTAAACCGCCTTTAAACCTCCACTTGTAACCAGGATACGGATGGATATCCTTTTATCGATCTGACTTGGCACGCCTTCACTTTTATTTCTTCACATATGTTTCATTTCGTTGGCCTCGCTTATTTACTTCACTTGTTGAATCTTCACTTGTTAATACTTCACTTGCACCTTGCTGGTCTAAGTGATTCTTCGCTTGTTTCCTTCGCTTTTTAACTGAATGCCTTCTGTGTCTCAGCCGTGTCTATTTATAGGCATCTTGACCCAGGGAGGACGCGTGGTGGGATTATGTACCGTTGCCAGTACTTTTCCGCGCGCCAATATTTGCCGCCCAAAACTTTCCATCGCTTTTTTTTGCCTTCGGCCTTCTCGGCCGATTGCGCAACGCAACTCTCCTGTTGCTATGCATGGTGAAATCACGCATACGCCTCTCAGCTACAATCTTGCTCTCTAGCTTTGCCAATATCCCCCCTTATATACTACTTAACAAACGTTTAACTTATTGCTAATTTCCCGCCCTTTTTACATATGCTTAAATATATTGAATTTATAATTAAATCCCTTCCTCCCTGAACTATTTATATTAAATCAACTTAATAACTATATAAATATACCCCCATTTATCTTTTGTTGTATTCATATATACAGCATTAATGCTCTACATTAATGTACCGCATTAACCCTTTCACATAACTAATATTCATATTATGTTTATTCCATTACATGAGTTACACAATATCATATAGCATTATATTATATATTATATACATATATTTATATAATATATATATTATCATTACATGTTCAAATTTAGCGCCAATACCTCCAGTTAGTCATTTGGGACCACTTCTGTTCACCCTTTTCATTAATGACCTTCCCTCTGTTATAAGTTCTTCTCGTGTTCTTATGTACGCAGACGACGTTAAGCTTCGTTTTAGTTACAAAGACATTACCTCTTCTTGTCGATTGCAATCTGATCTTCAAAATCTTGAGCTTTGGTGTGATAATAACTTATTAAAATTAAATGCAACTAAATGCAAGGTCATGACTTTCCATAGAAATTCTCCGCATTTGGTTACATATTTTCTTACTGATACACCATTGGAACGTCTTAATGAGATGTATGACTTGGGTGTCCTGATGGACCGTAAATTAACGTTTAAGTCCCATATTTCCTCTACCGTCGGTAAAGCCAAGGGCGTTCTTAGGTTTGTAAAGAGATGGTCAAAGGAGTTTGACAATCCATATACAAACAAAATTCTTTTCACCTTACTTGTCCGTGCTATTTTAGAATATGTATCTTGCATCTGGTCACCTCACCTCACCTTCGTGGTTTCAATTGGGAATGTAATGTTAATTTGCCATCGTACTCTAGTAGACTTCTTTTACTTGGCCTTCCTTTACTCACTAATCGTAGAGTAATGCTTGGCGTCATTTTTATACACAAGCTTCTTAAAGGTGATATAGATTTGCCCGAGCTATTAAACTAAAAAAACTGAGTGTTCCATGTAGAGCTACTCGAAACTTTATACCTCTATATCTTTCACGCGGTTCTACTAACTATTTGTTGCATGAACCTTTCCGAGTTCTTTGTTCTAATTATAACCGTCTTTTTTATGTAGTGAGTACAGAGCTTATTTGCCCTGTACTAAAAAATACTATCCTTTCTTTTTTAGCTCGTAGCTAGCTTTAGTTTTCGTTTTTTTCTATACTTATGAACTGTCCCCGCGAGGCGTACGTTGCTATACAATATACGCTTCGGAATGTCTAGTAACGTAAACATTCATACATTCATGCTGACAGTGCATGATCAGCTTGAATATTTATGTTCTGCTGGTCAGTTGTGTTAACTCCTCCCCCACTTAGGTGAATGACGTAATCGGATTTCTTGAAACTGTTGTCTTGTGCTTTTATTATTCGCGATGGCGACCGTTACTCTCGCTCTACTCTCTTCTTTTTCGATGCATAGTAACACGTTAACCCTTGTGTTACAGTTTGGTTAGTATACATCTTTTCTTTTCGAATTTGAAATACTCTTTAAAATTTTTATTTAATTTTTTTTTGTTTTTTAATAAATTTATATTTAATAATGGTTGTCTGCTCATTCAAAAAATGTCTTCACCCCCAAAAGCTCCAAGATGACTACCTTTTATTCTGGCTGTGTGACAATGTTATGCACGTTAAGTGTGCTGGTTACACGGCCAGGGTTAAAGATAGTATTGAAAACGGTGGGGGCCCAAAATGGAGCTGTGAAGTATGCCGAGACGTAGAAATGGATATGCGTGTATTTATAAGGTGGACTAGGGAAGGAGCTAAAACTCTGGCAGCTATCTTCGGGATGAGTTTTTATCACTAGAAACTCAGTTAAATAATTAAATGAATCACCGAAGCGGAAGAAGACTATCCCTAGGGATTTCTCCCCTGATCCGCCGGCATCTCTACTTCTACCGGTTCCGACTATGTGTTCTCAGCGCCTGATTTCGTTTAGGCGCCCAGCAATAGCCCAGTTGCGGGTACTATTGATATTTCCCCTGGCAATAGTGTCGCATACTGATGCGATATCAAGTGTAGTCTCCGATGTGTCCGGGCGAAAACCGTCTTCAAGGGATATTCCCAATAAAGTTATAACTAGAGGAGCACGTAAAGCGTCATTCGTCTCCGTGGCCATAGGTCAAATTACTGGAGACGCGGTTGCGAGTGTAAAAGTCACATAGTAAAAGCCACATATTTTTTTCAACACTAACACTGGGCAAAAAACGTAGTGCCATACATCGCGGTGGAAAAATTTAAATTTTCATATTCTCGTAACATTTTGTCATTTAAATTTTCGACCAAATCTTTTTGACCAAATTTGTAATAAAGATTTTTGGCCTGAACATTAATTTATAAAGGAGTATACAACGAAGAAGAAAAATCGGCCTCCGATTCGTCTTCCTATTGCACCAACCAATCTTCCACTATCTTTTGGCTCGTCAGTACTCAATTTCGTCCCTTATTCTGGCCTACCAATAGGTTAGAGGACTAAAATCTAAACTTTCAAAACTTTATATAGACAGTCCATCATTCGATTTTCATATTCTGGTAATTACAGAAACCTGGTTAAGGCCTGACATATCTGATGATTCTGTTTTTCCCACAATTCTACATTTAGATGCGATACAACATTCAAAAGTGGTGGCGGAGTTTTAATTGCTGTTAACTCTGCCCTGTCCTTTGAATTAGTTCAGCCTTCTGCAACTTTTGAAATCGAAATTGTCAATGTTAAAATTACTTTAAAAACGTATTCCGTCTTCATAACTTGTTCGTATATTCCACCAAAATCTGACATGGTGGTATACGCTACACAATTAGAAACGATTCGCTTTGTCTCTTCGCTACTTTCCTATGTAGATTTTATAATTGTTCTTGACGATTTCAACCTACCTATCTGCCTGTTGTTGCCCTCCCTCACATTGCTTTGTCGATGGTCTCCTTGAGTTACCTTTAACCCAAGTAAATCCAGTCCGTAACATAAACGGTAGGTCATTAGATCTTACATTTGTTCCACTGTCTTCCGACTGCGTTGTTTCAAGGATTTATCACCTAGCTGTCCCCGAACATAATTTTCATCCGACTTTGGACTTCACTTGATTGACCTTCCCTTTCGATCACTAATTGTGGGTACAAATTCGGCGCCTCGTATCCGTTGTTTTCGTAAAGCTAACTTTTTTAAGCTCAATGAGCTAATTCTTGCTACACACTGGTATTATCTGTATTCCTGTGTAGATATGGATACTGCCATTCGTTTCTTCTATAATACTATGTTTTCACTTTTCGATGCATGTGTTCTATGTGTGGCCCATGTAATGTCTGACAAGGCACCATGGTTTACACGGGAATTATCTAATTTGAAAAATGTAAAATCTAGATATTATAAGAAGTACAAAAAATCGTGTCAGCCATCAGATATTTCTCATTACATAGTTGCTCGTAAATTTTTCTGTGCTTAATGCATAATGTTATAAAGATTACATTTTGCGCTGTAAACTACAGTTTTCCCGTGATCCTAAGCGATTTTATAACTTTGTTATTACCAAACGTAAGGTAGCAGTGCACCCGACTTTTTTACGTTTTGAAAACAATAAAGCAATCGATGATCAGGCCATTGCCGATATGTTTGCTGATTTTTTTTAATACAACCTATTCCCCAATAGAGCATCGAGCCAACTCTTCATATCCCTATCAGTTGAATAGGTCTAATTGCATCTTTAATCTTGTGTTCGATGAAAGCTCGCTTGTTTACTACATTTAAGCCCGTGTACTCACCAAGACCTGATGGGATACCTGGTTGCATACTCAGTTTTTGTGCTGAGAATCTAATTACTCAAATTCTTAAATTATTTACATTATCTGTTGAAACTTCCTCTTTGCTAACTATTTGGAAGAAATCTTTTATTATTCCTTTACATAAAAAATGTAATAAATCAGAAGCCTCTAATTATAGAGGTATTTTGTCCGCTATTCCGAAGGCTTTTGAGAACATCATGACTTCCCAATTGCAACATTTCTGTAGTTCTATTCTTTCTTCTACCCAACATGGGTTAATGAAATGTAAATCTACTACCACTACTAACTAATGTCGTTTATACCGACTTCAGTAATGCTTTTGAATCTGTTAACCATACACTGCTTCTGTCCAAAATGTAATATTTAAAACTCTCTTTCAAAAACCATCAAAGTAACTTCGGGGTGCCACAAGGTAGCCATCTATGACCGTTGCCTTGTACCCTTTTCATAAATGACCTTTATCCTATCTAACGAGGACCAAAAGTCACATTTCTGACAGTCAGTAGTTGTCAAACGATTGTCGAAAATATCCAAGATCCTTACAGAACTAAATCCCTTTTTATTTCACTGGTCCGCCCTATTCTGGAGTACGGATCATGTGTTTGGTCCCCTCAATATGAATCACACCAAATAAAAATTGAATCCGACCAAAAGCAATTTGTAATTTTTGCGCTTCGTGGTTTAAACTGGGATAGAAATGTTAACCTACTCTCGTATTCTGATAGACTCCTTCTAATTAATATTTCCTCCTTATTTAACCGTAGAGTAATGCTGGGTACTTTTTTTATACACAAGCTTGTGAATGGACAAATAGATTTCCCTAATTTACTTAATCAGCTCAATCTATCTGTACCTTGTAGATTAACTAGAAATTATATCCCTCTAACTTTAACTCGCTGCACTTCTAACTTTACTTTACATGAACCTTTTCGAGTTCTTTGTTCCGATTACAGACGCCTTTATCCTATAATCGGATCAGAGCTTTCTATATTTCAACTCAAAACTTTTATTCTTAAATACCTAGCTCGTAGTTAGTTCTAATTATTATTGTAAATGTCGTCCGTTGTCCTCGCGATTTCGTCTTACAGGCACTGTCCTGGTGTCGCTTGGACTACTTGAACGTACTTCGCATTGTACGTGTCAACGTCCAGAAGGTATGGCAGGCTTGGTATTTCCGGTTGATTGGTAAAAACTACGTGAGTTTTTACCTTTATCTCGTTGTCAAAGGTAAGGAGGAATGTCCCTTTCACTATTTGTTCGTCGACTATAGCTGTTCCGTCGGTGATGATGATAACGCCATCGTCTTTGATGGTTAGAGGTTAAGAATGGCTGGGTCGAGTTGGACAATGTGCGGTGCCACCAGAGTGCAGTTGTTGTGCGCATGTTGTGTGGGGTAATTTATTGTATGTTGTTGTAAGAGTTGTACTACAATTTCCTATTTTTTTTTTTTTTCGCGGGTGCACTAAGTGCCCACGCCTCCCGCCCAACCGACCGATGGGCGCTAGCCGCATAACGTACGGTTCGAGTCGCGGGGACAGTTCATACGTATTGATATTACATGGTTGCCACAATCAGCTATATTGTAGTATTCAGAGAAATTTATTATAATGCCATTGCGTTGTTCAGGGTATAGTTAATTATTTTTTGTTAATTTTTTACACACTATGTTAGGCTTAGGATATGTTATAATAAAATGTATGAAATTGTTGTTTAGCAAAAGTTTAATTTGAGATACTTCCATTAAGTCTGTAATAGTGATATATATAGGGTGTTCATTAATAATATTTTTAAAGTCAGTAGAATCCAATATGAAGGGGCTTAGAATTCCAACTTTTGCTACTGTGTAGTGTTACTGATAGCATCAAGGTTTCTAATTGAGAAATAATTATTCTGTTTCTTGAAAGCAATGTCTCGTACAAATGTTCCGTGTTCACTTGCTTAGTTTTTGTATCTTTTATTAAAAGGATTACTGTGTTGGTAAGCTTATTTATTTGTTTTTGCATTTTTGTATTTATAGTTATTTGCCTTTTTTCTGATTCTACAAGTTCCTTCTCTGTAAATTTAAGTTTTTCGAAGTCGTCGGAGTCTGGTACTCCTAGCATGTCTATGATGGATATTTACTGTGCCTATTAATGTTATGTTTAAGTTAGCACAACAGTCCAACTGAGCGCAAATATTGAGTGAGTTAGGGCTAGCTGTAATTAGTTAGCCCGAGAGTCCAACTGAGCACAAATATTGAGTGAGTTAGGGCTAGCTGTAATTTTAAGCATAATTGTAAATTAGAGTCAGTTGATCTCCGACAATAAAACTGACCGGTCTGCGCCGTCTTTCTAAATCGAGTCTTCTCAATTAAAAGTTATATCAACGTAAGTAACGCTGTACTCCGTACACGTAACAAACATATTAAAACTAGAAGGATGGGCTAACTTCGGCCACGCCGAAGTTCGGATACTTTTGCAAACTGCCTTTTTCAATTACATATAAATAACCAGAATCATAGGAAAGTATATAAAGCTAATCATGCCCGTGGCTCCAAGAAAAAAACTTACAAGTGAAAAAAAATTTTTTTTTGGTCCGATTGTACCTATAGGAGCTATATCATATAGTCGGCCGATTCTGTCAAAACTCGACAGACACATTTTTATATATACCAAACTTACATATACCAAATTTCGAGTGAATCGCTGTTAAAACAACCAAGATTTTCATCTAAAACCAATTTTTTGGCCGATTGTACCTATGGGAGCTATATGATATAGTGCCCCGATTCTGATAAAACTTGCCAGATATGATAGAAAGTATATAAAACTCATAAATACCAAATTTGGTGATAATCGCTCTTAAAACAACTAAGTTATTGCTCGAAATCCATATTCATGACCGATCGTTCCTATGGGGGCTATATGATATAGTCAACCGATTTTTATAAAACTTGATGGATATGTTGAGAAGTATATAAAACTCACAAATACCAACTTTCGTGATATTTGGTTAGAAAACAACAAAGTTATTGAGGTTAAAGCTTACTCACGACCGATCGTTCCTATGGGAGCTATATGATATAGTCATCCGATCGGGATGATTCCGAGATATACAATGCCTGCAGCAAAAAGAAGCCTAGGTGCAAAATTTCAGCTCTGTAGCTTTAAGGGTCTCGGAGGAGATTGCGTTGATCCAGACAGACGGACATTCGGACAGACGGACATACGGACAGACGGACAGGGCTAAATGAACTCAGCTCATCGTGCTGATCAAGAATATATATACTTTATATAGTCGGAGATGCTTCCTTCTATGCGTTGCAAACTTCAAAAACGAATTCAAAAAAAGAAAAACCCAAATAAAATCGAAACAAACGTCGTTTAAACAAATATTAAATTTAAAGAAAAAAAGAGTTTTGCTCAAACACGTGGACTTACGATTTTCACTCATACAAAGACTCAACCATTTGCTTCAATTAGCTCAATGAGCAGTGTTTGACTTGAGTGAAACGAAAACAAAAATAACTGTTTTGCTCAAAGTTAAGCCATACGCGTCAGAAATCTTCTAAATTGTATGAGTGAGAAACATTCATGTGCAGACAACGAAAGAGTGCGAATGGAAATTAAACTTAAAAAAATACATTCAAATCAAGACTTCCACAAGAATAAAAGCTACAAGTTAAAAAGATCAAATTGAATAAAAACTTAAAACTAAGTAAAATTCAAAATAAAAAAAAAAAGTGATAAAATTAAATCAAATCAAACCCTAAAATAATACACAAATTAAAATTTCTATAAAAGTGAATTAAATTTCTAACAAGTGAAAAAAAAAAAAATACGAATAAAAATTAGAGTTTTTTTTTGACAAGAAAGGAAAAAAAGCAAACAAGCAAACGAAAAAATATGAAATAAGAACACCTACAAATAAATAACTGTACAAGAGCAAAGAGAGAAATCATAAGAGCGAAGACAATAATCATTAACTGTTAAAGACATTCATTTGCAAACAACGGAAAGTGCGTACAGTTGCATATTTGTGAGCTATGATAAATAGCGAAAAATCAAAAAAAATCAAACCTTAAACATATACATTCAAATTGAAACTTCTACAAAAATAAAAGCTACAAGTAAAAAAAAAAAAAAAATCAAATCGAATTAAAACTTCAAATTAAATAAAAATTCAAAATAAAAAAAGCTATAAAAAAAAAGCAAACAAGCAAACAAAAAATATCCAATACGAACATCTACAAAAAAAAAAAAGAAAAGAACAAAAAGAAACCATAAGCACCAACGACAACCACTGTAAAAGCGAAGATAATAATCACTAACTGTGGAAGACATTCATTTGCAGACAACGGAAAGTGCGTACAGTTTCGTATGTGAAAAATCAAGTTCAATCAAACTTTAAAAAAAAATATATTTAAATTAAAACTTCCACAAAAATAAAAACTACAAGACAAAAATAAAATCAAATCGAATTAAAACTTCAAATTAAAAAAATATTCAATAATAATACTTACTAACAAATAACTGAAAAACCATAAACAGCGACAACAACTACCATAAGAGTAAAAACAACAATCATAAACAGCGAAGACAGCATCCCTGGACAGCGAAGACTACAACCATAATCAGCAGAGATAACAACCGAAGGCAGTAAATACAGCAACATGAAATAACGAAGACGACAAACTTGGATAGCGAAGACACCAACCTTAACTAAGCAACAGCATTATTCTACATAGTATAAAAAAAACATATAAGTAGGGCATTCATTGAATAAAATATCAAACATAAATTAAAATTGCAATTCCAATTTGTCGGTAATAACTGTAAACAAATAAGAAGTCAAAAAAAAAAGAAGAGAAGCAATAAATTATTCTATTTCAATTTGAATATTTAACTTTTCATCATTCATTACAAAAAATATTTATTCTTGTGTCTATTGTTATGAGTGATAGCGAAATACAAGAGTTATCAGACAAATTTCAGAAAATATATGGAACACAACCTCTAAAAAACGTAGATACAGGTGAACTTTCAGAAATGGCTTTGACTAGCGAACAATTAAGATCCGTAATGGAAAGTGCTATCACGAGTGCCTTAGCTATCCAAAATGAACTCCTTGACGCGAAAATGCAACTGATGGAACAACGATTGAGTTCCATGCAGGTTAATACCAAAGAGATAGAAACTTTCAAAGAAGCCGAAATTCAGCCAGGTGTTATTTGCAATGAAACTTTAGACATTATGAAATCCCTCCCAGATTTCGAAGGGAACAATGAGACATATGTATCTTGGAGGAAGGCAGCACATACTGCGTATAAAGTATATGAAAAATATGAGGGTAGTTCAAAGCATTATCAAGCCTTAGGGATATTAAGAAATAAAATTAAGAGTGCCGCTGACATGATTTTCCTCTTTCGACACTCCACTTAATTTTAAAGCCATCATCAATAGATTAGACTTCACGTACGCGGATAAACGACCAATACATCTACTTGAACAAGAAATGTCGACACTCCGCCAGGGAAATCTGACGTTACCTCAATACTATGACGAGGTAGAAAATAAGTTGACCTTATTAATAAAGAAAACAATTAAGACTTACGACACTGTCGTTGCCAGCCGGATAAACGAAAAATACAGAGCGGATGCTCTCAGGATTTTTATCTCAGGAACTAAGAAGACCTTGATGATGTATTATTCTCTTGAAGACCAACGGACCTCCTCTCAACATTGGCACTGGCGCAGGAATTAGAATCTAACCACAATCGCTACGTGTTTGCTACGAATTTTGCACACAATATGGAGGAAAAAGCTCAGAGAGCCGAACAGAAACCGCCGGTTAGGGAAAGAAATATCACTCAAGAACAACAATATAATCAGCAAGCAAAAGACCCCGCATTTCACAAAGCAAGAATTTACTCCACATAAGGATCAAGTTCAACCGATGGATGTTGATACGTCCTCTCGCTTCAGACAAACGACTCGGTATCAGCAGAGCACGGCTCCCATAAGACAGACACAGTGGCCGGTCCAGCAACAAAGGATCAATCATATAGAAGTAGGAGATATTGAGCAGGATCAGGAGGATTTTGAGTACCAAAATATTGCAGAAAACGAAGTTGAAGACATTCAAAATGAAACTGAAGAATACGACAAAATCAATCTTTTAGACAGTAATAGAATAAAAAAAGCGCAACAGCTACAATTAGACAGAATAAACGAAACAGGACGTGATAGGCAGTTCCAAGTAGGCGATACAGTCCTTGTAAAGTCCAATAAACGTCTAGGAAACAAATTAACACCTCTGTATAATGAAAAAAAGGTTGACGCAGACTTGGGGACAACTGTCTTAATTAAAGGGAGGGTGGTCCACAAGGACAATATGAGGTAGAAACAGATACTAACACTAAGCATTCAACTAACCTTACGTTATATTTAGAGATAATAAAAGATACAAGAATTCAGTAACAGATAAATAGTCTGATACAGTTAATTTTTGATAAAGGATGTAGAGATAAAGCAAATAGACACAGAACGTTTATTTGAAACATTACTTTCAGGAAATAGAATAATTATTTCCAAATTAGAAACATTAATGCTGAAAATAACACTTACAAAGATTGGAATTGTAAATCCTTCCATACCGAACTAAAAACATATTCAATGAACGCCCTATTAATATTAAAATTACGAATTTATTAAAATTATTACAGGTTAAGGTTTTGTTAAATAATAATTTCATCCACTTCATAAAAAGATATCCAAAACCTAGTATAGTATGTAAGAAATCGACACTATATCCTGTTCACAACAATAATAATATAGTAAATTTTGAAGAGAATTACAATATAATTACAACTTGCGCTTAACAAATTGCACTCAGGCGGCACCGCACACTGTTCGACTCGACCTAGTCATCCAGAACTCCTTTCTATTATTGATGACGGGAGTGATTATTATCAACGATCGGATAACTACAGTCAATGGACAAGTGGCAAATGGGACGTTCCTTCTCACTTTTAACGGCGAGTTAAAGGCTAATGATACTACGTATAAAAATCTGAAGAACCACGTATGGAAATCTCCAAGACCGGCGGCATCCGCAATATTAAATGTACCCAGTTAAAGAACCTCCGCGACAGTGCGAAGTTAAAAAAGGATCAACGAAAAATCTGGGATAACTGTTGTCATTCTTCGTCCCCTATGTTACGCCTCAGTGAAGCTTACCAGAGACGCCTGAAGAATAAGCGCCAACGCGGTCTTCAAATGGAAATTGATAGTCTCAAGAAATCCGAGGACGTCATTCATTTAAGTGAGGGAGGAGTTAGCACAACAGTCCAACTGAGCGCAAATATTGAGTGAGTTAGGGCTAGCTGTAATTAGTTAGCCCGAGAGTCCAACTGAGCACAAATGTTGAGTGAGTTAGGGCTAGCTGTAATTCTAAGCATAATTGTAAATTAGAGTCAGTTGATCTCCGACAATAAAACTGACCGGTCTGCGCCGTCTTTCTAAATCGAGTCTTCTCAATTAAAAGTTATATCAACGTAAGTAACGCTGTACTCCGTACACGTAATAAACACATTAAAAATATAACTTAGTATGGACGATGTTGTGGAGAAGAACCCCGTTGATGAAATTAAATTTTTAATAGACAATTCAAAAAATCTTGTAAAATTTTTCAAGCATTCCGAACTTAATCACAAATTAAGCAAATCTCTAAAACAAGAAATAAAAACGCGTTGGAATTCTATCTTTATTATGCTTGAAAGCATTTGTGATGTTCAGGAAGAAATTAAAGTTTTACTTTTATCAAAAAATGAAGTAAAACGTATAGCTAATATTGACTTCGCTTTAATTGAAAATCTAATTACGATTTTAAAACCATTTAAAGATTGTTCTGACAAATTATCATCTGGAAAAGATCCAACAATACATATATATGCTTTATGGTATGAAAAACTAAAAAAACAGTGTAAAATTGAAATATTCAATTCAAATGTTATAGAACAATTAAGAAAAAAAACTTTAAATTCTTTGGAATTGCGTTTTCAGCCAACTACAGTACATTTAGTTAGATTATTTTTAAACCCTCCATTCAAAGAATTGAGTTTTTTACCTGAAGAAAAAAAAATCATGTTTTGGAGACCGTCAAAAGCATGATGAATGAAATTTATAAAATCACAAGCGACACAGATGATGACTCAAAAATTGAAAACACTTCGCCAAATAGCAATAATGAATTTCAAGAGTATTTCGACAAAAATCAGCCAAAAAAAAGAAACTTGACAAAAATCCTATAGATTTAGAAATTGATAAATATTTTGCAACAACTACTCGTTCAAACATGCCAATTTTAGATTTTTGGAAACAGGCAACTGACCTGAAATTATTGCAAGTGGTGGCCAAACAAATATTATGCATACCTGTAAGCTCTGCCACAAGCGAGAGAGTTTTTTCATCGTCGGGGAAAATATTAAATGAAAGGCGCACACGATTGTCAAGCGCAAATCTCAATATGTTAATTTTTCTTTACAAAAATATGTAATTTAAATTTGGATTTTTTCATACCTATTAATCCTTTATAAAAAAATGTATTTTTTTTTTCGGGCGGGCGGGTTGGGTTCGGTTTACAAAATTTTTTTAGCTTTCGGGTACGGGAAAAATTTTCCTCTTCGGCCCATGGGCTGGGTCGGGCTGGGTTGAAAATTTCGGCCCATGCCCACCTCTACCTTGAAGCAATGGAATGAACGGTTGGGAATTGGGAAAATTTGTCTATGCATGTAAGGAGGTATTTTTTATCGGTATGGGAGTTTCCCCAAATATTTGTTTTTGTGCGTGACCGTTGTACTTAGCTGTTTTACAAATTTTGAAATTTAAAGCAATAACGTGAAACAGTCTTGTAAAAAATTGTGATCTGTTACAATCCCGGTTGAACTGTTTGACTGCATCTGTAGTAACAGCATTTGGCCGGATCACATATTAGTGAAAGAATAAACGGCCAAAAAGAAAACTCGTGGCTTAGTTAGGCTTCCTTCTACTTCTTCTTCTATTGCTTCCGGAATATCAGCATATGCTGGTGTTCCAAAAAACTAATTTCGTCCCTTAATCTGGCCTATCAGAACGTAGGAGGACTTAAATCTAAGATTGCTAGACTTTATGTAGATAGTCTAGTATTTGATTATAAAATTCTAGTATTTTCAGAGACTTGGTTAAAACCTGACATTAACGATGCATCTGTTCTGTCTGCAATATTTTCAATATTCAGGTGTGATCGCATTTCGCGTGTAGGTGGAGGAGTCTTGATTGCCATTGACTCGTCGTTATCTTCTGACCGGATTCAATCTCCTGATAACCAGGAGATTGAGTTTGTAATTGTCAAGGTCAGTCTCAAGACTTTCTCTGTCTACATTACTTGCTCGTACATCCCGCCACAATCCGACATGGCGGTGTACATTAAACACTTGGTTTCTATCCAACACATCTCATCGTTACTGTCTGATAGAGACATGTTAATTGTTCTCGGTGACTTAAATTTACCGGAAATAGTATGGTCCCCTACTGACGAATCTGCTTTGTTGCTCCCTTCTATTTCAAATTGCTTTATTGAAGGTCTTTTCGAGTTATCTTTGACTCAAATAAATCCAGTCCTAACAAGAATAATAGATCTTTGGATCTGATATTTGTTCTCGATTCCACCAATGGTGCAGTTTCTAGAATAAACCCTCTTGTGCTGCCTGAACATAGTTTTCATCCTACTTTGGAGTTAACTATTGATCTTCCGTATCGTGTACCGACTGTTGGTGCCTGTCCTGCGGTTAAATCCCGTAGTTTTCGCAAGACCAATTTTAGTAAGTTAAATGAGCTCATTCTTAAAAATGATTGGTCTTCCCTGTATAGTTGTTCAAACATGAACCAAGCTATTTCTCTGTTTTATAACACTCTTGGTTCGCTTTTTAAGGTTTGTGTACCGCTGAGGATCCCTGTGTCGGCCTTTGGAAGCTAACTAACCTGAAAAATGTAAAATCGAGGTGTTATAAAATTTACAAGAAATCAGGCCGCTCCTCAGACTATGCCCATTTTGTAGTCGCTCGATCAAAGTTTTTGACGCTTAATACGCACTGCTATAAGGATTACCTTCAGCGTTGTAAATTAGAATTTTCTCCGAAACCAAAAACAACTTTATAGCTTTGTGAATTCCAAACGCAAAATGTCTGTCTATCCATCATGCTTATCTCTTGAAAACAATATAGCGAGTTCTGATCAAGCCATCGCTGATTTGTTTGCGGACTTTTTTACAACAACCTATTCCTCAGCGGAATATCAATCAGACATTCCGTATCCTTACCAGGTAAAAAGCTCTAACTGCATTTCCTTCGATCGATGAAAGTTCTCTCCTAAGCGTGCTTAATTTAGTGAAACTGTCTACTCTCCTGGTCCTGATGGAATACCAGGTTGCGTTCTCAGATTTTGCGATGAGGCTTTATGTAAGCCAATTCGTAAACTTTTTCTTTCTTGTCTGTCAAATCTTCCACGTTCCCAGCTATCTGGAAGGAATCCTATATAGTTCCTCTCCATAAAAGCGGTAAAAAATCGGAAGCATCCAACTATAGGGGTATTTCTAAATTGTCCGCTATACCTAAAGCTTTTGAAAAATTAATCACTTCTCAATTGCAACATTTTTGTAGATCTATAATTTCACCATCTCAACATGGGTTTGTGAAATGTAGATCTACTACCACTAACCTTTTAGAATTTACTTCTTTAACGATCGAAGGATTTAGGAATGCAAGGCAAACTGATGTCATATATACTGATTTCAGTAAGGCTTTTGATTCTGTTAATCATACGCTTCTTCTTTATAAATTAAATAGTATTGGCTTTCCAAGTCCTTTAATTAATTGGATTCGTGAATATCTGACAAATAGAACTCAGAGGGTTCTTTTTAAATCGTCATATTTCAAATCTATCCATGTTACTTCGGGGGTGCCTCAGGGTAGTCATTTGGGACCACTGCTGTTCACCCTTTTCATTAATGACCTTCCCTCTGTTATAAGTTCTTCTCGTACTCTTATGTACGCAGACGACGTTAAGCTTTGTTTTAGTTACAAAGACATTACCTCTTCTTGTCGATTGCAATCTGATCTTCAAAATCTTGAGCTTTGGTGTCATAACATGACTTTTTATAGAACTTCTCCGCATTTAGTTACTTATTTTCTTACTAATACACCATTAGATCGTATTAATGAGATGTATAACTTGGGTGTCCTGATGGACCGTAAACTACCGTTTAAGTCCCATATTTCCTCTACCGTCGGTAAAGTCATGGGCGTTCTTGAGTTTGTAAAGAGATGATCAAAGGAGTTTGACGATCCATATACAACTAAAGTTCTTTTCACCTCACTGGTCCGTCCTATTTTAAAATATGCATCTTGCATCTGGTTACCTCAGTATGAATCACACCAAGCAAGAATTGAGTCGGTTCAAAACAGTTCTTACTTTTTGCTCTTCGTGGTCTGAACTGGGATCGTAATGTCAATTTGCCATCGTACTCTAGTAGACTTCTTTTACTTGGCCTTCCTTCTCTTACTAATCGTAGAGTAATGCTTGGCGTCATTTTTATGCACAAGCTTCTTAAAGGTGATATAGACTCGCCCGAGCTATTGAACCAAATAAATTTTAGTGTTCCTTTTAGACCTACTAGAAACTTTATACCTCTATCTCTGTCACGCTGTTCTACTAATTATTTACTGCATGAACCTTTCCGAGTTCTTTGTTCTGATTATAATCGTCTTTATCATGTAATCAGTACAGAACTCTCTTTTCCATTACTAAAAAATTCTATACTTTCTTTTTTAGCTCGTAGCTAGCTTTAGTTTTCGTTTGTGTCTGTATGTATGAACTGTCCCCGCGACTCGAGCCGTACGTTATGCGTACCTCGGTCGGTTGGGCACTTAGTGCACCCGTTGGGATACGCGCGAAAAAAAAAAAAATTTACCATGTGTTTTGTGTATCGAAATAATGTTGTTGGAAAAGTTTCAATTAATTTATGTTGTATAAATGCCAGTGCCCGTAACTCGCAAAAAATTGCGTTAATGACGTCTTTTTTGACTACATAGTAAACTCTTTCAATTAACAAGTCTCTGTTTTAGAAATGAATTGTATGTCGGATTTTTTTTTACCGAACAAGGGGACTGTACGATCAGAAGCTACTTTATTCTCTTCTATAATAATTTGGTTTTGAAAACAGTTGATTGGTTTATCTGTTGTTTCTATAATGCATGTGAGCAATAGTTTACTGTGCATTGAGGCTCCGTCTGACGGTGGATCGTCTTCCAAGGCATGAATAATGCGCCACGATAGCAAAGCAGAGGCGTAGTTTTCCTTTCCTGGCGCTTTTTCTTCTGGACGTTGACGCGTACAATGCGAAGTACGTTCAAGTGGTCCAAGCGACACCAGGACAGTGCCTGTTACACGCGAACCCTATCAGACAGCATGCAAAAGACGAAATCGCGAGGACTACGGACGATAATTACAATAATAATTAGAACTAACTGCGAGCTAGGTATTTAAGAATAAAAGTTTTGAGTTGAAATATAGAAAGCTCTGATCCGATTACAGGATAAACGCGGTTGTAATCGGAACAAAGAACTCGAAAAGGTTCATGTAAAGTAAAGTTAGAAGTGCAGCGAGTTAAAATTAGAGGGACATAATTTCTAGTTAATCTACAAGGTACAGATAGATTAACCTGATTAAGTAAATTAAAGGAATCTATTTGTCCATTCACAAGCTTGTGTATAAACAAAGTACCCAACATTATTTTACGGTTAAGTAAGGAGGAAAGATTAATTAGAAGGAGTCTATCAGAAGACGAGGGTAGGTTAACATTTCTATCCCAGTTTAAACCACGAAGCGCAAAAATTAGAAATTGCTTTTAGTCGGATTCAATTTTTATTTGGAGTGATTCATATTGAGGGGACAAAACACATGATCCGTACTCCAGAATAGGGCGGACCAGTGAAATAAAAAGTGTTTTAGTTGTGTAAGGATCATCGAATTCTTTCGACCATTGCTTGACAAAACCAAGAACACTCATGGCTTTACTAACAGTAATAATAATGTGAAGAGTGAAACTTAATTTGTGGTCCATGAGTACACCCAAATCATTCATCTCGTTCAGACGTTTTAAAGAAGTATTATTAAGATAATACGAAACTGTTTCGAAGGTGGTTCTATGAAATGTCATGACATTGCATTTTGAAACGTAGAGGTTTAACATGTTAGTTTCACACCAAGTCTGCAAATTGTTCAGATCTGTTT
Organism: Drosophila neocordata; assembly: GCA_018903615.1. Lineage (NCBI taxonomy): Eukaryota > Metazoa > Arthropoda > Insecta > Diptera > Drosophilidae > Drosophila > Drosophila neocordata. The sequence goes on from JAEIGI010000053.1 coordinate 28,499, forward strand.
AAGTTTAATATCCTCACCGTACATAAGCACACGAGAATGAGTTACTACTGAAAGAAGGTCATTTATAAATAGGGTAAAAAGTAACGGTCCTAGATGGCTACCTTGTGGCACCCCCGAGGTTACTTTGATGGTTTTCGAAAGAGAGTTTTTAAATAGAACTTTTTGAGTACGGTCAGTCAGATATTGGGAAATCCAACACAGCAAAAGGCTTGGAAGCCCAAGTTTGTTTAGTTTGTACAGAAGCAATGAACGCTTTACAAAATCAAAGGCCTTACTGAAGTCGGTATAAACGACATCAGTTTGTAGTGCATTCCTGAATCCATCGATCGCTAAAGAAGTAAACTCTAATAGGTTAGTGATACTAGATCTACGTTTCATGAACTCATGTTGTGTAGAAGAAAGAATAGAACTACAGAAATGTTGCAATTGGGAATTTATAATTTTCTCAAAAGCATTTGAAATAGCGGACAATTTGGAAATACCTCTATAATTAGAGGCTTCTAATTTATTACATTTTTTATGTAAAGGAATAATAAAAGATTCCTTAGTTGGCAAAGAGGAAGTTTCAACAGATAATGTAAATAATTTAAGAATTTGAGTAATTAGATTCTCAGCACAAAACGTGAGTACGCAACCAGGTATCCCATCAGGTCCTGGTGAGTAGACGGGCTTAAATGTAGTAAACATACTGAGAAGTGAGCCCCCATCAATCACAGGATAAAAGATGCAATTAGACCTATTCAACTGATAGGGATATGAAGAGTTGGCTCGATGCTCTATAGGGGAATAGATTGTATTGAAAAAATCGGGAAACATATCGGCAATGGCCTGATCATCGGTTGCTTTATTGTTTTCAAAACGTAAAAAAGACGGGTGCACTGCTACCTTATGTTTGGTGTTAACAAAGTTATAAACTCGCTTGGGATCACAGGAAAACTGTTGTTTACAGCGCCAAATGTAATCCTTATAACATTGTGCATTAAGCACAGAAAAATTTGATCGATAATAGAGAAATGAGAAAATCTGACGGCTGACCCGATTTTTTGTAGTTTTTATAATATCTAGATTTTACATTTTTCAAATTAGATAACTCCCGTGTAAACCATGGTGGCTTGTCAGACACTACATGGGCAACACGTGGAACACAGGCATCAAAAAGTGAAAACATAGTATTATAGAAGAAACCAATGGCAGCCTCCATATCTACACAGGAATACAGATAAGACCAGTCTGTAGCAAGAATTAGCTCATTGAGCTTAAAAAAGTTAGCTTTACGAAAACAACGGATACGAGGCGCCGAATTTGTACCCACAATTAGTGATCGAAAGGGAAGGTCAATCAAGTGAAGTCCAAAGTCGGATGAAAATTATGTTCGGGACAGCTAGGTGATAAATCCTTGAAACAACGCAGTCGGAAGACAGTGGAACAAATGTAAGATCTAATGACCTACCGTTTATGTTACGGACTGGATTTACTTGGGTTAAAGATAACTCAAGGAGACCATCGACAAAGCAATGTGAGGGGAGGGCAACAACAGGCAGACAGGTAGGTTGAAATCGTCAAGAACAATTATATAATGTACATAGGAAAGTAGCGAAGAGACAAAGCGAATCGTTTCTAATTGTGTAGCGTATACCACCATGTCAGATTTTGGTGGAATATACGAACAAGTAGTGAAGACGGAATTCGTTTTTAAAGTTATTATAACAAAGACAATTTCGATTTCAATAGTTGCAGAAGGCTAAACTAATTCAGAGGAGGGGTCCGAGTTGACAGCAATTAAAACTCCACCAGAAAAAATTGTGGGAAAAACAGAATCATCAGATATGTCAGGCCTTAACCAGGTTTCTGTAATTACCAGAATATGAAAATCGAATGATGGACTGTCTATATAAAGTTTTGAAAGTTTAGATTTTAATTCTCTTACCTTCTGGTAGGCCAGAATAAGGGACGCAATTGAGTGTTAGTGTTAGTGTTGAAAAAAATATGTGGCTTTTACTATGTGACTTTTACACTCGCAACCGCGGATCCAGTAATTCGACCTGGGGCCACGGAGACGAATGACGCTTTACGTGCTCCTCTAGTTACAACTTTATTGGGAATATCCCTTGAAGACGGTTTTCGCCCGGACACATCGGAGACTACACTTGATATCGCATCAGTATGCGACACTATTGCCAGGGGAAATATCAATAGTACCCGCAACTGGGCTATTGCTGGGCGCCTAAACGAAATCAGGCGCTGAGAACACATAGTCGGAACCGGTAGAAGTAGAGATGCCGGCGGATCAGGGGAGAAATCCCTAGGGATAGTCTTCTTCCGCTTCGGTGATTCATTTAATTATTTAACTGAGTTTCTAGTGATAAAAACTCATCCCGAAGATAGCTGCCAGAGTTTTAGCTCCTTCCCTAGTCCACCTTATAAATACACGCATATCCATTTCTACGTCTCGGCATACTTCACAGCTCCATTTTGGGCCCCCACCGTTTTCAATACTATCTTTAACCCTGGCCGTGTAACCAGCACACTTAACGTGCATAACATTGTCACACAGCCAGAATAAAAGGTAGTCATCTTGGAGCTTTTGGGGGTGAAGACATTTTTTGAATGAGCAGACAACCATTATTAAATATAAATTTATTAAAAAACAAAAAAAAATTAAATAAAAATTTTAAAGAGTATTTCAAATTCGAAAAGAAAAGATGTATACTAACCAAACTGTAACACAAGGGTTAACGTGTTACTATGCACCGAAAAAGAACAACAAAGACGGTAACAACAGCGAGAGTAACAACAACACAAACAACAACACAACTGTGTACAAAGAGGGCGAGTGTAACCGAAAGAATTACCGAAAAACCAGAAAATCAAAGTCTATGCAGACACAAAATAAAACTGTTAGTTTTAATTTTAACTTTGATTAAATGTTTAAGAAAAGCATTTTAACAATCGCAAGATAGTTCGATATTAAACGAAAATTTTTTACATCGTACTTTCCTGCTACGCCTCAATGAAACTTTACCAACAATCAGAAGAACAAATGCCAACCTGCTCCTCAGGCAGTAATTAACAGTTTCAAGAAATCCGATTAACGCTAGCCTCATAACGTACGCCTCGAGTCACGGGAAGAGTTCATAAGAACAGACAAAAACGAGAACTACGAGCTAAAATGGAAAGGATAGTATTTTTTAGTACAGGGAAAGGGAGCTCTGTACTGATAACATGAAAAAGATGATTATAATCAGAACAAAGAACTCGGAAAGATTCATGCAACAAATAATTAGTAGTACAGCGTGACAGAGATAGAGGTATAAAGTTTCGAGTAGGTCTACAAGAAGAAGCTTGTGTATAAAAATGACGTCAAGCATTACTCTACGATTAGTGAGAGAAGTAAGGCCAAGTAAAAGAAGTCTACTAGAGTACGATGGCAAACTGACATTACATTCCCAATTGAGACCACGAAGAGCCAAAAAGCAAGAACTGTTTTTGAACCGACTCAATTCTTTCTTGGTGTGATTCATACTGAAGTGACCAGATGCAAGATACATATTCTAAAATAGCACGGACCAGTAAGGTGAAAAGAATTTTGTTTGTTTATGGATTCAAACTCCTTTGACCATCACTTTACAAACCCAAGAACGCCCATGGCTTTATCAACGGTAGTGGAAATATGGGACTTAAACGTTAACTTACGGTCCATCAGGACACCCAAGTCATACATCTCATTAATACGTTCTAATGGTGTATCAGTAAGAAAATATGTAACCAAATGCGGAGAATTTCTATGGAAAGTCATGACCTTGCATTTAGTTGCATTTAATTTTAATAAGTTATTATGACACCAAAGCTCAAGATTTTGAAGATCAGATTGCAATCGACAGGAAGAAGTCATGTCTTTGTAACTAAAAAAAGCTTAACGTCGTCTGTGCACGTAAGAGTACGAGAAGAACTTATAACAGAGGGAAGGTCAATAATGAAAAGGGTGAACAGCAGTGGTACCAAATGACTACCCTGAGGCACCCACGAAGTAACATGGAAGAATCTGAAATATGATGATTAATAAAGAACCCTCCGAGTTCTATTTGTCAGACATTCACGAATGCAACTAATTAAAGGACTGGGAAAGCCAATATTATTTAATTTATAAGGAAGGAGCGTGTGATAAACAGAATCAAAAGCCTTACTGAAATCAGTATATATGACATCAGTTTGCCTTGCTTTTCTAAATCCTTTGATCGTAAAAGAACTAAATTGTAAAAGGTTAGTGGTAGTAGATCTACATTTCACAAACCCATGTTGAGATGGTGAAATTATAGATCTACAAAAAAGCATTTGGTATAGCGGACAATTTAGAAATACCCCTATAGTTATATGCTTCCGATTTTTTACCGCTTTTATGGAGAGGAACTATATAGGATTCCTTCGAGATAGCTGGGAACGTGTAAGATTTGACAGACAAGAGAGAAAAAGTTTACGAATTGGCTTTCGTAAAGCCCTTGTGAGGAATATATAACATATATATATATAAATATACCTCACAAATGCGGCAGAGTATCAAGCCAGATACAGATATAAATGAATTCAAGTCGTAAAAGCGGCTAATAATTCATTTAAGCGTTGGCCCAAAAAGGCAATTCAAATTCATCAATGAGCGCGTTAAATGTTTGAGCCAAACATATAAACGAACCTGGAGGTTCGATCGAACTCAAGCAAACGAAAGAAATGTGCGATCGCAACAGCGAACACACACACGCACAAGTGCGTAAGCCACCGACGCACGAGACTTAGAGATTCGGCTCATGCGTATAGACCAGCGGGAGAGGCGAGGGGTTGTATTTCGGTTGTCGGCAACATCAAAAGTGAGCCGGCTTACGCATATGTGGGTGAATTGGGAGCGGGAATGTTGGCTACATGCCGGAGAACGGGAGAGGCGGTATGTAACATATCCAAAGGAGAGGTTTGAGAGGCGCTGGAGGTATTGGCGCTAAATTTGAACATGTAATGATAATATATATATTATATAAATATATGTATATAATATATAATATAATGCTATATGATATTGTGTAACTCATGTAATGGAATAAACATAATATGAATATTAGTTATGTGAAAGGGTTAATGCGGTACATTAATGTAGAGCATTAATGCTGTATATATGAATACAACAAAAGATAAATGGGGGTATATTTATATAGTTATTAAGTTGATTTAATATAAATAGTTCAGGGAGGAAGGGATTTAATTATATATTCAATATATTTAAGCATATGTAAAAAGGGCGGGAAATTAGGAATAAGTTAAACGTTTGTTAAGTAGTATATAAGGGGGGATATTGGCAAAGCTAGAGAGCAAGATTGTAGCTGAGAGACGTATGCGTGATTTCACCATGCATAGCAACAGGAGAGTTGCGTTGCGCAATCGGCCGAGAAGGCCGAAGGCAAAAAAAGCGATGGAAAGTTTTGGGCGGCAAATATTGGCGCGCGGAAAAGTACTGTCAACGGTACATAATCCCACCACGCGTCCTCCCTGGGTCAAGATGCCTATAAATAGACACGGCTGAGACACAGAAGGCATTCAGTTAAAAAGCGAAGGAAACAAGCGAAGAATCACTTAGATCACCAAGGTGCAAGTGAAGTATTAACAAGTGAAGATTCAACAAGTGAAGTAAATAAGCGAGGCCAACGAAATGAAACATATGTGAAGAAATAAAAGTGAAGGCGTGCCAAGTCAGATCGATAAAAGGATATCCATCCGTATCCTGGTTACAAGTGGAGGTTTAAAGGCGGATTAGTTTTTGGTTGCAAGTAGAAAGACTAGGAGTTATTCCTACCAATATATAAAAGACTTGGAGCTATTCCTAGCAATTTTAGTGAAGACTAGGAGTATTCCTAGCACAGTTAAGGAAGACCAGGAGTATTCCTGGCATAGGCAGGGAAGACTAGAAGTATTCCTAGCACAGTTGAGGAAGACCAGGAGTATTCCTGGCATAGTGGGAAAAGACTAAGAGTATTCCTAGCAGAATAATAGGAGCGTAGCAGGCGTCAGGTGTAGCTAAACAAGACCAGGAGTCATCCTGGCAGTAGGAATACTTGCCACAGCCAAATACAATCCGTCGATAAATAAAACCTATAAATATATAATATATAGGTATAAATATACCTCACAAATGCGGCAGAGTATCACGATAGATATAAATATAGATGAATTCAAGTCGTAAAAGCAGCTAATAATTCAAATAAGCGTTGGCCCAAAAGGCAATTTAAATATGACGATATTGCGCGTTTATATATCTGAGTCAAACGTATAAACGAACCTGGCGGTTCGATCGAACACAAGCAAACGAAAGAAATGAGCGATCGAACCGAAAGCAAAATTCAAACATGTAAATGATTTGATTTAAACTGACTAAAGCCACCGACGCACGAGACTTAGAGATTCGGCTCATGCGTATAGACCAGCGGGGGAGGCGAGGGGTTGCATTTCGGTTGTCGGCAACATCAAAAGTGAGCCGGCTTACGCATGTGTGGGTGGATTGGGAGCGGGAATGTTGGCTACATGCCGAAGAACGGGAGAGGCGGTATGTAACATGTCCAAAGGAGAGGTTTGAGAGGCGCTGGAGGTATTGGCGCTAAATTTGAACATGTAATGCTAATATATATATTATATAAATATATGTATATAATATATAATATAATGCTATATGATGTTGTGTAACTCATGTAATGGAATAAACATAATTTGAATATTAGTTATGTGAAAGGGTTAATGCGGTACATTAATGTAGAGCATTAATGCTGTATATATGAATACAACAAAAGATAAATGGGGGTATATTTATATAGTTATTAAGTTGATTTAATATAAAAAGTTCAGGGAGGAAGAGATTTAATTATAAATTCAATATATTTAAGCATATGTAAAAAGGGCGGGAAATTAGGAATAAGTTAAACGTTTGTTAAATAATATATAATGGTGGATATGGGCATAGCCAGAGAGCAGCGATTGCATTAGAGAGGCGTATGCGTGATTTCACAACAAGAGATACATGGCATGAGCGGCCAAGAAGGCCGATGATAAGAGAAAGCGATGGAAAGTTTTGGGCGGCAAACATTGGCGCGTGGAAAAGTACTGACATAATCCCACCACGCGTCGTGCCTGGGTCAATATGCCTATAAATAGACTAGCGAAGTATCACTTAAACCAGCAAGGTGCAAGTAAAGTATTAACAAGTGAAGATTCAACAAGTGAAGTAAATAAGTGAGGCCAACAAAGGCCAAGTCAGATCGGAAAAAGGATATCCATTTGTTTCCTGGCTACACGTGAAGGTTTAAAGGCAGATTTGTTTTTGGTGGCAAGTACGAAGACTAGGAGCTATTCCTAGCATAGTTGAGGAAGACCAGTAGCAGGCGAGAGGTGTAGCAAGACAAGACCAGGAGTCATCCTGACAGTAGGAATACTTGCCAAAGCCAAACACAATCCGTCGATAAGTTTTCATGAGTGCCAGCGGTGCAGTGTGGATTCCACAATAACCACAACTTCAAAGTCAATAGCCGGTGCAGAAACTTGTAACGATCCTGTTTGGTCCTTACTTGCGGCAGAGCCGGATTTCAGGTGTAGGGGTACGACACAACAAATTTATTTTGTGCGCTGGTGAAATGAGAAGATATAGTTTTTTTCTTTTAATAAAACGTTATAATTTTATTGTCAATTTGATTGGTGGATGTTAGTATGGCTAAAGAGCTTCTGCACGGGCTATTGGCTTTGCGTTTGTAGTTATTGTGGAATCCACACTGCACCGCTGACACTCATGTATTCCTACTGCCAGGATGACTCCTGGTCTTGTCTAGCTACGCTCCTAATATTCTGCTAGGAATACTCCTAGTCTTTTCCCACTATGCTAGGAATACTCCTAATCTTCCACAACTGTGCTAGGAATACTCCTAGTCTTCCCTGCCTGTACCAGGAATGCTCCTGGTCTTCCTTAACTGTGCTAGGAATACTCCTAGTATTCACTAAAACTGCTAGGAATAGCTCCTAGTCTTCAATATTTTGCTAGGAATAGCTCCTAGTCCTTTATATGCTGCTAGGAATAGCTCCTAGTCTTTTATATGTTGCTAGGAATAACTCCTAGTCTTTTATATATTGCTAGGAATTACTCCTAGTCTTTTACGATCCGCTAGGAATAGCTCCTAGTCTTGTGATCTGCTAGGATTTGCGCCTAGTTTTCAATACCCTGCTAGGAATAGCTCCTGGTCTTCGTACTTGCCACCAAAAACAAATCTGCCTTTAAACCTTCACGTGTAGCCAGGATACGGATGGGTATCCTTTCATCGATCTGACTTGGCACGCCTTCACTTTCACTTCTTCATATATGTTTCACTTCGTTGGCCTCGCTTCTTTTCCTTCACTTGTTGAACGTTCACTTGTTGATATTTCACTTGCACCTTGCTGGTCCAAGTGACACTTCGCTTGTTTCCTTCACTTTCTAACTGCCCTCCTGTGTCTCAGCCGTGTCTATTTATAGGCAACTTGACCCAGGGATGACGCGTGGTGGGATTATGTACCGTTGCCAGTACTTTTCCGCGCGCCAATATTTGCCGCCCAAAACTTTCCATCGCTTTCATTTGCCTTCGGCCTTCTCGGCCGATTGCGCAACGCAACTCTCCTGTTGCTAGGCATGGTGAAATCACGCATACGCCTCTCAGCTACAATCTTTGCTCTCTAACTTTGCCAACATCCACCCTTATATACTTTTTAACAAATGTTAACTTATTGCTAATTTCTCGCCCTTTTGACATATACCTAAATATAATGCATTTATAATTAAATCAACTTAACAACTATATAACTATACCCCTCCCCTTTATCTTTTGTTGTATCTATATATACATACTTAATGCTCTGCATTAATGTATCGCATTAACTTTTCCACATAACTAATATCAATGTTATGTTTATCCCATTTCATGAGTTATACAACGTTATATAGCATTATATAGTATATTAGGTATATCTGTTTATATATATATATATATATATAAATATATATATTATCATTACATATTTAAATTTAGCGCCAATACCTCCAGCGCCTTTCAAACCTTTGCTTTGGACATGTTACACACCGCTTCTCCCGTTCTCCGTTACATGCCAACATTCCCGCTCCCAATCTACCCACACATGCGCAAGCCCGCTCACTTTGATGTTGCCAACAACCGAAAAGCAACCCCTCGCCTCACCCGCTAGTCTATACGCATGAGCCGACTCTCTAAGTCTCGTGCGTCGGTGGCTTACGCACGTGTGCGTGTGTGTGTTCGCTGTTGCGGTTTTATGCACTCCCAATGTAACTCACTCTCAGTGACGTCACACGAGCCTACATGCACTTGTTCTTATCTGTTTCTCATTGCATGTTACATATATTCGGCCTTTGCTTTGACCATTTCTCATATGTAATTATGTTTGTGTGTATGTTTGCCAGTTTTAAATCACGCGATTTACATGTTTGCATTTTACTTTCGGTTCAATCGCACATTTCTTTCGTTTGCTTGTGTTCGATCGAACCTCCAGGTTCGTTTATATGTTTGACTCAAACATTTAACGCGCGCATTGATGATTTTGAATTGCCTTTTTGGGACAATGCTTAAATGAATTATTAGCCGCTTTTAAGACTTAAATTTATTTATATCTGTATCTGGCTTAATGCTTTGCCGCAATTGTGAGGTATATATATATATATATACATATAAATATATATAAATATATATATATATATATATTATATATTATATATTCCTCACAAACTCTCTGGCCATACCAACATCCACCAATCAAATTGCCAATAAAATTGTAACGTATTGTTAAAAGAAGGAACAACTGTATCTTCTCATTTCACCAGCGCACAATATAAATTCGTTGTGTCGTACCCCTACACCTGAAATCCGGCTCTGCCACAAGTAAGGACCAAAAAGGATCGTTAAAACTGGCGCCCAACGTGTTTAACTGGTGAAAGAGATTTACAAGATTTATTGTTTTCTGTATAGGAAAACAAAAAAAAAAACAACGTTAGTTTTTAATAAAAGGAAATAAATTGATCAAAAGCCGGCAAAATGACAAAATCATGGATTTATTACATGAAAAAGGAGGAGTTGATAAAAACTGGCGAAAAGTGAGGAATTACGCTAGCAGGAACTGTGGAAGAAATGAGGAAACAGTTCGGAGAATGGGTCAACAATCATGAGGACGACTTAGAGTGGCAGGCATGGATCAGCTCGCTGGCAGCAAAATATACAAAGGCTGCAAAAGCGATGCCGGTGGGGGAAATTGCAAAATTGGCAATTCCAATATTAACACCGCCGAGATGGGGAAGCGTGGGTGCCCTAGATGGCCCACAAAAACAACAACACACATTATATGAAGAGCCAAGAACAAGTAGAAAAGTTACAGAAAGTAGCAGAGCCGGGCTAATAAATTCGAATAATGAATATCCTATAGTGGCAAAACAAGTGAGGGAATGGACATTTCGTTTCGACGGCAATTCAAAGCCGCTAGAATTCATCGAACAAGTCGAATGGTCAGCAGACATGTACGGACTAGGCATCAATATGATCCCAAGGGCAATGCCAGAACTGCTAAAAGACAAAGCATTAAAATGGTACGTGGCCAACAACAAGCATTGGGCATCATGGAAAGATTTTACTGAGGCATTCAAAAAATATTTATTGTCGTGGGGATATTTTAGCAAACTGGAGGATCAAGTAAAAGCCAGAAAACAACAGTGGAATAAGTCGTTTAAAAATTTCATGATAGCGATCCAAACCATGATGCGTCCATAAAAAGCCCAGATTTCGAGCAGCTAGAAATCATATTGGAAAACTCCACACCAGATTTAAAAATGTTGTAATGCAACTGGCAGATGAGTTCGAAACATTGGAACTGGAAGGGAAACAATTCCAACGAGAGGCTCAAAGAGAACGCTCACACATACCAATGGGCGTGCAAAGACGACCAGTTGTGCAGGACAATAGGCATAACACCGTCTGCAGACGCTGCTTAGATTATGAGCCACCAATTCCAGCTTAAAGGCGAAATTTTATGAAAATCCCAACAGGATGGGTACAGAATCCATCTCAAGCATGCAGAACATGCGGAGGGGCAGGTCATTGGGCTAAAGAATGCAGCAACAGAAGATTAGAATTCTGTTGGAATTGTGGCAAAATCGGAAAGCGTTCGATGAACTGTTGCATGCCAGCGGGAAACGCAAATCGGTTCCTGCCTGCAAGGAGCGAGCAGGAGCCGGCAACAACAGCTCCGCGAACCTAATCGGAAAGCTGATAGAAGAAGAAAGCCAACTATCAGCAGAAATTAGGATAGGGGGCATTAGAATGAAGGCCACGGTAGACTCAGGGGCCACAAGCAGCTTTGTTAGAAAAGATCAGCTAAGAAAATCGAAAAAGCAAGTGAAGTTGGCAGTCGGAGCAGTCAAAGAAATAGACTGGCAATGGATCGCTGAAGTACAATTTGGCGACAAAATAATCAAAATGCCATTTTTGGTATTGCCTGGCGGAATTGATACGGTGGTGTTAGGGTGGAATTTTATAAAGGAAATGGGAGCCATTATACAAAGCGCAGGGCACCAAATTGAAATTCCGCCAATGTGCAGAATAAAAGGGAGGCTGACGGAAAGAATTTCGACAGCAATAGTGACAAATGCACTAGAGATAGAAGTCAGTGACTTGATGCGCAAAGAACTGGCCGAATTGGCCAAAATAAATGGCACGTCTAAAGTTGGCATGCACACAATCACTATGTGTGACGATAAGTCAATAAAACAAAGGTATTATCCAAAGAATCCAAAGATGCAAGGTATAATAAATAAAAAAGTTGAAGAATTGATGGCAATGGGATATATAGAACGATCAAATAGTGCTTATAGTTCACCAATAGTAATGGTGAAAAAGAAAGAAACTGGAAAATGGAGGCTATGTGTTGATTTTAGGCAGATAAATGCAAAATCTATAAAAGATGCTTATCCAATGCCGAGAATTGACTATATTTTAGATCAACTGCGCGAAGCAAGATTCATAAGCAGTTTAGATTTAAAAGATGGATATTGGCAGATTCCGCTGGAAATGAACAGCAGAAAGATGGCGGCTTTCACAGTTCCAGGAAAGGGATTATATCAATGGAAAGTGATGCCATTCGGTTTACACTCAGCATCTGCAACATTCCAGCGAGCTTTAGATACGGTCATAGGACCAGAAATGATGCCACACGCGTTTGCGTATCAGGATGATATCGTAGTGGTCAGCCGAACAGTAGAAGAACACAAAACTCATTTAAAGGAAGTTTTCCGCAGACTAAAGGCAGCAAATTTAAGGATAAATGCAGAAAAATGCCAATTCTTCAGAAAAGAGCTAAGATTCCTGGGCCATCGAGTAACAGAGCAAGGCATTGGCACAGATCCAGATAAAGTGGAAGCAATAGCTGAATTAAAACCGCCAAAGAACACAAAAGAGTTACGACAGTACCTAGGAGTATCATCTTGGTACAGACGGTTCGTGCCAAGTTTTGCAACGCTTGTACAACCATTAAATTCTCTATTAACGAAAAAAGCAAAATGGGTATGGGAAGGAAAACATCAGGATGCGTTTGATATGGTAAAGCAAAAGTTGGTGGCAGATCCAGTATTGACATGTCCAGATTTTGTGAAAATGTTTGTATTGCAAACTGACTCTAGCAACTACGGCATAGGGGCAATTCTGACGCAAGATACAGAGGAAGGCGAGAAGTCATATCATACGCCAGCAGAACACTAAATCCTGCAGAACAAAATTATTCAGCAACAGAAAAAGAATGTCTAGCAATAGTATGGGCTATAAGGAAGTTGAAGCCATACTTACAAGGATACCATTTTAAAGTCATTACTGATCACATGGCACTGAAATGGCTGAATAGCATCGCAAGCCCAACAGGGCGGATTGCAAGATGGGCATTGGAAATCGCAAAGGAAAACTAAATGTCGTTGCAGATGCATTGTCAAGTCAACCATTGGAAGCATGCAGAATGATAAAGAATAATCGCAGCAAAAATGAACACTCAGCACAAAGCTGTGAATGGATCGAAAATATGGCCAAAAAAGTAAAAGAAAATCCGCAAAAATATACGGACTATGTTATGGAAAATGGGTAGTTATATAGAAATATACCGCATAGGGCAGGGCATGAAGATGTTGTGTCGTGAAAATTATGTGTGCCGAAACCATTAAGGCAAGAAATAACATCGGGAAACTACGACTCTCCAACTGCAGGACATACAGGCACCAGGAGAACGATTGCCCGAATAGCGGCTAAATATTTCTGGCCAGGCATGCAAAGAGATGCACGTGCATATGTCAGCCGCTGTGAAAACTGCATGCGGTATAAACCAAGCCAGCAGCAGGCAGCAGGAAAAATGCTGACACAAGTGCCAGAAAAGCCATGGGCAACAATATGCGCTGATTTCGTTGGGCCATTGCCAAGATCTAAACATGGAAATTCAGTATTGCTTGTTATAGTAGATAGATTCTCAAAATGGACAGAGCTTGTACCAATGAGAAAAGCGTCGGCAGAAAATTTAGTAAAAGCATTTAGAGAAAGAAAGCTGGCTAGATTTGGCGTCCCAAAAGTGGTGATAACAGATAATGGAGTCCAGTTCGTCAGCAAAGTATTTGAGAAATTGCTGCATGAATGGGGGACAATAAACCAGCTGACAGCGCCATATACGCCGCAAGAAAATCCAACCGTACGAGCGAATAGAACAGTTAAAACAATGATAGCACAATTCACAGGAGAAGATCAACGACGAAGGGATGAACAATGGCCAGAAATAATGTTGGCAGTAAATTCTAGCGTGTCCGACGCAACGGGATATACGGCTGCATTAATAACGCAGGGAAGAGAGCCAAGATTGCCAGGATCCACATTCGACAGGCTATCTATTGGATCAGGCAAACCAAGTCAACGGCCAGATGGCAATGCGGAGTTAATCAAAGAAATTGGCGTATTGGTACGAAGAAACCTGGAAAAAGCTGCTCAGGATCAGTCAAGACACTATAATCTGAGAAGAAGGCAATGGAAACCACGAGTGGGCGAAATAGTGTGGGCTACGGAGCACTATTTGTCAAATGCAGCAGAAGGATTTGCTGCAAAACTTGCACCACGGTATGGTGGGCCGTACAAAGTCAAGGGATTTACTTCGCCAGTGATATGCAAACTGCAGCATATCGCAAACAAAAAGTCAAGGTTGGCACACATCAGCGAATTAAAAGTGCAACCAGAACAAGAGCCACCAGATGAGCCAAATGAGCTGTCGGCATTCAAAAATAATAAAAAATTTCTTTTTGGGCCACCAATTAAAAATTTGTGTTGATTGTGAGATGTTATAGAAAATAATTCTGCAATGTATAAAGGAAATTTTTCGTGTAAAAGAAAAAAACTTTTACTGCAGGCATACAATTTTTTTGGTTTGCTGTTAACAGTGCATGTCAAACTGTAATGGCAATGTAAAAAGAAATAAAAAGCAAATTTTGAGTTTGACGGGTTGGCGCTAGACATAGGAAATGAAATACAAACGCCAATGCTCCTCAAACTGTAGGAGAGCAGTATAGAAAGGGGATGCAAATGGATAAGGAGAGGACTCTCTCCTGCGGTACACCCAGTGCAGGAGAGAGGATTCACACATAAAGTGTGTGTGTGAAAACGGATAAAATGCGAGAGCGGGATCCCCAAGCTGGACGCGCAGCAGCAGAGCGACGCGGATTAGAGGTTCCGATGGTCCAAAATGCGACAGATGAAATCAATTACATTTTATCTTTCATCATGAGCGGACACCAAAATTTTAACGGAGAGCGGGAAGAGGCCATGCAACTACTGGTATTGCCTTATGTGTCGGACGAGGAGTCCGATGGCGAGGAGCCGGTCCCATTGGGGCCGGTGATCGGCATCTCGTCTGACGAGGAAGAGGACGTCGGAGAAGAAATGGAGCTGCTGGATGAATTGGAGGGCATTGGAAGCGGCGACGAGGAAGAGGAGGAAGAAGAAACAAGCGAAGATGAGGGGATTGTGGCTGACAGCCTGGCGGGTGTGTTTGCGGAGGTGGAGGAAGAATTGACGAGGATGGGGGTCAGATTCGGACCACCCATGGAAGAGGAAGAGCCAGCCCAAAGAGAGATAGAAGTGCCGGCGGTATTTAACGAGCCGGTGGCGTACATAAATATAACCGATACGGAAGGAGAAGATGAGGAACCGGAGGAACTTGTGAGGCCACCAACCCCAATGCGACAGGCTGTTAGCCCGGCTAATGCAGTGTTCGAGGAAGAATTTTGTCGACCGGGAGCCGGAGCGCCAGAAGTGGAGGAGCCAGGCATGTACCAACAACTGCTGGAATGGCAACGGCAGCAACAACAACAGCAATCCACAGAACGGCAGCCACAACAGCAGCAATCCCCACAGCAACGACAGCAACTGCGAGACTTACGGAGGCCGGCATACGCAAGACAACGGTCTGCGCCGGTCGACCAGCCGCAAGCGCCAAGGCTGCATTTGCAACGGCAGCGGTCGGTGCCAGTGCCACTAACACACCAAAGATGGCGAGAGTTAGAGCCCGAAGAATGGCCAATTGTGGTGGCCGTGGCTGTACAGACGAGGGTGATGTGGGTGGACCGGATCCGGTATAGGATCCGTAGTAATAGAAATAGATTTAGGGTGTTCGAAGAGTCGGGGGTATAGGTTAAGAGAAAATTTTGAAGTTAGGTTAAGTTGAGTAGATAGGTTAAGAGACATTTTTGGAGTTTATATTAGGTAGAATAGGAAAAGGAAAAATACATGAAGTTTAGAATAAGAAAAAAATATGAAGTTTAGGTTAGTAGGTAATTTTAGGATTTGGATTAGGTAGAATAGAAAAAAAAAATCTAAAGTTTAGATTCAGTAGATATAAGTAATGTTGTAAATATAGTATATAAGTAAAAGATGCAGTCGGAGCCACCCATGCCAAAATAAGGCATCTGGACAATGGAAAAGATGCTCACGATCTGCCAACAAAATTGGAAAAGATGCCTGATAAATCGCCAATAATGAAAAGATGCCATAAATGGCCACAAAAAAAAAAAAAGATGCGAACCAGGCCAAAGAAAAAAAAAGGAAACATGGAAAAAAAATTGTATAAAAAAAAGAGGGGGAAGGATTTGGCTCCCGAAGAAAGGTATATATATATGTATATATACCTCACAAATGCGGCAAAGCATTAAGCCAGATACAGATATAAATAAATTTAAGTCGTAAAAGCGGCTAATAATTAAAATAAGCATTGGCCCAAAAAGCAATTCAAATTCATCAATGCGCGCGCTTATATGTTTGAGTCAAACATATAAACGAACCTGGAGGTTCGATCGAACACAAGCAAACGAAAGAAATGTGCGATCGAACCGAAAGTAAAATGCAAACATGTAAATCGCGTGATTTAAAACTGGCAAACATACACACAAACATAATTACATATGAGAAATGGTCAAAGCAAAGGCCGAATATATGTAACATGCAATGAGAAACAGATACGAACAAGTGCATGTAGGCTCGTGTGACGTCACTGAGAGTGAGTTACATTGGGAGTGCATAAAACCGCAACAGCGAACACACACACGCACAAGTGCGTAAACCACCGACGCACGAGACTTAGAGAGTCGGCTCATGCGTATAGACCAGCGGGGGAGGCGAGAGGTTGCATTTCGGTTGTTGGCAACATCAAAAGTGAGCGGGCTGACGCATGTGTGGGTGGATTGGGAGCGGGAATGTTGTCATGTAACGGAGAACGGGAGAGGCGGTATGTAACATGTCCAAAGGAGAGGTTTGAGAGGCACTGGAGGTATTGGCGCTAAATTTGAACATGTAATGATAATATATATATTATATAAATATATGTATATAATATATAATATAATGTAATGGAATAAACATAATATGAATATTAGTTATGTGAAAGGGTTAATGCGGTACATTAATGTAGAGCATTAATGCTGTATATATGAATACAACAAAAGATAAATGGGGGTATATTTATATAGTTATTAAGTTGATTTAATATAAATAGTTCAGGGAGGAAGGGATTTAATTATAAATTCAATATATTTAAGCATGTGTAAAAAGGGCGGTAAATTAGCAATAAGTTAAACGTTTGTTAAGTAGTATATAAGGGGGGATATTGGCAAAGCTAGAGAGCAAGATTGTAGCTGAGAGGCGTATGCGTGATTTCACCATGCATAGCAACAGGAGAGTTGCGTTGTGCGATCGGCCGAGAAGGCCGAAGGCAAAAGAAAGCGATGGAAAGTTTTGGGCGGCAAATATTGGCGCGCGGAAAAGTACTGGCAACGGTACATAATCCCACCACGCGTCCTCCCTGGGTCAAGATGCCTATAAATCGACACGGCTGAGACACAGAAGGCATTCAGTTAGAAAGCGAAGGAAACAAGCGAAGAATCACTTAGACCACCAAGGTGCAAGTGAAGTATTAACAAGTGAAGATTCAACAAGTGAAGTAAATAAGCGAGGCCAACGAAGTGAAATATATGTGAAGAAATAAAAGTGAAGGCGTGCCAAGTCAGATCGATAAAAGGATATCCATCCGTATCCTGGTGTAACAAGTAAAGGTTTAAAGGCGGATTAGTTTTTGGTGGCAAGTAGAAAGACTAGGAGTTATTTCTGGCAATATATAAAAGACTAGGAGCTATTCCTACCAGTATATAAAAGACTAGGAGCTATTCCTAGCAAAACATTGAAGACTAGGAGCTATTCCTAGCAATTTTAGTGAAGACTAGGAGTATTCCTAGCACTGTTAAGGAAGACCAGGAGTATTCCTGGTACAGGCAGGGAAGACTAGGAGTATTCCTAGCACAGTTGTGGAAGATTAGGAGTATTCCTAGCATAGTGGGAAAAGACTAGGAGTATTCCTAGCAGAATATTAGGAGCCTAGCTAGACAAGACCAGGAGTCATCCTGGAAGTAGGAATACTTGCCACAGCCAAATACAATCCGTCGATAAATTTTCATGAGTGTCAGCGGTGCAGTGTGGATTCCACAATAACTACAAACGCAAAGCCAATAGCCCGTGCAGAAGCTCTTTAGCCATACTAACATCCACCAATCAAATTGACAATTAAATTATAACGTTTTATTAAAAGAAAAACAACTGTATCTTCTCATTTCACCAGCGCACAAAATAAATTTGTTGTGTCGTACCCCTACACCTGAAATCCGGCTCTGCCGCAAGTAAGGACCAAACAGGATCGTTACAAGTTTCTGCACCGGCTATTGACTTTGAAGTTGTGGTTATTGTGGAATCCACACTGCACCGCTGGCACTCATGAAAACTTATCGACGGATTGTGTTTGGCTTTGGCAAGTATTCCTACTGTCAGGATGACTCCTGGTCTTGTCTTGCTACACCTCTCGCCTGCTACTGGTCTTCCTCAACTATGCTAGGAATAGCTCCTAGTCTTCGTACTTGCCACCAAAAACAAATCTGCCTTTAAACCTTCACGTGTAGCCAGGAAACAAATGGATATCCTTTTTCCGATCTGACTTGGCCTTTGTTGGCCTCACTTATTTACTTCACTTGTTGAATCTTCACTTGTTAATACTTTACTTGCACCTTGCTGGTTTAAGTGATACTTCGCTAGTCTATTTATAGGCATATTGACCCAGGCACGACGCGTGGTGGGATTATGTCAGTACTTTTCCACGCGCCAATGTTTGCCGCCCAAAACTTTCCATCGCTTTCTCTTATCATCGGCCTTCTTGGCCGCTCATGCCATGTATCTCTTGTTGTGAAATCACGCATACGCCTCTCTAATGCAATCGCTGCTCTCTGGCTATGCCCATATCCACCATTATATATTATTTAACAAACGTTTAACTTATTCCTAATTTCCCGCCCTTTTTACATATGCTTAAATATATTGAATTTATAATTAAATCTCTTCCTCCCTGAACTTTTTATATTAAATCAACTTAATAACTATATAAATATACCCCCATTTATCTTTTGTTGTATTCATATATACAGCATTAATGCTCTACATTAATGTACCGCATTAACCCTTTCACATAACTAATATTCAAATTATGTTTATTCCATTACATGAGTTACACAACATCATATAGCATTATATTATATATTATATACATATATTTATATAATATATATATTAGCATTACATGTTCAAATTTAGCGCCAATACCTCCAGCGCCTCTCAAACCTCTCCTTTGGACATGTTACATACCGCCTCTCCCGTTCTTCGGCATGTAGCCAACATTCCCGCTCCCAATCCACCCACACATGCGTAAGCCGGCTCACTTTTGATGTTGCCGACAACCGAAATGCAACCCCTCGCCTCCCCCGCTGGTCTATACGCATGAGCTGAATCTCTAAGTCTCGTGCGTCGGTGGCTTTAGTCAGTTTAAATCAAATCATTTACATGTTTGAATTTTGCTTTCGGTTCGATCGCTCATTTCTTTCGTTTGCTTGTGTTCAGTCGAACCGCCAGGTTCGTTTATACGTTTGACTCAGATATATAAACGCGCAATATCGTCATATTTAAATTGCCTTTTGGGCCAACGCTTATTTGAATTATTAGCTGCTTTTACGACTTGAATTCATCTATATTTATATCTATCGTGATACTCTGCCGCATTTGTGAGGTATATTTATACCTATATATTATATATTTATAGGTTTTATTTATCGACGGATTGTATTTGGCTGTGGCAAGTATTCCTACTGCCAGGATGACTCCTGGTCTTGTTTAGCTACACCTGACGCCTGCTACGCTCCTATTATTCTGCTAGGAATACTCTTAGGCTTTTCCCACTATGCCAGAAATACTCCTGGTCTTCCTCAACTGTGCTAGGAATACTTCTAGTCTTCCCTGCCTATGCCAGGAATACTCCTGGTCTTCCTTAACTGTGCTAGGAATACTCCTAGTCTTCACTAAAATTGCTAGGAATAGCTCCAAGTCTTTTATATATTGGTAGGAATAACTCCTAGTCTTTCTACTTGCAACCAAAAACTAAACCGCCTTTAAACCTCCACTTGTAACCAGGATACGGATGGATATCCTTTTATCGATCTGACTTGGCACGCCTTCACTTTTATTTCTTCACATATGTTTCATTTCGTTGGCCTCGCTTATTTACTTCACTTGTTGAATCTTCACTTGTTAATACTTCACTTGCACCTTGGTGGTCTAAGTGATTCTTCGCTTGTTTCCTTCGCTTTTTAACTGAATGCCTTCTGTGTCTCAGCCGTGTCTATTTATAGGCATCTTGACCCAGGGAGGACGCGTGGTGGGATTATGTACCGTTGCCAGTACTTTTCCGCGCGCCAATATTTGCCGCCCAAAACTTTCCATCGCTTTTTTTTGCCTTCGGCCTTCTCGGCCGATTGCGCAACGCAACTCTCCTGTTGCTATGCATGGTGAAATCACGCATACGCCTCTCAGCTACAATCTTGCTCTCTAGCTTTGCCAATATCCCCCCTTATATACTACTTAACAAACGTTTAACTTATTGCTAATTTCCCGCCCTTTTTACATATGCTTAAATATATTGAATATATAATTAAATCCCTTCCTCCCTGAACTATTTATATTAAATCAACTTAATAACTATATAAATATACCCCCATTTATCTTTTGTTGTATTCATATATACAGCATTAATGCTCTACATTAATGTACCGCATTAACCCTTTCACATAACTAATATTCATATTATGTTTATTCCATTACATTATATTATATATTATATACATATATTTATATAATATATATATTATCATTACATGTTCAAATTTAGCGCCAATACCTCCAGCGCCTCTCAAACCTCTCCTTTGGATATGTTACATACCGCCTCTCCCGTTCTCCGGCATGTAGCCAACATTCCCGCTCCCAATTCACCCACATATGCGTAAGCCGGCTCACTTTTGATGTTGCCGACATCCGAAATGCAACCCCTCGCCTCTCCCGCTGGTCTATACGCATGAGCCGAATCTCTAAGTCTCGTGCGTCGGTGGCTTACGCACTTGTGCGTGTGTGTGTTCGCTGTTGCGATCGCACATTTCTTTCGTTTGCTTGAGTTCGATCGAACCTCCAGGTTCGTTTATATGTTTGGCTCAAACATTTAACGCGCGCATTGATGAATTTGAATTGCCTTTTTGGGCCAACGCTTAAATGAATTATTAGCCGCTTTTACGACTTGAATTCATTTATATCTGTATCTGGCTTGATACTCTGCCGCATTTGTGAGGTATATTTATATATATATATATATATATAAATATATATAAATATATATATATATATATTATATATTATATATTCCTCACAAACTCTCTGGCCATACCAACATCCACCAATCAAATTGCCAATAAAATTGTAACGTATTGTTAAAAGAAGGAACAACTGTATCTTCTCATTTCACCAGCGCACAATATAAATTCGTTGTGTCGTACCCCTACACCTGAAATCCGGCTCTGCCACAAGTAAGGACCAAAAAGGATCGTTAAAACTGGCGCCCAACGTGTTTAACTGGTGAAAGAGATTTACAAGATTTATTGTTTTCTGTATAGGAAAACAAAAAGAAATCAACGTTAATTTTTATTAAAAGGAAATAAATTGATCAAAGGCCGGCAAAATGACAAAATCATAAATTTTTTACTTGAAAAAGGAGGAGTTGATAAAAACCGGCGAAAAGTGCAGATTCACGCTAGCAGGAACTGTAGAAAAAACAGTTCGGAGAATGGGTCAACAATCATGAGGACGACTTAGAGTGGCAGGCATGGATCAGCTCGCTGGCAGCAAAATATACAAAGGCTGCAAAAGCGATGCCGGTGGGGGAAATTGCAAAATTGGCAATTCCAATATTAACACCTCCAAGATGGGGAAGCGTGGGTGCCCTAGATGGCCCACAAAAACAACAACACACATTATATGAAGAGCCAAGAACAAGTAGAAAAGTTACAGAAAGTAGCAGAGTCGGGCTAATAAATTCGAATAATGAATATCCGAAAGTGGCAAAACAAGTGAGGGAATGGACATTTCGTTTCGATGGCAATTCAAAGCCGCTAGAATTCATCGAACAAGTTGAATGGTCAGCAGACATGTATGGACTAGATATCAACATGATCCCAAGGGCAATGCCAGAACTGCTAAAAAACAAAGCATTAAAATGGTACGTGGCCAACAACAAGCATTGGGCATCATGGAAAGATTTTACTGACGCATTCAAAAAATATTTCTTGCCGAGGGGATATTTTTAGCAAAATGGCAGACCAAGTAAAAGCCAGAAAACAACAATGGAACGAGTCATTTAAAGATTTCATGATAGAGATGCAAACCATGATGCGTCCGTTAAAATGCCCAGATTTCAAGCAGCTAGAAATCATATTGGAAAACTCCACACCAGATTTCAAAATGTTCATTCGCCCACACAACATACAAACGCTGGTAGAACTAATGCAACTGGCAGATGAGTTCGAAACATTGAAGCTGGAAAGGAAACAATTCCAAAGAGAGGCTCAAAGAGAACGCTCACACATACCAATGGGCGTGCAAAGACGACCAGTTGTGCAGGACAATAGGCATAACACCGTCTGCAGACGCTGCTTAGATTATGAGCCACCAATTCCAGCTTAAAGGCGAAATTTTATGAAAATCCCAACAGGATGGGTACAGAATCCATCTCAAGCATGCAGAACATGCGGAGGGGCAGGTCATTGGGCTAAAGAATGCAGCAACAGAAGATTAGAATTCTGTTGGAATTGTGGCAAAATCGGAAAGCGTTCGATGAACTGTTGCATGCCAGCGGGAAACGCAAATCGGTTCCTGCCTGCAAGGAGCGAGCAGGAGCCGGCAACAACAGCTCCGCGAACCTAATCGGAAAGCTGATAGAAGAAGAAAGCCAACTATCAGCAGAAATTAGGATAGGGGGCATTAGAATGCCGGCCACGGTAGACTCAGGGGCCACAAGCAGCTTTGTTAGCCAAAAGATAATAGAAAAATTAGCTAGAAAAGATCAGCTAAGAAAATCGAAAAAGCAAGTGAAGTTATGGAAAATGGGCAGTTATATAGAAATATACCGCATAGGGCAGGGCATGAAGATGTTGTGTCGTGAAAATAAATATCGGAAAACCACGACTCTCCAACTGCAGGACATACAGGCACCAGGAGAACGATTGCCCGAATTACGGTGGGCCGTACAAAGTCAAGGGATTTACTTCGCCAGTGATATGCAAACTGCAGCATATCGCAAACAAAAAGTCAAGGTTGGCACACATCAGCGAATTAAAAGTGCAACCAGAACAAGATACACCAAATGAGTAGTAAGGATGCAAGGGGAGTATGACTACCGGAAACCGGCCAAATGAAGTTTAAAAAGTTGGACCGGCCAGACAACTGGGAGATCTTCAGATGGGGAGGATCGGTAAAAACACGAACCAGCATCAGGTGGAAAGCAAATCGCATCGGCATACAAAAATAAATTATTAATAATGTCGCAACGTATGAAGGAATTTTTCAAAAAAAAAAAATATATATATATGGAAAAATCATTGCAGACGTACAATATCAAACTGCATATCAAACTGTAATATAAAAAGAAATTAAAAGAAATTTTGAGTTTGGCGTGTTAGCGCTAGACAAACGAAATGGAATATAAACACCATTGCTTCTCAAACTGTAGGAGAGCAGTATAGAAAGGGGATGCAAATGGATAAGGAGAGGACTCTCTCCTGCGGTACACCCAGTGCAGGAGAGAGGATTCACACATACAATGTGTGTGTGAAAACGGATAAAATGCGAGAGCGGGATCCCGAAGCTGGACGCGCAGCAGCAGATTAGAGGTTCCGATGGCCCTAGAGGCGTCAGATGAAATCAGTCATATTTTACCTTTCATCATGAGCGGTCAGCAAAATTTTAATGAGCGGGAAGAGCCCATGCAGCTGCTGGCATCGCCTTATGTGTCAAACGAGGAGTCCGATGGCTAGGCGCCGGTCCCATTGGGGCCGGTGATCGTCATCTCGTCCGACGAGGAAGAGGACGTGGGAGAATAAATGGAGCTGCAAGAGAAGGATGCAGTGGAGGAATGGCTGGAGGAATTGGAGGGCATTGGAAGCGGTGAAGAGGCTGAAGATGTCGATGTGGAGCAGGAGGACGACGATGAAGGAGTGGCGACAGAACTAAGCGAGGATGAGGAAATTGGCCTGAATGACCTGGCATTTCTGTTGGCAGATGTAGAGGAGGAGCTAAACAGAAGGGGGCTATTCTTAGATGGGCCTCAGGAGATGACGAGCACAGAGCAAGAGCCAGCTCAAAGAGCGACAGAGGTGCCGGCGGCAATCCATGAGCCAATCGCTTACGTGGACCTCATTGACACCGAAGAAGAGGACGAGGGGCAAGCAGAACAAGTAAGGCCACCAACACCGATGCGGAGGGCAAGCGGCCCAATAAACGAAATATTTTTGGAAGAGTTCGTCATCGCCCAGGGAAGAATCGATGGAGGTGGAGGAGCCCGGCATTGAGCAAATGGTGGTGGAATGGCAGCCGCAGGCCCAGCAAGAGTCGCAAGAACGCCAACAACAACAGCAACAGCAGCGAGACCCACGGAGGCCTATGTACGCGAGACAACGGTCTGCGCCGGTGGGCCAGCCTCAAGGGCCAAGGCTGCAATTACAGAGACAGCGGTCGGTGCCAGTGCCACATGCACATCAGAGGTGGCGGGAGTTAGAGCCCGAGGAGTGGCCAATTGCGGTGGCCGTGGGAGTGCAGGCGATGGGGGAGGGACCGCGACAGGCAAGGGTGATGTGGGTGGGCCGAAACCGGTATCGAATCCGTGGTAATAGGAAAAGAATTAGGGTATTCGAATCGGGGGTATAGATTAAGAGAAAATTTTGGAGTTTGGGTTACATAGAGTAGGTAGGTTGAGAGACATTTTTGGAGTTTAGAATCGGTAGAATAAAAAAAAAAACATGAAGTTTAGAATGAAAAAAGAAAATATATATGAAGTTTAGGTTAGTAGACATTTTTAGAGTTTATATTGGGTAGAATATGCAAAAAAATCTGAAGTTTAGGTTAAGTAGATATAAGTAATATTGTAAATATAGTATATAAGTAAAAGATGCAGTCGGACCCACCCAAGCCAAAATAAGGAAAAGATGCTCACAATCTGCCAAAAAATTGAAAAAGATGCCTGATGAACCAAAATAAAAAAGATGCGAACCAGGCCAAAAAAAAAAGAAAAGGGAAACAAAAAAAAAAAAAAGGAAAATTCTATAAAAAAAAAAAGGGGAAGGATTTGGCTCCCGAAGAAAGCGGGGAATGTGAGGAATATATAATATATATATATATATATATATATATATACCTCACAAATGCGGCAGAGTATCACGCCAGATCATCAATGCGCGAGTTACCAATCGGTAAAGTCCAAAGGGCAATTGTCCAACAAGGATCAAGGAAAAGAAAAAAAAGAAATTGGTTTACTTTGCTACTTTTATTTCACTTTTATTGGCTTTGCACGTGTTTTAAAACTAGAACATAAAACTGAATTGAACACGATGTCCAATCATTGTCTGCACCTATTAGCATCATGACGCTCCTTTTATACTGTTTCTTATTGGAAGCATTGGAATGCATTCTGGATTTGAACAATTATTATTTAGTAACCAAGGTCAGAGAGAAAATGGCTCTCTTCTTAATTGTTCTGCTATATGTATGCATGTGTGTAAATACATACATATTTATGTTCATATAACACTATTACTTATTGTTATATATCCACGTTCCCATTTCTCTTGTGTGTGTCTTTCTGTCTGGCAGTTTATGTTACTCCTCCCCCCCTGGAATGAAGTGAAGCCAAAGCGAAGGTATGGTCGGAACGTTTGTAGATGGAGTTGTTGGTGTTACCAGAGTTATCCTTTTAGTTCTCAGTGCCCATAGTATCGCTAATGTGATCATCATGATGGCAATGATTTAGCTTTAATGTAAATGGAGTCTTTGGAGGTTCAAGTCTGGAATGATGTTGTTAATCCTTAGATCCTCGAGTCTTGGTATAGATAATTATCTATACCAATTGGTCTACTTCGTTGTACGTTATGTTTGTGGCTTCGTACTTTACTCCATCAATGGTTACCGAACAATTGTTAATGGAAATTAAGGCTGACCCTTTGATTATTCTTGGTCGGCTACATGACGGGATTATTGTTTTTTGCGTTGGTTATCATAATGTGTTGTTCTTCAATTTGATAAACGTGTTACTCTTCGCTGATGTCTCTGACATCACAAGTCGCTTTTTAATTCTCCAGTAGATCTTTCAGGCAGTGATTGTAGAAGTTGTCTTCTGCTGCTGCGTTATCGCAAATAAACAGTTCATGGATTCGTGGACATTCTTGCTTAAAGTATTGTATATTGCCAGCTAGGCTATGAGTTAAGTAGTTTGGTAAAACTAGCATTTTTGTTATGTTAAATGATAATGGGGTAACATGACTAAATTCGTAAATAGATGGGTCAAAAATGGGAACTTTTATCTTAAATATAACAATGTTTTCATTAATATAGGTTTCTAAATCTAATAACCTGTATAGGTGATCGTCTGATTTTATTGTTACATTTTGGTCTGTAATTATTTTTCTTATTATTAACAATTCTATTTCATCTAATATGAATTTATTTTTTGCCAGTAATATGCTCTCTGCAGTATTATTTATATGGTTATACCTTAAATCAAGATTTACGTTAATTCTGGCGATATACTTCAATAAATGAATTTCATTGTGTCTTGTGTTAAAGATTTAAAAATATTATTTTTATAGTTTTTGATGAATAAGTTTATGTTTTTTTGTTCATTATTAATGTGTTTTGTAATATTTTTAAACCTTAATGATATTTCTTTATTGATTGATTATTGTTTGTTGGCATTTTGTAACAGGTAATTTTCATTTTCTTGTATTTTATTAAATTCTTATTTAATTTTTTTTTTTTTTTTTTTTTTTTTTTTTTTGAAAATTGTTTAGGTCTATTTTATGAATCACATTCCTATGTGACTTAATAATCTTAGCATTACTCATTTTAATCTGAAGGAGTTTCTCATTTTCGGTCAATGGTTGCACCTTCAGCATTTCTGCCTTAATTTTGGAATACCTGTGAAGTATTTGACTTATTATTTTGTGTTCTTTTTTTTTATTTTGGACTTATGTATTTTTGGATTTTTGTGTGTAATTAGTGTAATCCCTTTATCTTGTAGAACTCGATGCTTAGAAAAACGCGATGTCAACTTATTTCTCCTATTTTCTTTCCTGAATACTATTTCATCTGGTTCTAATGTTTTTGGGTTTTTTCGGTTTTCGTTTGCTTTTTCTATCCTAAAGTTTTTGATATTTTCCATCTCTTGTTTGAGTTCTGGATAGATTATGTTTTGGAAGCTATTTAGTTTTTGTAAGTAATCGTGTCCATTATTGAATGTGATTGTCTTGTCGAAAGTATGAGGTCTGCCGTAAAATATCTCGTATGGGGTATGCTTCAGCGTTGAGTGAATAGCGTTGTTATAAGTAATTAAGGTTTCTGTTAGTATGTCATTGTGTTCGCACTCCAGTTTCTTAACTTTTCTTTTATCTAATATAATGCGATAAATTTCCGTTAGGGACGAATAAAGTCTTTCGACGGGGGAATTACTAGACGATTGTTGCACTGAAGTAACGTGCAACTGTATATCGTACTGTTCACAAAAATCTTTAAAAAGTTTACCTTGAAATTCTGCCCCTTGGTCGCAAACAATTTTTTGCGGAACACCAAAGGAGCATAGAAAATTTCTCATAGCTTTAACAATGCTTAATGTGTCTCTAGAAGATATTGTATATCCCATTGCGAATTTACTGAATTTGTCTATAATTGTCAGGATTGTGTTGTTATTTATTGATTATCCCATTGCGAATTTACTGAATTTGTCTATAATTGTCAGGATTGTGTTGTTATTTATTGAATAAAGGTCAATATGCAGAATTTTCATCGGTACTGTGGGAGTTTCTGTTTCTTGAAAAACTAACTTTTGTGGGTGTCTATCATATTTCAAGGTTTGACAGACATCGCATTCGTTAATTATTGAGGACACTTTGGATTTTAAATGGGGTGTGTAAAACATTCTTTTTAGATGAGCTACTGTCTCGTCTATCCCCCTATGGTTACTATATATGTGGTATTTCTTAATTTTTTGCTCAACATGGTTTGAATCTGTAATATCATCCAACATTACTGTACATCGGATGATTTTATAGAGTTTTGTGGGAAGAAAGTATTCTGTGAGGCTTTGATTTATTATGTCGAAAATATCGTTATTAGTATAAATTGCGTACGTTCTTCCTGGTTTCAGAATTTTCTGTAATAGTCGTGTAGTGTCTTCTTTATCAAAATGTGTTTTTGTAATTATTCTTCTAATTTTGTTTTTGAATGGGGTTGTTGTTATGAGTTTTGACTCGTTGCCGGTTTGAAATATTAACTGAAGATTGTAGTCATTTATTGGTTTGTTTACTGTTACTATTGTATTAACTGGAACTACTGCTTCGCTGTTGACATTTATATCTGCTGGAATTCTACTGAGGACATCAGCTACCACATTTTCAGAACCCTTTGTGTACGTTATTTCGTAATCATACTCCAGTAATTGAAGTTTCCAACGGACTAGTTTGGAATTTGGTTCTTTGAAATTCATTAACCATGTTAGGGGTTTATGGTCGGTGACTGTTTTAAATCTTTGACCAAAGAGGTAGGGGCGGAAATGTTTAGTTGCCCAGATTATGGCAAGCATTTCTTTTTCGACTGTTGAATAGTTGAGTTCTGTATCTGTTAACCTACGGCTAGCAAATCATACAGGTTTTTCGTTATTTGGTGACCCCTGTGAAAGGACAGCTCCAATAGCGACGTTACTAGCGTCGGTGGTCAAAATAAATTGATTAGAGAAATTTGGATACTGTAAAATTGGGTCATTGTAAAGGAGAGTTTTGCATGTTCCAAATGCAGAAATGAATTCTGTGCTGATTTTAACGGTCTTTTTGCCTTTCAGCTGTTGTGTAAGTGGTTTGGTAATGGTAGCAAAATCTCTAATAAATTTTCGATAATAGCCCAAGAGACCAAGAAAGGATTTTATTTGTTTCCTCGTTCTAGGTAAAGGAAACTGTTTAATGGAATTGATCTTATTGGGGTTTGGTTTAATTCCATTTTCTGTCACCACATGACCTAGGTATTCTATTTCTTTTCCAAGGAATTCTGATTTATTTGGTTGTAGTTTAAGATTTGCTTTGTCAATTTTTGAGAATACTGCCTCAAGGTCCCTAATGTGTTCTTGTAGAGAAGGGGAGAAAACAGTAATATCGTCTAAATAAATGAGACAACATTTACCGTTTAAATCGGCCAGAACATTGTCCATTATTCTTTGGAAAGTTGCTGGGGCATTAGTTAGCCCAAATGGCATTCTGACAAATTCGAAGTGGCCTTCCGTTGTGGAAAACGCGGTCTTATTAATATGTTTAGGCTCCATTTCGATCTGATGGTAGCCGCTGGCTAAGTCTAATGCAGTAAAATATTTTGCTCTGCCCATTTTGTCTAATACCTCGTTTATGTTTGGCATGGGATATTTATCTTTAACTGATTTTTCATTTAATTTTCTATAATCGATGACCAATCTCCATTTCTTGACATTGGACTTATAGAATTTTTTTGAAACAAGAAATGTTGGTGAGCTCCATGGGGAGTAGCTGTGTCTAATGATGTCTTGTTCTAGTAATTTTGAAATTTGTCTTTGAATTTCCTCTCTCTCTTTGATGCTATACCTGAAGGGTTTGGTATAGATTGGTATTTCATCTGTTGTATTTATTCTGTGATTAATTAAATTTGTGAAGGTGAGGAAACTACCTTCTTTATAGAAAAGGTTGGGAAATCTATGACACAAATCTATGAATTGTTTCTTTTCTACTTCATTCATATGGTCGGTATCTATTGGGATTGTCTGTGTCTGGTTGTTTGCTTTACTTTCTTCGTTAGTTTTTTATCGTTAATTCTGTTTCTGAAAAATCCCTCTTATCGCATTCTTCTACTGTCAAAGGTGTATCTATGCAAAAATTTTGTTCTTTATTGGAGAAGTTGTTTACTTCTAAATAACTGAAATGACCTTCAGCAGTGTAAAGGCCTCCCGAAATAAATAGGTCCTCTGTTAGGGTTGTTGGGTCGTATAAAAATATGCCTTCTTTGGGGTTAACCGGTACCTTAATTATTTTCTTTGAATTTTCTTCCACTGTATACAAGGTGGAAGTCAATCTATCTTCCATTATTAAGTCTATATTACTTGTTGTAAGTTGTAAAATCTTTTTAGGAAGGTTCACTACTGCATTTATTCCTTTTAGGATATCTATTCCGATTAATCTGTCAAAGAAAGAATGGAAATTGAATAGAAGAAGCGAGAATAACGAATCGTTATTGAAATCTTTGAAAAGCGGGATCACCATTTTTTGTATAGCTGGTGTGAATTTGGGACTGCGGTAATTATGACCGGCTTTTGAAGTTATAACTGTTCCGGTGTTTGTACATATTTTGGATTTATGAAAGAGAAGGTTGCGCCTGTATCTATCAAAAATTTTAAATCTTTATAAGGGCCTATACGCAATTTGATATATGGCAACGGGATGTTAGGGTCTCTATTTATTAAGTACCCTGTTTGGCCGTCGAGGCACTTGATTGAAAATTTCCCTGCCCATCATAATTGTGTAGTTCACCTTGTGGGTGGTCGATATTGTGGATTGCTCCTCTTTGTTGTGTGTTTCTTGAATAATTGTAACTTTTTATATTGTGTTGGTTAAAGTCGTTTTCTCTTGGCATGATTGCCAAATTGTTTCTATTATTTTGATTTGAATGAGCATCGTTCCTGTTGTCCACTCTTGGCATAATTGCCAGATTGTTCCAATTATTTCTTCTTGAGTTAAAATCGTTCCTGTCAAACCTATTTGTGAAACGTCTGTCGACACGTCTGTCCGAGTCGTTACTACTGTCGAAACGCCGATAGCTAGCGTTTTGTGTTCCGTATGAATTTTGTCTTTGTGCTTGTTTCCTTTTATAGTCTTGAGAAAAGTAGATTTCTCGTTCTTTAAGAACCCAATCCAGAGCCTGCCGAAGATTTGCAGGTCTCATGGATCTGACTGCCGTCCCTAAAGAACCTCTAATTCCGGATAGGAGCGAATTGAGGCAGATATCTGCGAAGAGGTCTTTCTTTGTTTTAATTAGAAGGGGTTCGGCTTCCCTTGTTTCTGTCAATCTGAATAGCGCTAATTTGATTTTGCAGACGTATAATGGGCGTAGCGATAAGGCGCCTTGCCCGAGGTTATGTAATTCATACATAAGAGTAGGTTCGTCTCTACTGTCCGAACAGCTCCGAATGAGAGCTTCCTTTATCTCATCCCAAACTAAACCTGCTCCAGCATCTATAATAGCCTCGTTTGCTGGGCCCTCAATTTTGTTTCTGATAGCCCTAAGTAGCATCTGTCCATATGGGGTTTTAACTGTTCCTCTTATAAGGAGGAGAAACTCTTCAACGTTACTCACAAATTCTCCTAAGGTTTTAGGATTACCATTTTAAGATGGTAAAAACCTGTTTGGAATTAAGTTCTTTACCGTTTTTAATGTTGCCATTTGCTCCTAATAGCGACTGCTAATAATTTCTCTACTTTTTTGTTTTGTTATAAATGAAGAATTAGGTGATTATTAGTTTATAAAACTTATGTATATGTGTGTCTTATATTAGTTAATTTTGCTTGTGTTTGCTTTGTGTTTTGTTGTGTTGTGTGTTATTGTGTTTTGTTGTGTGTTATTGTTTTTTTTTTTTTTGTTTTTGGTTTGAATAGATTGAATTCTGCTGCGTGGAATCTGCGGTCGTGTTTTTGTGTGGTGAAACGAGTAAATCCTTGGTGATTGTAAAATTTATCTTTATTTTACCAAATAATAAGTATACTCCTGTTTAGTAGGTTCCTTAAATTTCGACTGCGCCAGTTACCAATCGGTAAAGTCCAAAGTGCAATTCTCCAACAAGGATCAAGGAAAAGAAAAAAAAGGAATTGGTTTACTTTGCTACTTTTATTTCACTTTTATGGGCTTTGCACGTGTTTTGAAACTAGATCACAAAACTGAATTGAAGGCCACGATGTCCAATCATTGTCTGCACCTATTAGCATCATGACGCTCCTTTTATACTGTTTCTTATTGGAAGCATTGAAATGCACTCTGGATTTGAACAATTATTATTTAGTAACCAAGGTCAGAGAGAAATTGGCTCTCCTCTTAATTGTTCTGCTATATGTATGCATGTGTGTAAATACATACATATGTATGTTCATATAACACTATTACTTATTGTTATATATCCACGTTCCCATCTCTCTTGTGTGTGTCTTTCTGTCTGGCAGTTTATGTTACAGTTGTTGTGGGGGCATCTCGAGGGGAGCTGAGATGGTAACTCGCGCGTTTATATGTTTGAGTCAAACAAATAAACGAACCTGGAGGTTCGATCGAACACATGCAAACAAAAGAAATGTGCGATCGAACCGAAAGCAAAAACCAAACATGTAAATCGCGTGATCTAAACTGGCAAACATACACACAAACATAATTACATATGTTTAGAGAGAAATGGTTAAAGCAAAGGCCGAATATGTGTAATACGAAACAGATGAGAACAAGTGCATGTAGGCTCGTGTGACGTCACTGAGAGTGTGTTACATTGGGAGTGCATAGAACCGCAACAGCGAACACACACACGCCCAAGTGCGTAAGCCACCGACGCACGAGACTTAGAGATTCGGCTCATGCGTATAGACCAGCGGGGGAGGCGAGGGGTTGCATTTCGGTTGTCGGCAACATCAAAAGTGAGCCGGCTTACGCATGTGTGGGTGGATTGGAAGCGGGAATGTTGGCATGTAACAGAGAACGGGAGAGGCGGTATGTAACATGTCCAAAGGAGAGGTTTAAGAGGCGCTGGAGGTATTGGCGCTAAATTTGAACATATAAAAATAATATATTTATATGTATATAGATATATGTACATAATATATAATATAATGCTATATGATGTTTTATAATTCATGTAATGGAATATACATAACATTAATTATAGTTATGTGGAAGGGTTAATGCGGTACATTAATATGGAGTACTAATTCTGTATATATGAATAAAACAAAAGATAAATGAGGGTATAATTATATAGTTATTAAGTTGATTTAATATAAGTAGTTCAGGAAGGAAGGGATTTAACCATAAATTCACTGTTTTTAAGCATATGTAAAAAGGGCGGGAAATAAGGACTAAGTTAAACGTTTGTTAAATAAAAGGTAAAAGGATATCCATCCGTATCCTGGTTACAATTGAAGTTTTAAAGGCGGATTAGTTTTTGGTGGCAAGTAGGAAGACTAGGAGCTATTCCTAGCAGTATATTAAAAACTAGGAGCCAATCCTAGCAAATCACAAGACTAGGAGCTATTCCTAGCAGATCGTAAAAGGCTAGGAGTTATTCCTAGCAGTACATAAAAGACTAGGAGTTATTCCTACCAGCATATAAAAGACTAGGAGTAATTCCTAGCAGAATATTAAAGATTTGGAGCTATTCCTAGCAGTTTTAGCGAAGACTAGAAGTATTCCTAGCACAGTTGAGGAAGACCAGGAGTATTCCTGGTACAGGCAGGGAAGACTAGAAGTATTCCTAGCAGAATATTAGGAGCGTAGCAGGCGACAGGTGTAGCTAGACAAGACCAGGAGTCATCCTGGCAGTAGGAATACTTGCCAAAGCCAAACACAATCCCTCGATAAGTTTTCATGAGTGCCAGCGGTGCAGTGTGGATTCCACAATAACCACAACTACAAAGTCAATAGCCCCTGCAGAAACTCTCTGGCGATACCAACATCCACCAATCAAGTTGCTAATAAAATTATAACGCATTGTTAAAAGAAAAAAAAAATTGGCCTACCAGAAGGTTAGACAGTCCATCATTCGATTTTCATGTTCTGGTAATTACAGAAACGTGGTTAAGGCCTGACATATCTGATGATTCTGTTTTTCCCACTATTTTTTTACATTAAGATGCGATACAACATTTAAAAGTTCAACTCTGCCCTGTACTCTGAATTAGTGTTAAACTTGTTAACTTGTTCGTATATTCCACCAAAACCTGATATGGTGGTATACGCTACACACTTAGAAGCTATTCGCTTTGTCTCTTTGCTACTTTCCGATGTAAACTTAATAATTGTTCTTGGCGAACTGCCTGACTTCTCATGGTTTTAATCAGATGAGTCTTCCTTGCTGTTGCCCTCCCCTCACATTGCTTTGTCGATGGTCTCCTTGTGTTATCTTTAACCCAAGTAAATCCAGTCCGTAACATGAACGGTAGGTCATTAGATCTTACATTTGTTCTACTGTCTTCCGACTGCGTTGTTTCAAGGATTTATCACCTAGCTGTCCCCGAACATAATTTTCATCCGACTTTGGACTTCACTTGATTGACCTTCCCTTTCGATCACTAATTGTAGGTACAAATTCGGCGCCTCGTATCCGTTGTTTTCGTAAAGCTAACTTTTTCAAGCTCAATGAGCTAATTCTTGCTACAGACTGGTCTTATCTGTATTCCTGTGTAGATATGGAGGCTGCCATTGGTTTCTTCTATAATACTATATTTTCACTTTTTGATGCCTGTGTTCCACGTGTTGCCCATGTAGTGTCTGACAAGCCACCATGGTTTACACGGGAGTTATCTAATTTGAAAAATGTAAAATCTAGATATTATAAAAACTACAAAAAATCGGGTCAGCCGTCAGATTTTTCTCATTACATAGTTGCTCGATCAAATTTTTCTGTGCTTAATGCACAATGTTATAAGGATTACATTTGGCGCTGTAAACAACAGTTTTCCCGTGATCCCAAGCGAGTTTATAACTTTGTTAACAACAAATATAAATTAGCAGTGCCCATGTCTTTTTTACGTTTTGAAGACAATAAACCAACCGATGATCAGGCCAC
Source organism: Drosophila neocordata (assembly GCA_018903615.1). Classification (NCBI taxonomy): domain Eukaryota; kingdom Metazoa; phylum Arthropoda; class Insecta; order Diptera; family Drosophilidae; genus Drosophila; species Drosophila neocordata. The sequence continues at coordinate 63,626 of JAEIGI010000053.1, forward strand.
TGCCGATATGTTTTCCGATTTTTTCAATACAATCTATTTCCCTATCGAGCCAACTCTTCATATCCCTATCAGTTGAATGTAGTAAACATACTGAGAAGTGAGTCCCCATCGATCACAGGATAAAAGATGCAATTAGACCGCATCTTTTATCCTGTGATCGATGGGGACTCACTTCTCAGTATGTTTACTACATTAAAGCCCGTCTACTCACCAGGACCTGATGGGATACCTGGTTGCGTACTCAGGTTTTGTGCTAAGAATCTAATTACTCAAATTCTTAAATTATTTAAATTGTCTGTTGAAACGTCCTCTTTCCTTCCTATTTGGAGGAAAACTTTTATTATTCTAAGTTCTATTTAAGAACTCTCTTTCGAAAACCATCAAAATAACCTCGGGGGTGCCACAAGGTAGCCATCTAGGACCGTTACTTTTTACCCTATTTATAAATGACCTACCTTCAGTAGTAACCCATTCTCGTGTCCTTATGTACGCTGACGATGTTAAACTTTGTCTTAGTTTTAAAGACACAAACTCCTCCTTCTGATCTGAAGAACTTGCAGACTTCGTGTGTCCAACACCTTCTGGAATACAGATCATACGTTTGGTCCCCTCAATATGAATCACAGCAAGTAAAAATTGAATCCGTCCAAAAGCAATTTCTAATTCTTGCGCTTCGTGGCTTAAACTGGGATAGAAATGTTAACCTACCCTTGTATTCTGATTGACTCCTACTAATTAATCTTTCCTCCTAATTTAACCGTAGAGTAATGCTGGGTACTTTGTTTATACACAAGCTTGTGAATGGACAAATAGATTTCCCTAATTTACTTAATCAGGTCAAGCTATCTGTACCTTGTAGACTAACTAGAAATTATGTCCCTCTAATTTTAACTCGCTGCACTTCTAACTATACTTTACATGAACCTTTTCAGAGATTTCTATTTGTCAACTCAAAACTTTTATTCTTAACTGCCTTGCTCGTAGTTAGTTCTAATTATTATTTAATTGCCGTCATTGATAGGGTTCGCGCTTAACGGGCACAGTCATGGAGTCGCTTGAACCACTTGAACGTATTTCGCATTGTACGCGTCAACGTCGTTTTTGTCAATAATGTGATTTACCATGTGTTTTGTGTATCGAAATATTCTGGTTGGAAAAGTTTCTATTAATTTATGTTGTATGAATGTCAGTACCGGTAACTCGCATTGAATTGCGTTAACGACGTCTTTTTTGGCTACACGGTAAACTCTTTCGATTAACGAGTCTCTGTTTTATTTTTTTACCAACAAGAGGACTGTACGATCAGAAGCTACTTTATTCTCTTCTATTATAATTTGGTTTTGTAAACAGTTTATTGGTTTGTCTGTGTTTTCTACATTGCATGTGAGTATTATTTTACTGTGCATTAAGGCTCTGTCTGATTGTGCATCGTCTTCCAAGGCATGAATATTATGCCGCGATAGCGCGTCAGCTACGTAGTTTTCCTTCCCTTGCTTGTAATAAATGTTTGTGTTATACTCATCTGTAAAAGCTTTCTTATGCGTGATTTTCGCGTTTGAGTTGCTGTCGGATACTGCAAACGTCAGATGCTGATGGTCTGTAAAAATATTTAAGTTTTTTATTCTGTACAGATGATTCGGGACGATTTTTATTTCCCTTTTATTTGTTGCAAAGATAAGTTCTCTATCTTTCAATGTTCTTGATATCATGGTGATTAGTTTTCCACATTGTGATAGGACTGCTCCTAGACCAAAGGACGAAGCGTCTATTGGTGAATCAAACGCTTTCTTGTAGTCAGGATAGAGCAACATTACATTTTTAGATGCAAGAACCCTCTTTTAGTTTTTCAAATGCCGCGAGTTGACTTTCGTCGAATTCGACAGGTATTTGTTTTGATTGTCCAACGCTCACTTTGCCGTTTTCGCCTTTTAAGATGTCACGTAGAGGTTTTGCTAAAGACGCGAAGTCTTTGATGAAATACCAATCGTAGCTTGCCGATTAAGGAAAGATCTGACGTTAAACAGAGTTGTTGGTAATTCGAAGTTACGGATCGCTTCAACTTTACTTGGACATGTCTTTATACCATTACTTGAGACCAGGAAACCTAGATATTCAACACTTTCTTTGAAAAAGTGTGACTTTTCTGGCGAAACTCTCATGTTGGCCTCGTACAGTTTGTCTAGACCCATGGTTTTCCATGTTTTCAGAAAAAAATATTACGTTATCAACGTAAACGTAACAGGATCTTACGATTTGCTCTCAGAGCACTTCGTCTGTCTCGCTCTCTGTGGAGCGAGGAAAACCAAAGAAGAATAATTATTAAATCCCAAGTTGCAATAATTAGAACTTTGTTTTAATCACTGGGACAACTTTTATTGATTAGATGAAATAGGGTGGCCAATGGACGATTGGCGATACAAATTAAAGAAAACTTAATGTAACTTTTAGAAATTAGTAACAGGGTAGAGGGCGTGCGTACGAATTAGAGTTAATCGAACAACTGAACTGCCAATATAATCGAACTGCACTTTATCTCCAGTGTGCCTGTCTTCCTTTCAATTCGCCCCTCGGTTTAAGCCGCGCTCCTTTTCCGCCGTTCACCCTTTTCTGGCGTGAACATGCCGCCCCCTTGCAACAAATTGCAATAGCCCGGGTGGACTGATAGGGATGGGGTGCGGCAGCGTTCTGGAGCGTCAAGACGCTGCAGGAGCCTTCCCAAGACGGTGCTCTGGCCCGTGTGAATGGATCTGGGGTAATTGTTGCTTCTTAAATCCTTGAGAGGTCGTGCGGGTTCATTTTTGCCGTCATTTCTTCGTCATGCTGAAAGATGCGAGTTAGCGTTGGTGGGTGCGACGGATGTTTGTGCGGCAAAAATGTGGCTAGGCGGAACGGATGATTCTGCCATGGGCCCGCAGAGAACCCAGCCGAAGATAGTTTCTAGGCCGAAGAGAGAGCCGCAAATGTCCTTTTTAATCCGCTTTCCCAAAATATGGGGTAAAATATCCACGCCGTCAATATACCAATGGAACAGCGGATCTGCTAATGGGAGTTCGTTGAGGCTGCCATCCACCTCGTTGGGAACTGGACAGGAGAGTAGCGCTCCGGCTAGGTTCGGCAGAACATTGAGTAACGCTGAGGTTTCCACGTACCCAGAGGGATCTCTCGGAGACACGAGCGTTAATTGGCATAGCTTCTGTGCGTTGGCGGTCACAAAATTACAAATGCCGCTCATCTGGGCGTTAATGAGACGGAACGGCGGTCTCACAAGGTGGAACATTCTTTCGGACACAAAAATGTTCCTTCAGACCCGGGATCATTCAGAGCGCGCGCAAAAAAATTAGCGCCCAAGTGTCATATGGTCACCATGGCGGTGCCTAGTAGGCCTTTACGTAGGATGGAAACAAAGAATGTATGTTCTGACTGGATGTGGGGCGTTCAACCGAATCTGAGAATCGGATCTGCGAACTGCCGTGGGGATTGCCTGGGAGACTGGAGCGGAACGAACCTTCCAGAGGCTCCAGAAAGTGATAACGGTCAATAAGGAACCCGTTTCGGTCGGCCCACGAGGAAATAGCTGTCTTGTTGGGGCTGGACTGTTCCCATAATGCGATTGTGGCGTTGGACACTTTAGAGGTGCAAAGTGCCACCAGCAAGACATTACAGTTGTCAGTGCTGACTCCGGATCGCGTGAGCGTGGTCAAACCCCCTTGGATGGTGGTTTGCAGCTCCGCCACACAAATTTCACGGACAACCGCAGGGAGGTTGAAGAGGATCTTTGTTTGGTTGGCAACGAGCTGCCTTTTATTTTCGAAACGGGATTCCAGATTTTCCCAGGCCGCTTGGAAACCATCATTGGTGAGGGGGAAGCTTGGCACTATTACCTTTGCCTTACCGCGCGTTTTGGACACCAGATGAGACAGTTTTCCCACTGGCGCCAATTTCGGGTTGCTTATATACATGGCCGTGAAGAGATCGCGGAACGTGGGCCATTGATTGTAATCTCCCGTGAACACGTCAACCTCACACGGAAGCAGACGGTAGCCTGGCTGGCGTGGTGTTCATGAGAGACCTGGACGTTTTATGGCACGACGGTGCATCAGATGATTGAAGCTAATCAATACGTTCTCTAGAACTTGTACCGCACCGAACATACACCATATATGCGTATTCGTACTTGGATTTGACAGTCATAAAATCGGCGGGGATCTCCTCGCTCCCATCAGCCGTAAGGACTCTCGTTAATGCCATGTACTCGGACTAATTCAACTCCAAAGAACCTTTCTTCTTTCTAAGTGCATTTTTAACGAGAAAAACGGTACGCCCTCCTCTATGGAAACCATTGTGTTGACCTCGAAGACGGTCAGGCTGTCGCAAGCGGCGATAAGGTGGGTCTCGGACATGTTGGCTGCGTCAACTAGTCGTTGGGACTCAGATCTGGTTAGAATTCTCAACGTGAGAGAGAATACTATGACGCGCGGAATCGAGAGGGAGCTGGAATCGAATAGCATGGGAGAACTTCTTAAAATTGGAACTCGCTGTGAGGTAGTGTCAGAGGAGCAAGGTGATACTAATGTTGTAGCGGAAGTGGATTGACTCACTTTGACGGTATCTGTATCGCTCGGTACCTTTACTTTGGTCGTTGGCATGGATGGCGATGTGGAACGGCGAGGCACTGCGAAATGATCAGACTTGTGACTGCTTTTAGCAGCATCGATGGGCATAGTCGGATCGAGTTATACTGTGCTACGAAGGATACCGTGTTGGTCAATAAATATCCGGACTGTATTTTGGGCGGATTGGGTGCTGACAAGATATATCAGCCAAATAGATAAAATCAATAAATAAGGATAGGTTATTTATTTTAATTGATTGTGTGATTAATCGGAATGGAAAGTATATATTGAGAAATAATAATTGGAAGAGTTATTGTGAGGTGTGACCAATTATTGGGAGCGTGGTTGCTGGTTGGCAACATTAATCAATATTTTGTGGCACAGCTGTTATTTTGTAATTTAATTAAATATAAATTTTACTTGCTGATAAAGAGGACCAGGTCAGCATAAAATTGCGTAGAATTTAATTGAATAATTGAAAAACCAGAATTGCAGCTCAGAATGGAAGTTGCAACTGTTTCTGCAACGCACGAACGCTTTCTTTTAGAAATTTATAATTTTGTCACGCACACACAAATGCCGAATCTAATCGTTCGGCCCTCGGAAATTTTCGTGACAAAGGTCTTTTTTTTTGGATTATTATTTTCTTTTAATAATAGAATTTTTGAACAATTCAATTTATATTTTTTTTGGAAAAATGTAAGAAATTTTTTTGATTGATTAAAATTTTTGTTTTTTTTTTTTATTTACTTGTAATATTAATTTCACCTTTTTATTTTATTAATTCTCATTAAAAATTTACTCGGAATTATTTTCTTTTGTTTTGTGAGAGTATTGTGTCACTCTGCTTAACTCACACAGTAATGGTCACTCGACAACTCTGACGGATAATCAGCTGTGCGGTTTGTTTTGAATAATTGTTCGTACTTTATAAATTTTTTTTTTTTTTTTTTTTTTGCGCGAATCCCAACGGGTGCTCTAAATGCCCACACCTCCCGCCCAACCGACCGAGGGGCGCTAGCCGCATAACGTACGGCTCGAGTCGCGGGGACAGTTCATACATACAGACAAAAACGAAAACTAAAGCTAGCTACGAGGTAAAAAAGAAAGTATAGAATTTTTTAGTAATGGAAAAGAGAGTTCTGTACTGATTACATGATAAAGACGATTATAATCAGAACAAAGAACTCGAAAAGATTCATGCAGTAAATAATTAGTAGAACAGCGTGACAGAGATAGAGGTATAAAGATTCTAGTAGTTCTACAAGGAATACTTAAATTTATTTGGTTCAATAGCTCGGGCGAGTCTATATCACCTTTAAGAAGCTTGTGCATAAAAATGACGTCAAGCATTACTCTACGATTAGTAAGAGAAGGAAGGCCAAGTAAAAGAAGTCTACTGAGTACGATGGCAAATTGACATTACGATCCCAGTTCAGACCACGAAGAGCAAAAAGCAAGAACTGTTTTGAACCGACTCAATTCTTGCTTGGTGTGACTCATACTGAGGGGACCAGATGCAAGATGCATATTCTAAAATAGGACGGACCAGTGAGGTGAAAAGAATTTTAGTTGTATATGGATCGTCAAACTCCTTTGACCATCTCTTTACAAACCCAAGTACACCCATGGCTTTACCGACGGAAGAGGAAATATGGGACTTAAACGTTAGTTTACGGTCCATCAGGACACCCAAGTCATACATCTCATTAAGACGTTCTAATGGTGTATTAGTAAGAAAATAAGTAACTAAATGCGGAGAATTTCTATTTAAAGTCATGACCTTGCATTTAGTTGCATTTAATTTTAATAAGTTATTATGACACCAAAGCTCAAGATTTTGAAGATCAGATTGCAATCGACAAGAAGAGGTAATGTCTTTGTAACTAAAACATAGCCTAACGTCATCTGCGTACATAAGGGCACGAGAGTAACTTATAACAGAGGGAAGGTCATTAATGAAAAGGGTGAACAGCAATGGTCCCAAATGACTACCCTGAGGCACCCCCGAAGTAACATGGATGGATTTGGAATATGACGATTTAAAAAGAACCCTCTGAGTTCTATTTGTCAGATATTCACGAATACAATTAATTAAAGGACTTGGAATGCCAATACTATTTAATTTATAAAGATGAAGCGTATGATTAACAGTATCGAAAGCCTTACCGAAATCAGTATATATGACATCAGTTTGCCTTGCGTTTCTTAATCCTTCGATGGTTAAAGAAGTAAATTCTAAAAGGTTAGTGGTAGTAGATCTCCATTTCACAAACCCATGTTGAGATGGTGAAATTATAGATCTACAAAAATGTTGCAATTGAGAAGTGATTAATTTTTCAAAAGCTTTAGGTATAGCGGACAATTTAGAAATACCCCTATAGTTGGATGCTTCCGATTTTTTACCGCTTTTATGGAGAGGAACTATATAGGATTCCTTCCAGATAGCTGGGAACGTGGATATTTGACAGACAAAAGAAAAAGTTTACGAATTGGCTTACATAAAGCCTCATCGCAAAATCTGAGAACGCAACCTGGTATTTCATCAGGACCAGGAGAGTAGACAGGTTTCACTAAATTAAGCACGCTTAGGAGAGAACTTTCATCGATCGAAGGACTGTAAATGCAGTTAGAGCTTTTTACCTGGCAGGGATACGGAAAATCTGATCGATATTCTGTAGAGGAATAGGTTGTTGTAAAAAAGTCTGCAAACAAATCAGCGATGGCTTGATCAGAACTCGCTATATTGTTTTCAAGAGATAAGCATGATGGATAGACAGACATTTTGCGTTTGGAATTCACAAAGCTATAAAATTGTTTAGGATTACTAGAAAATTCTAATTTACAACGCTGAAGGTAATCCTTATAGCATTGCGTATTACGCGTCAAAAACTTTGATCGAGCGACTGCGTAACGGGTATAGTCTAAAAAACCTTGCATATTTTATAACATCTCGATTTCACATTTTTCAGGTTAGTTAGCTCCTGAGAATGCCAGGGGGGCCTATAGGCCGATACTGGGATCCTCAGCGGTACACAAACCTTAAAAAGCGAACCAAGAGTGTTATAAAACCGAGAAATAGCTTGGTTAATATTTGAACAACTATACAGGGAAGACCAATCAGTCTTAAGAATGAGCTAATAAAACTAGTCTTGCGAAAATTACGGGATTTAACCGCATCGCAGGGCAGGCTCCAACAATTAGTACACGATACGGAAAATCAATAGTTAACTCCAAAGTAGGATGAAAACTATGTTCAGGCAGCACAAGAGGGTTTATTCTAGAAACTGCACCGTTGGTGGAATCGAGGACAAATATCGGATCCAAAGATCTGTAATTTTTGTTACGGACTGGATTTATCTGAGTCAAAGATTGTTATCTTGAAGATTGTTATCGAGAAGACCTTCAATAAAGCAATGTGAGATAGAAGGGAGCAACAAAGCAGATTCGTCAGTAGGGGACCATACTATTTCCGGTAAATTAAAGTCACCGAGAACAATTAACATGTCTCCATCAGACATTAAAGATGTACACCACCATGTGGGATTAAGTCGGGATGTACGAGCATGTAATATAGACAGAGAAAGTCTTGACACTGTTCTCGATACATACAAACTCCATCTCACACCTAAGGATAGAACAGATGCATCGTTAATGTCAGGTTTTAACCAAGTCTCTGAAAATACCTTAATTTTCTAATCAAATACTAGACTATCTACATAAAGTCTAGAAAGCTTAGATTTAAGTCCTCTTACGTTCTGATAGGCCAGATTAAGGGACGAAATTACTTTTTTGGAACACCATCAGATGCTGATATTCCGGAGGCAATAGAAGAAGAAGTAGAAGGAAGCCTAACTGAGCCACGAGTTTTCTTTTTGGCAGTATATTCTTTCACTAATATGTGATCCGGCCAAAAGCTGTTACTACAAATGCAGTCAAACAGTTCAACCGGGACACTAATTTTAAAGGAAGAATTCCCTAGAATAATTAAATTTAAATTTTTCCACCGCGTTTTTTGATGCTTGCATTTTTGTCTTAATGTAACCTAAGACGTCATCCGAAGAAGTTTCGGGATCAAGCCTAGAAACAAATAAATGTTTCTTTGGTGGTACTCCAGTCAGAATCCTAATTAATTGTGTTCCTCTAACTGGGCAGCTGTTGGCAATAACCAAAGAATTTGGTAGTTGCCCGGACTGTTCGGCAACTACAGTTTCATTCGTCTGTATAGAGAGACCGTTTCCAGGAGAAACGGAAATGGCCTCATCTTTACGCCCACCCTGTGTGACGGGGGTGGTAAACGATATGAGCTGCGGAGGATTGGCTGTGAGCAGTGACGGAGATTGCGGAACCGCGGCCAAGACAGGGATAGGCACCGGCAGATGCAGGGACAGATTCCGCATACTACTTTTCTTGCGCTTTGGAGACTCATTCAACAGCTTATAGGTTTTGAACTCTGTCTCCAAAGCGTTAAACTCATCAAAGAGTTTACAAAAACCAGATGACAGTTTCTTAAAGTTATCCCTGGTCTGCCTCATGAATACCCTCATCTTGATTTCCACTTCTGGGCATGACATTATCACACAGCCAACAAGTGAGAAATACGTTATGGGGTGCAGGGGGGTTTAAACACTTTTTGCTGGAGCAGACAGACATAATAGTATTTAAATATTTTTTTTTTAAAGCGAAAGAAATAAAAAATCAAAATTCAATGAAAAAAGCCAAAGAAAAAGCTCACTCAGTATTTAAAATCAAATTCGACACTTGGGTCAAACTTGAAGAGAGGATAATTATTAAATAAAAGAGAGCACTACACGAGTACACGTATCACTTGTACGCGAGACAGAGATAGATGCGAGCGCGATCAAAAGAAATTAAGAAAAAAGAGCGGGAGAGCCAACAGCACTGCACATGCAACAACAGTACGTAGGCGAGAGCGCGAGAGTGATTTTAAAGCGGGAAGAAGTACAAAGCAAAATCAAAGATTAATATAAAAGACTAAGTTTAATGCTTTGATTTTGCGTTTATATGTCCAAAGTGCGATGACTCTAAAGTCGAAAATAAAGAAAAATTATGCAGGAGCACAAGAAAACGCGTCAATCCACAGTGAAAGCTTGAATTAAATATTGAATTGAATTTTTAATAAAATTAACTTCACGCGATCACAATCGGATTTGACACAAAAACCAAAACCCAAGTTACAAGTGCGGAAATTTTGTGCAAGTGGTGCGGGAAAATAATAAAACCGGAATTGTCCGGAAATAAATGTTTTTATGTATATATAAATGTATGCGAATGCCGGTACATATATATATGTAAGTTAACGCTGAGCGATGCATTCTCTCTTCTTCCTTATCCCCAGTCGGGCGTCACTGTACGCTAACCCAACTGTATGCCCATGCCCAACGTTACACAACAGCTCCTACCACTCTACCACATTCCAAACATATAGCATTTTCCTACGCAGCTCCGATTATTCATTGCTGGTCAACAACTTCAACAAAGTTGAAGAGATGCTGACACTCTCAAGTTCAAGAATGCTGAGTTGTCACATAAGAAAACTGCTGATGTTGCAGGCGCCGCTGCCACTGCCGGGGCCACAACGCAAGCATCGTGGTCGCGACGGCGGGTCGACAAGCGACCGCTCAACGGGAGGACAGTCAGTTGGATTCCAGCAGGAGTACACTTAAGTCATACAAATTACTAACAACAAGAATTATAAAAAAACATAACTTGTACCATATTACAATTGTACCACTTTCATAATGAACCCAATCCTAATGTAAGTATAAAATATGACAAGAGCCACTGGCGCCTCGACCAGTGGCAGCCGATTCTTAACTGGCGCCCAAGCAGGGATATTCTTTGTTTTATGTAAAGTGCGCGTAATAACATAAATTTTACTAAATAATCAAGGAAAAATGATAATATAACAAACATATAAATAGAAATGATAAAAGTAATTATCACAATAATGATAAAAATAATTGAATTTTTTTTTAATAATATTTTACCGCAATTTGCCCTCTGGGCATATCAGTAGAAACGAATAAGAAAATAAGTGTAAAAATTAAGAAGTAAAGGCTTACAACATTTTTGAAAAAAAGAGAGAAAAATAATAATAGTAGCCACAAATATTAAAAGAAAAGAATTAAAAGAACCCGTCACTTGTGTATAAAAAAACGAAATAGAAAAAGCAAATAGTAGAAATAATAATAATATTTTGCTGCAAAATTTTTTTCTCTTATCTTTTGCATTGCCAGTTTTTCTGACGTGTGCAGGGGAAAAATTGTGTGCAACTTAAATATAAAAAAATGAAAAAGCCAGTGGACGCTGCACTTATAATGTGTGATGTCGGGGTTCGACTCCCTGTCGTGTTGCTATTTCTCAAAAAAATTGTGTGCAACTTAAAGATAATCTAGAAGGATGGGGTAACTTCGGCCACGCCGAAGTTCGGATACCTTTGCAAGCTGTTCTTATCAATTACATATAAATTACCAGAATTATATATAAAAAAAATATGAAAAAAAAATTTTTTTTTTTTTGTCCGATTGTTCCTATAGGAGCTATATGATATAGTGCCCCGATTCTGATAAAACTTTCCAGATATGTTAGAAAGTATATAAAACCCATAGATACCAAATTTTGTGATAATCGCTTTTAAAACAACCAAGTTATTGCTCGAAATTCATATTCATGACCGATCGTTCCTATGGGAGCTATATGATATAGTCAACCGATTTTGATAAAACTTGGTGGATATGTTAAGAAGTATATAAAACTCACAAATACCGGCTTTCGTAGAATTTCGTTGGAAAACAACAAAGTTATTGAGGTGAAAGCTTATTCACGACCGATCGTTCCTATATAGTCATTCGATCGGAATGATTCCGAGATATACAATGCCTGCAGCAAAAAGAAGCCTAGGTGCATTTCAGCTCTGTAGCTTTAAGGGTCTCGGAGGAGATTGCGTTGATCCAGACAGACGGACAGACGGACAGACAGACAGACAGACAGACGGACAGGGCTAAATGAACTCAGCTCATTGTGCTGATCAAGAATATATATACTTTATATAGTCGGAGATGCTTTCTTCTATGCGTTGCAAACTTCTGACCAAAATTAATATACCTTTTTTGCAAAGGTATAAAAATAAAAAAAGCCGACAAAAAATTATTGGTGGACATTGTGTGATGTCTGGCTTCGACTCCCTGTCGTACGGTTTAAAGTAATAAAAAAATAAAAAATTTGTGTAAATAAAAGGTCGAAAATGGCAGCAGAATAGGTGGGCTTGCACATGCCGGGGTTCGACTCCCAACTGTCCAATTATCTCAACCAATAAAATTAAAATAAAATTATACTACAAAACAAAATTATGCAACTAAGACTAAGAATTGGCAGCTAAGAAAAACAAGGTGGATATGTACATGTCGGGGTTCGAATCCCCGCTGAACGATTGTCGAAACTGCTGTCGAAACACAGTGGCTTCGAGCTTCGAGCCGCAAGTGGCATTTAGTTAAGAAAAAAGAAAAGTAAAAATTCAATTCATATAAATTAGGAGAAAACCACTGTGGCCGCTTTGAGCCGCAAATGGCATTTAGTTAAGAAAAAGAAGAAAAGTGAATATTCAATTCATATAAATTAAGAGAGAAAAACAGTGGTCGAAGGAGAGAATGCAAAGTGCGATATAGCTAAAATACAAGTGCTGTGAAATGTGTGGTTATGGACTGTTGGAAAGGCTTGGCAATATAATTTTTTTTTTTTACATAACATTACGTTCGGCTGCCCATCGGCTCGTGGAGTCATCCTTGCCTTACTAGGCTGTAAAGGGCTAAAAAGGAAGTATAAGGAACTCCCGCGAGGCACAAAAAAAGAAACTAATCCAAAACAAGGAAAACAACCCTCGCCCACATTTCCGTCATTCGAAATCTTGAATTTCGTACCTGATCCATTGAAAATTCCTTTTCCGAGTAAATAAAACAAAGAATCAAACACAAAATGGTATAAATTAAACATAGAGAAATTAAACCAAAATAAAAAAATATTTAATTAAATAAAATAAAATAATAATAAAAAATTCACATTTTAAATTAAATAAAATTAAATAAAAATAAAAAAGAAAAAAAGTCAAAAAAGAAAAGTAACCTCCTTTAATTGAGAAATATTAAATCAAAATAAAGTATAATATATTCCTTTTTTTAGTTAAACGGAAATTTCCCTCCCTGAAATCGATAGAATTAAAAAATCAAAAAGAAACAAACAAATAAAAATAAAGGAATCACACGTTACATTTACATAATACTAACTAAAATTTTTATCTCCAACAGATCAGGAAGGAGAAAACACAATACAAAGCAAAGTAAAAGATTTTCCTTCATTTAGTTGAACAAAACTAAATAAAACAAAATTTTTCTTTCTATTTTTTTCCTTTTTTGCTAAAATTAAAAAAATAATTAAAAAACCCTTTTTTTTCTTCCTTCTTTAAATTGAATGAAACAAGAAAAACACACCTCACATTTTACACGATATATTACTAATGCAATTTGTATCTCCTACAGATCATAAAAGAAAAATACAATTAGCATAAGACACCAGTACACGATATTTAACCATCAAAAACCAACAAATTTGGACTTAATGATAATTAAGTTTCCTTCAGCTTCAGACTCCTTGTATCTTCTACGACGGATGTTGGACCTCAATGATGATTACGTTGAGAAATTTTCTCCCTATCAATGGCCTTGTGGCTCAGCAACATATTTAATTAAATGCAAGGTATTTACGGCTCGTGTCGGAGTAGATATTTTTGGACAAGCTGTGTCCTCTTATTTCTAAATCAAACCTTGGCCTTGTGGCTCAAGGGTTTTCATTTTTTTTTTATTTCTTTTTATTATTTACCCTTACCATTATCATTTAGGCATATCCTGCGGTTACAGCATAATTTTGTGAAGCACCTTTATTAACTAAATAGGTCTGAAATTACCTTCACTTCTTCCCAATCTACCAGGTAGATACAGCTTATTATACAGCGCGAACGCGGCAGCTTGTTTGAAGTAAAAAACTCTTAGCAATTTGGTAATCTCCGCATTTATGAAGTTAGTACCCTTAAATGTTAGGAATACGATCGTTGAAAAAACAGATTCTCCCTATGCGTAAATAGTTCCTATGTTTATATTAACTGGAAGGGCAACGCTGAAACTTTTTCCTTCATAACGAAAGGACATTCGTTTTAATAAGGAGAGCGTCGAACAAAACAGACGTGTAACAGTGGAAGCGCGGTTAGGAAAAATCTTTCACAAATCCCATGTAAGGAATTAGGGTTTGTTCTGAGAAAAATATTTAATCTCTACTCCCTTACACCTTTTACCCCATATCGAAAATATCCCTTTTTCCCTTTTTTCTTTCTCTCTTTTAAAAGTAAGAGTTCTCCACATGTCTTAATTTAAACACATTAGTTTCACATGATAACAGACATGTGGAGGATTTTGTGTCATTACCCGATTCGTCACCCTCACATAAAAATTCTTTTTTTCAAGACCAAATCTGTTTGCCTAATATGTCCATATAAATTTAAGAAAAATTGTTAGCGTTAGGCATGAAAAAAAATGTAATACTAACACATCTCCCAATCAGCACTTCATTATTCTTTTCATTGTGGCTCAACACAGGCTATGCGCATCTTTAGGTATGATACACCAGTAGTCACGCTAAAACAAGGAAGTGGTTAGAGAATGGATGGTTACTTCAATTTAATACATCTAATTAAGTTGGACGAAATAGAGACAGCCATCGAAAAGACACGAGTGGAAGCATGCAAACTAGATGTAGGTCTTCATCAGTTAAACGATGGCATCGAAATCAGTTAAGAAGGGCAAAATAAGAGAGATAGGATTTTTCACAATAGGTAAATTCGATATGTCCTATTAACACAAGAGGAGCCATGAATTGATCTAACCTGAAATGGAGATTTCACTGGAATATGTGCTTAAATTCAAACGATGGGTTGATATAATTTCTGGCCAGTATCTAGGAGAAGTAGTGAAGTGGAAGTGAATACAATTTCTGTTAGACCCTGTATCAATTAAAATATTTAGGGGTTGACGATATCTCCTGCTTTTATCTTGTGATTTTCATTATTATCTGAGGCGGCCTGATTATGGCTTATGTTGCGACGACCTGGTGTCGAAGTGGTATGTTAAATAATTATTTATTGACATTGTATTATTTTTTTATTTTAATTCGACCTGTTCGAGTTGGAATTGAGCTCTCCACACATGTTGTGCTAATAAATTAAATTCTTCAACAAGGACCTTGTATCCCTATCTGACTCGTCACTCTCACAAAAACTAAGAAACAATGAATAGTCCTAATATCATTCCCAGTCCTTATCATTCCCATATACACTCAAACTTAGTATGTTCATTATCAATCTCATTTAAATTAAAACAAAAATTGTTAACATTAAGTACAAAACACCGAATTGTAATACTAACACACCATTTATATATCTCCAGAAATTGTTAATATGAATCATAAAACGAAGAATTGTAATACAAAAAATTGTATTACTAACACATATCCCATCATCAACACCACATCGTTCCTCCCATTATAGTTTGCGCCGAAACGACCCTTCCATATCTTAAAAGACCGTGTGCCGGTGCTGACATTGAAACAGGCTAGTGGTTGGGGAGTGGATGGATATTCTGGGGTAATTCACTCGATCAAGTTGGGCAAAAGCGTCAATCCTGCGAACACAGGACAAACTCTTTGCAAATAGTAACCAACAAAACAAGACCAGGGGCACCACAAGGCCTTAAATCGGGGCATCCAAATGATCCCTGGGAAATGATCAGAGCCATGATTCGGTCGGTCGATATCACCCTGACCGTCACGAAGCCAAGTCGATGGGCTTACAGATCCTGTCGGCTTACAATAATCAGCTCGGTAAATGGCAACCTATTAGACGAAGAGAAGTAGGAAACCTCCTCAAGCAAATGGTTTCATCACCATATCGGAGCGCAGTGGAAGCAACCAAGTCTGCTAAACCTAAATGACACACACCCCTCTATATTGGTTTCTCTTCAAAGTCATCGCAATGGCGGTGCTAGCCATCCGACCTTCGACCTCCTCAACTAAACGATTAGACTTCAGCCATGGGAAACCAGTGGTGGCTCCAGTATATAGAAGGTACGATCTCCATCGCAGCGGAAGTCGTCACGACGACAGTACTCGCCATCATTATTGCGTGGGGGAAGGTTACGCGCAGTCAAGCGATTTTCACAAATACCAGCGCATCAACTCCCCAAGGCGATCAAGAAGAAACCACAGCGCCGGCCGACATCTGATCTGCGGGACGCAGATATTTGAAGGGGCAAGAGTTAAAACCGAGCAATGCATTCTCTCTTCTTCCTTACGCCCAGTCCAAACTCTACGCCCATGTCCAACGTTACAAAATAGCTCCTGCCACTCTCGCCACTCTACCACATTCCAAACATATAGCATTTTCATACGCAGCTCCGATTCTTAATTGCTGGTCAGCAACTTCAACTTACTTGAAGAGATGCTGACACTCTCAAAATCAAGAATGCTGAGCTGTCACAATGTTACAATTGTACCAATTTCATAATGAACACAATCCTAATGTAAGTATAAAATATGACAACAGCCACTGGCGCCTCGACCAGTGGCAACCGATCCTTAACTTGTATATATATATGCAGTTTATAAAAGCTTACAAGCGGAGCTTTTATGCTTTTTTTTTGTTGTTTTCTATAGTGGCGGAGCAATGATTTGGAGCCGGCGGAAAATTATAACAGGTAAGTTTGATCGGATGGATTATGTTAATACACAGCGACTTATTGCACTTTTATTTTCAGCTTGCACTTGGACTTGCCCTTGCTCTTGCACTCACGGATGTCGGTATATATGGTATATAAATGGATTTGGATCTGTATGTAGATGTATGGATATATATGTAGATATATACGTATATGTGTATATATATGTATGTGGAAACGTATGTAAATTGTATACGGATATGTATGTAAATTTATAGGTTTAATAATGCGATATAATGGAGTAGAGCTAGAATAAGTGATTACAGCAGGATAGATGAGGACACAAGGCACAATTACATGGAATGTACATACAAATTAGAGTAAAAACTCGGTAAGGAAAAAAAGCGGGAAACTTTTAACTGCAGGTAATTAAAGAATTGTGCTAATTCAAGAATTCTAATAATAAGTTCTTCTACTTATCTGGTTTCTCCACCGATGCGATGCTGGCGAGGAAAACCAAAGCAGAATAGTTATTGAATCCCAAGTTGCAATAATTAATAATTAAAAAAGAAAACTTAATTTAACTTTTAGAAATTAGAAACAGGGTGGGGGGCGTGCGTACGAATTAGAGTTAATCGAACAACTGAACTGCCAATATAATTGAACTGCACTTTATCACCAGTCTGCCTGTCTTTCTTTTTAATTCGCCTCTCTGTTTCAGCCGCGCTCCTTCTCCGCTGCTCACCCTTTTCTAGCGTAACCACACAGTTTGTTGTTAATTTTTTTCTTTTGAAGTTTAATAAAACATTGTTTTGGTTTAGTAAACCGAGTGCAATTATACTGTCGAATGTCGTGAGGTTTGGTAGTAAAAAAAAATGTTGTATTGGTGATAAAATGGTGCATTATACATTTCCTGCCTATGTCTATGTCTAGCCATGAATTGATTTTATTCGAAAAGGTTTTTCTAGTGGCGTAATTTAGTTCTTTTAATAGTTTTATATAATTCTGTCTATTAGCAATTTTATTGTCCTTTCTGCCACTGTTATTTCGATGAACGGGAGCAGCGATCCATGCCTAAAAAATTGACCTGGTCATATTCATCGGATTCATCTTCAATGTCTTTTGCCTCAGTTTCTGCGAAAGTCGTATATTCACTATTGTTCTGTTCATATTCTGTATTTTCTGTTTTAGGTGGTTAACTCTTTGTTGTTTCGGTCCTGTGAGCCGTGCACTTCTATTGTTTGGTCGCTTGTTTACTTGTTCTTAATTATTGTGATTTTCATATTGTGTGTTTTGTCGTTGTGCCGGCCACTAAGTTGGTTTCGAAGAGCCGTGTTTTGTTGGTATTGAGTAATCTGTCTAAAGCGAGAGGATGTGTGAACTTCCATTGGTTGGACTTTTTCCTGTCGTGGTAGGAATTCTTGTTTCCTAAAATGTGGGCTTTTTCCTGGCTGATTGTATTTTGGGTCCTGAGTTAGATTCTTTTCCGTGATTTGCTGTCATTGTTCGGTTTTCTTGGTTTTTTCTTACGGTCATGGTTAGACTTGACTTCCTGAGCTAATGCCAGTACAGAGGGAAGATCAGTTGGTCTAGCTGAGAAGGATATCACTTAAGGATTTCTTGATATCTGAGATGAATACTCGTAGAGCGTCTGCTTTGTATTTCTCATTTAACGAAGAGGCAACGGCGGTGTCATAGGTCATGATTGTCTTATTTATGAGTAAAGTCAGTTTCTTCTCCACTTCGTCGTAGTACTGCAGTAGTGTAAGATTTCCTTGACTGAGTGTTGACATCTCTTGTTCAATTAGGTATACTGGTCGTTTGTCTGCGTACGTGAAGTCTAACCAATTTATAAGTTCCTTAAAATTGAGAGGAGTGTCAAAGGAAGAGAGTATCATATCGGCAGCGTTCTTAATTTTGTTTGTTAATATTCCCAAAGCTTGGTAGTGTTTCGAGCTACCATCGAATTTTTTAAATACTTTGTATGCGGTATGCGCAGCTTCCTCCATGATTTTTTTCTTCAAAGTCCGGAAAGGATTTCATGATATCTAAAGTTTCATTACACATGATGTTTGACCAGATTACGCCCTTTTTAAATGTTTCACCTCAGCTTGTAACTTGTACATAATTCATACGTTGTTCTATGTCATATAATTTTCTATCAATGTTTTTTCTTTGGGCGGCTAAAGCGCTTGTGACTGCGCCTACTATTATGGCTTTTAATTGTTTGTTAGTCATAGACATTTTTAAATTTTCACCTGTATCTATGCTTTCTTGCATTTCTGTGTTATATATTTTTTTGGAATTTTAAAGTAGAATCTTGTATCTCACTATCACTCATAACATGCAAATAAGGACAATTATTCAAAGGTTTTTTGGTTAACTGCTTCTTTGTGTACTGCTTTGTTATATACCACTTCATTGTGTACTGCTTTCGTTGTCTGTTGCTTCGTTGTGTACTGACAACTACTTTGTTTTGGTTGTGTATTTTATTTGGTAATTTTTTTTTTCGAAGTTTGATTCGATTTGTTTTTGTTTTTAGTTCGATTCGGTTGGTTTTTTTTTTTTTAGTTTAGTTCGGCTGGTTTATTGTTTTTGACGTTCGATTCGATTTGTTTTTTTTTTTAAGTTCGATTCGGTTAGACGTCAATTAATTAAATTCGCTTTCCGTGTTTATTTAAATTAGCTATTACAATTAACATTAAATTATGTAAAGATGTTATTAATTAGTATTGATTGGGGTTTACATGCGGTGTTGTGCGTCATGAGAATACTTTGATTATTTCGTGGTGATGAGCGACATTCTTTATTTTCAAATATCAACTAAAAATAAGTGACACAAATTCTTATAACAAAAGCTAGCCCTAAGCCCTGAAGACGCTGGCATTGCATATAACGCGTGGAGTCATATTTCGCTGTGCAGCAACACTGTTTTGCGTGGGAACTTCTGTTGTTGTTGTTGTATAATATCCGCTTCGGAATGTCTAGTAACGTAAACATTCAAGCATTCATGCTGACAGTGCATGATCAGCTTGAATATTTATGTTCTGCTGGTCTATTGAGTTAATTTATATACCTCACAGTGATAACGCAAAAGTACGCCAGACCGCAGATATACATAATGTTTTTAGTGGGGCAAAGAATTCCAGAAGTAGACGGTTGCCAACAAATTCCCAATATAAATAATTGAACCGTACGCGTACTTCGGTTATACACAACACAGAGTGGGGGCGTGCTTGCGGATTGAAGTTAAAACGAACACTAAACTCCCCTATGGAGCTTTCCATCCACCTGTCGTATTATCTTAAGTGTGGCCGTCCTCCTTCTCATCCGCTGTTCACCCTTTTCTGGCGTGAACATACCGCCCCCCTTGCAGCAAACTGCAATAGCCCGGGTGGACTGATAGGGATGGGGAGCGGCAGCGTTATGGAGCGTCAAGATGCTGCAGGAGCCTGGAAGGAGCCTTTCCAAGACGGTGCTCTGGCCCGTGGGGATGCCGCCATGGTGATGGATCTGGGTGATTGCTGCTTCTTAAATCCTTGAGAGGGCGGGAGAGTTCATTTTTGCCGTCATTTCTTCGTCTTGCTGAAAGATGCAAGTTAGCGTTGGTGGCTGCGACGGATGTCTGAGTGGCAAAAATATGGCTGGGCGGACTTAATGATTCTGCCATGGGCCCGCAGAGAACCCAGCCGAAGATAGTTTCCAGGCTGAAGAGGGAGCCGCAGTGGTCTTTTTAATCCGCGCTCCCAAAATATGGGGTTTGGCAGGACAAAGGCTGTGATTTCAACGAGAGGGATCTCTGGAAGACACGAGCTGAAATTGACATAGCTTCTGGGCACTGGCGGCCTCACAATTGGAAATGCCGCTTATCTGGGCGTTAATGAGATGGAACGGAGGTCTCACCAGGTTGAACATTCTTTCAAATAGAAATGTTCCTTCAGACCCGATGTCAATTAAAGCGCGCGCAAGGAAGTTAGCGCCTAAGTGTCGTATGGTCACCATGGCGGTGCCTAGTAGGCCTTTACGTGGGGTGGAAACAAAGAAATTCAGGATGTTCTGACTGGATGTGGGTTGTTCAACTAAATCTGAGTATACGGAGGTCGCCGGTGTCTGCGCATTGGGTGTCGCCACCGCGGAGGTGGGGACGCGATGTAGCAACGTGTGATAACGTTCAGATGTGGCAGTTATGGGCGCTGAGGCATTCCCGTAGTTGATGGCCGCGTGCAATGCAATTTACAATTTTGTTGCTTGATTACAGCCGATCAATCTTGGACGGGCATGGATGTAAATTTTAGACAGAGGCGAATCGGATGGTTCTCTCTGCCGCACAGCTTGCAGGATACCTGATTGACACGGACTGTTCAGCGCCTGAAAATTAGCTTGTGGCGCCGGTCTGCGAACTGCATTGGGAAGGGTCTGGGAGACTGGAGCGGAACGACGATCTTCCAGAGTCTCCAGAACGCGATAACTGTCGATCAGGAACCCGTTTAGGTCGGCCCACGAAGAAAGAGCTGTTTTGTTGGGGATGGACTGTTCCCATAAGGCAATGGTGGCGTTAGGCAATTTAGAGGTGCATATTTTGGTTTGATTGGCCACGAGCTGCCTTTTATTTTCAAACCGGGACTGCAGATTTTGCCAAGCCGCTTGGAAACCCTCATTAGTAATGGGTGAGCTCGTTACGATCGCCTGTGCTTCACCGCGCGTTTTTAAAACGAGATGATACAGTTTCTCCACTGGCGCCAATCTCGGGTTGTTTATATACATGGCCGTAAAGAGATCGCGGAACGTGGGCCATTGATTGTAATCTTTAGTGAACACGTCAACCTCACACGGAAGCAGATGGTAGCCTGGCTGTGCGTGGTGTTCATGAGAGACCTGGACGTTTTGGGGCACGGAAGGTGCCTCAGACGATTGAAGTTATTCAATACGTTCTCCCAAACTTGTGCCGCACCGAACATACACCATGTATGCGTATTCATATTTCGATTTGACGGTCATTGAATCGGCGCGGCTCTCCTCGCTCGGACTCGATTCTGCTCCAGGGGACCTTCGTTTGCTCTAAATACATTTTCAGACTGTCGCAAGCGGCGATAAAGTGATTCACTGACATTTTTGCTGCGTCGAGTAGTCCTTGATCGGATTTGTGGCTGCTTTTAGCAGGATCAATGGGCATAATCGGAATGGAAGGATATCGTGTGGTCAAGGAATCTGACCCGAGTGGACTGTATGGGATTGGATGCCGACAAGAAATATAACAAAACGCATAAAATCAATAAATAAATAAGGATATTTTATTAAATTAAATTGATTGTGTGATATATCAGAATAGGAAGAAAAAATAATGAGAATTAATGGAGAATTAATAGGACTTGGGAGGAACTTTTGTGAGACGTGACTAATTATTGGGAGCGTTGGCTGATCTTTAAGCAATATTTTGTCACAGCTTTTTTTTTTGTAAATTTTATTTTGTTATCATTAAAAATTCACTTGGACTTATTTTCTTTCGGTTTGTGAGGATATTGTGTCACTGTGCTTAAGTCACACAGTAATGGTCAATCTACAACTCTGACCGCTATGTGATTTCTTTTGAATAATTTTTGCACTTTGTAATTTCAAATCAAATTAATTTAATAAAAATAAATTAATTAATTTATCGGATGAGACACAAAACCGAAACAAGTTGCAAGTGCGGGAATTTGGTGCAAGTAGTGCCTGAAAATAATAAATCAAAATTGCCGCGAAATAAATTTTTTATGTAAAACGAAATGTTTGCAAATGCCGGTACATATGCATATGTATATATATGCTGTTTAAAAAAGCTTACAAGCGGTGCTTTTATGCGGTTATTTTTTTGTTGTTAGTTTTTATAGCGGCGGAACAATGCTTTGTAGCCGGCAGACAATTAAAATAGGTAAGTTTGATTCAATTTTGTTAATACACAGAAATTAATTGCACTTTTATTTTGAGCTTGCACTTGGACTTGTACTTGCACTTGCACTTGAACTCACGATTGTCGGTATATGTATATGTTTGTGATAAATAAATGTATTTGGATGAGTATGTAGATGTAGATACAGATGCATGCATGTGGAAATATATGTAAATTGTATGTGCATATGTATGTAAATATATATGGTATATGTATATGTATTTAAATAAATGTGGACTTGACTGTAAATTTTTATGCAAATTTTATAGGAAATGATGCAATATTATGGAGTAGATGGCTAGGATAAGCGAGCACACCAAGATAGATGAGGGCACAAGACACAATTACATGGAATGTACATACAAATTAGAGTGAAAAGTCGCTATGGAAAAAGAGCGGGAAACTTTTCACTGCAGGTAAGTATGTTTTTTTTTATTCGTTTGATAAAGAATATATAGATAGGTAACAATGAACAGGGTACAGAATAAAATAAAAAGGAAGTTAGGAAAATAAGAAAGTTAGAGAGCTACTGTGAAGTATTGCATCGCAGAATTCTGGCAGGCCATCTACGGCCCACTTGGTTTTCGTCCTCTTTCCAGCATACGCAGCTTAGACATCACTTGTGCTGCAAAGTTGCATACAGCTGACCAGTTTACTTGGCTATCCACCATACTAGCCACCAGGTTATTAGCGGTCAATGATTTGCCAACCACTTCCTCCATTGTCTGCCTTTCTGATCTGAACCTTGGGCACACAAATAGGATATGCTCCGGGGTCTCGATAGTGTTGTCTTTGCAGCTGGGACAATTTGGGCTGTCGTCCTGCCCAATTTTGTACAGATAGCTGCGAAAGCATCCATGGCCACTGAGCAGCTGTGTAAGCTCAAAGGTAACATCGCCAAATTTCCTGTTAAGCCACATTGCAATGCTCGGAATTAGAGTCCAGGTCCACCTTCCATTGGTCGCTGAGGTTCAGCGTCTCTGCCATTCCTCCAGGCTTGCGTTCCTGGCTTGTATTTTAACGATTTTTTTTTCCTGCGGTGTCATTGCTGTTATTCCTCTTTGCCTGAAACTCCGTTGTGCCTCAAGGGCTAAAAGGTCTATTGGGACCACGCCCGCAATAATTAGGGCTGCCTCAGCGGATATGGTGCACAGCAAACACGAAGCGCTCCTAGGCGGTATACCGATTCCAGACCATACCTGTAGGATTTATGCTCCATCGCATTCGCCCAAATTGGAGCTGCATAAAGCATCGTAGATTTAATAACGTTCATTAGCAGCAAACGGCGACTATGTTTTGGACCTCTGGAGTTCAGCATAATCCTGCTTAAGGACCTCGTCAGCTCAGCTGCTCTCTGACTAGCAGACTTCAAATGCTCTTTAAAACGAAGGCGGGTGTCTTTCAAGACTCCTAGATACTTAATCGTTCTTTTCGATACTATAGTGCAGGAATCTAGTTGGATTCTTGCTGTTTCCACAATCTTCCTGCTGCTAATTAGTACAGCCTCCGTTTTTTCATCGGCCAGTTGTAGGCCTGTGGAAGCCAGCCACCTTTTTACTGCATCAACAGCAACAGCCGGTAAGTATGTACATATATGTGTGTGCTAATGAATATATTGGAATGATAGGTTTTCTACTTATCAGATTCTCTACCTGGCATAGAAGCGCGGCCAGGCGAACAGGCGGAAGACAGGCGAACCAGGTTTTGCATGTTTGAATCAAACACACAAAGGAACATCTAGGTTCGATCGAACATATAAACGAAAAAAAAATGCGATCAAAATTGAAGGTAAAGTCCACACGTAAATCGCATGATTAAAAGCATTCCGCAACATTCCACACCAATACATGTAAAGGTGGCTGGCCCAGCCAAACATAATGACATATGTTTGGAGAGGAAGCTACCAGCAGAATCCTAACAATGCGAATAACAAAAAGCAGATTAGAGCAGGTGGTTGTTGGCTCGCGTGACGTCACTGAGAGTGAGTAATGTATATGTTGGGAGTGCATAGAAAGAAAACAGCAAACAAAGCTTACAAAGTGAGTGTAAGAGGCCGCGGTAGTTCAATTGAAGGCTCACCCAATATCTTTAGAGTGAAAGATTTGGAAGCGCTGAAAATATGTTAAGTGGCTCGATGGTTGAATTATAATTATTTATATACATTTTAATGTACTATTATTATTAATAATTAATTTTTTATATTAAGATGGGTCAATTATCTATTATATAAATATAGTTACATGTTTATATCGTCATACTATCCTACATGTAGATATTTATTTCTTTCTATATATATATTTGTTTTATCTAATATCATCTATAAGGTGGGGAAACATACTTGAAAAAGTTAGGGATCCTCAACAATTTATTTAACTATATGAAAATGGGTTCAAAAGGGCGGAATGTTAGATATAAGTTAAATCATTAACGGATGCAAGAGATCAAAAGAGAGGCGTATGAGCGATGGAACAGGCACACTATGTGGTGCGAACGGCAGAGAAAGCCGTCCAAGGGAGAAAACGTTTGGGGTGGAAAAATATTGGCGGGTGGTAGGGTACGGTATCCCACCACGCGACCTCCTTGGCTCAAGATGCCTATAAATACGCACGGCTGAAACCAAAAGGAATTAATTAGAAGCGAAGGACCCGAATGAAGTAACTAATTTCGAATTGGAAACGAAGTATCAAAGTGAAGTGAACCGTTTAAAAAGTGAAGCAGTAAAGTGAAGACGTTTGTTACGCTTCATCTCAGGAAAGGATACCCATAAGTATCCTGGATGCAAGTTGAGGGCTTAAACACGGAGTTTTTTGGTGTCGAGTATAAAAATCAGGAGTTAATCCTAGCGAATTATTGAAAACTAGGAGTTAGTCCTAGCAAACTGTTAAAGACTTGGAGCTCTTCCTACCGAATTATTAAAGGCTATGCGTTAGTCCTAGCAAACTGTAAAGACCAGGAGCTATTACTAGCGAAATATTAAAGACTAAAAGCTATTCCTAGCGAGTTATTAGAGACTAGGAGCTATTCCTAGCAAAGTATTGAACACTAGGAGTCAGTCCTAGCGATTTATTAAACACTAGGAGCTATTGCTAGCACAGATAAGGAAGACCAGGAGTTCACCTGCCACAGGCAGGGAAGGCTAGGAGTATTCCTAGCATAGTTGAGAAAGACCCGGAGTATTTCTGACCCTGTTACGCAAGAAGCGTAGCAGACGATAGGAATAGTTAGGCAAGGCCAGGAGCCATCCTGGCAGCAGGAATACCATCCACAGCCACAGTCCGTTTATAAGCTTTCAGCAGCAACAGGGATACAGATACAGCACCGACACAGCAAATACTCTACACCACAGCTCCCTGGCAATACCAAAATCCGCAAAAGAAGTTATCATTAAAATTATAACGTTAAAGAATGCAAACTGTGCTCTCATTTCACCAGCGCACAATATAAATGTATTGTGTTGTACCCCGTGACCTGAAATCCGGTTCTGCCGCAAGTAAGAATCAAAACGGATAGATACAGAATGCTTTACAAGTTTAAAACATACAAATCAAAACAAAGAACTCGAGATAGATTAATTTTTAAACTAGTCTACATTTACCGAAGTGGGGACCTGTGTAATAATAATTGTCTCAGAGAGGTTTTAAATAGAACTATTTGTATACGGTCAATCAGATATTCAGGAATTCCAACTAACCAAAAGACGAGATGGATGGCCAAAAGTGTATAATTGGGAGAATCAAATGCATTACTAAAGTTAATATAAATGACATCAGTTTGTAATGACTCCCTGAATCCATCGAAGAAGTGAACTCTAAAATGTTAGTGGTAAGAAATCTACGTTTCATAAACCAGTAATGGGTAAATGAAAAAAAGAATTAAAGAAATGTTGCAATTGAGAAATTTAATTTTTTTAGAAGCCTTTGGAATAGCAAACAATTTGAAATATACCCTGAAGTTTTACGCTACTGATTTATTAGCCTTCCCAGGAAAGTGGATAGTAATCTTTGGAACCTGCATTTGGCAGAACCGATTTTTCCCCAAAGTTGCAGAGAAAGATCCTATTAATTCATTAATAAGGAGTGATGCGAAAAAACCATTAAGGTCGGGATAACAGAACCAATTGCCTAATTGTTTAAATTTTTATATAAATGTTATTAAAATGTTTTTTTGAACCATAATTACCTAAATAATTAAATTTTAATTTATTTTTTTTTAATTTTTCTTGATTTCGGAATTGTTATTCTTGAAACGAATAGCAATATAGAACTTTTATTTTATATCTTTCACCTAATAAACCATCTTAACTAGAAGGATGGGCTAACTTCGGCCACGCCGACGTTCAGATACCTTTGCAAACTGTTCTTATCAATTACATATAAATTACCAGAATTACAAGAAAGTATATAAAACTAATCATGCCCATGGCTCCAAGAAAATAAACTTACGAGTAAAAAAAAAATTGTTTTTTTTTGGTCCGATTGTTCCTATAGGAGCTATATCATATAGTAGGCCGATTCTATCAAAACTCAACAGACACATTTTTATATATACCAAATAACCAAGATTTTCATCTAAAACCAATTTTTTGGCCGATCGTTCCTATGGGGGCTATATGATATAGTCAACCGATTTTGATAAAACTTGGTGGATATGTTAGAGTTATATAAAACTCACAAATACCGGCGTTCGTAATATTTCGTCGGAAAACAACAAAGTTATTGAGGTTAAAGCATATTCATGACCGATCGTTCCTATGGGAGCTATATGATATAGTCATCCGATCGGAATGATTCCGAGATATACAATGCCTGCAGCAAAGAAGCCTAGGTGCAAAATTTCAGCTCTGTAGCTTTAAGGGTCTCGGAGGAGATTGCGTTGATCCAGACAGCCGGACGGACAGACGGACAGACAGACAGACAGACGGACAGACGGACAGACGGACAGACGGACAGGGCTAAATGAACTCAGCTCATCGTGCTGATCAAAAATATATATACTTTATATAGTCGGAGATGCTTCCTTCTATGCGTTGCAAACTTCTGACCAAAATTAATATACCTTTTTTGCAAAGGTATAAAAATTATATTGTGTCTTGCACCTCCACATTAGAGTCGATGATTGTTAAATCAGCAGATCATTCTCCTCTTCATGTCATCAATAGCCAGAAGTTATAAATTCAAATCCGGCTAAATTAATTACTTTTAAAAGATAAACGAGGAAGGTAAATAGCTCCAATAGCATAAGATACGGCCACGACAGCAATAGAAAGAAAGTTTACCAAAGTGTTCGAATCAATATAATTCTAGGTACAAATTGTCAAACTTAATTCGCTTTAATAAAACCACATGCATCAATTCGAAAACCCGATGTTACGTAAAAAGTCATGAAGATGAATTCACTGAATTCATCAACCGTACAAAATTGCATGAGCCAATCGATCGATGCTTCGTATAATTCCCTCTTAAAATGTAGCCTTTTATTTTAAAGAAATCTAAAGGTGTTAAAGGTGCAGCTGCCTCTCT
This sequence comes from Drosophila neocordata, assembly GCA_018903615.1. Taxonomy (NCBI): domain Eukaryota; kingdom Metazoa; phylum Arthropoda; class Insecta; order Diptera; family Drosophilidae; genus Drosophila; species Drosophila neocordata. Next base: position 91,464 of record JAEIGI010000053.1, read on the forward strand.
AAATATTCTGAGACCTATTATGTGCTATTAGACTCAACTTTTGTTACATTACTTGAATAAAATAGATATGACTGTTAATTGCAAAAGAGCCGACATGCATATTTTCTTAACAGTAGCTAATATGAGTTTCAGAGCACACAACACATTTCGAAATCAAAACTAGACCACACAGAATTTCCGATTAGTCATTTCATCAAATGCCAAGTTTTAATAATCAAGTCTCCTACCCACAGTTGGCTAATTTTCCAAAACACCAGGGCGTTACGTCAAACAACGATCAACAACGCAGACAAACCCTTCTTTGCTTCCATACCAACCTTTAGAAAAACCTGATTTCAACAGAAGAAGCTTGACCAAATGACACAGTATAACAGTACACCCAGAGGGAAATCAATGAGCAAAGAGTAGGAGACTATATCTAGTAGGCATCAGAAGTTTATATGATTATATTATTATATAAAAACAATATGCATGCGATAATATAGAACAACCTTCGCTTTATTTTGAGAACTCTATTAATGATATTAATTTCTTAGATTTAAGTCTGCCTCTTTACTGTATTTTTGAAATTGCCACAAGTTAAAATTTTTAGTATATATAAATTTAATACAAAATCCGATTATATACGAAAAACTATTTCCAGCGAATTTGATAAAAATACATGTTGAACCCGACGAATGTTTTATTTGTGTGTTTAATTGACAGCTGTTTGATGTATTATTGTTAAACAATTGAAATTCACAATTGCTGTCTATTGAGAAAACAGATTGCTTATCTATCGAAATAAATCATGTCATTTAATTTCTTATTTGGTCGTTCGCTCCAAAAAATTAGGTGCGTTTTCACAATACAACGTTTGGCTTCTTTCTCTTTCTCCAAGGAAGCGTTGCAATGCATATAGATATATCTCCAACTACTTCTAAGTGCAATGCTTTGGTCGCAAAACATACAAATACTGCAATGTATACTTTATCTGGCCTCTTTTCTTATATTTTGTGGTGATTCTAAAATGGTCCGCAGAAATCCACGCCAGAAATCAGAAAAGGTCTGTTTTGCGACGCGCGGTAGCTCTCCCATTATTTGCTTAAAGACAGTTGCAACGTTGTGCAAGATACGCAGTTTTGGATCACATTCCGTATCATTAGTTTTACTCGTAACTCATCTTGTTTACCATGCATGTTGTCTTCATGGAGCTTTCTTAATATCATTTTTACAATGATACAGTTGTAGGGAAGGTCAATTCAAGCTTTCACTGTGGATCGAAGCGTTTTCCTTGTGTCGCTAAAATGTATGTAACAGGCAGAAGGAAGCATTTCCGACCCCATGAAGCATATATATTCTTCATCAGCATCAAGAGCCGAGTCAATTGACACATGTCCGTCCGTCTGTCCGTCCGTCCGTATAAACACGTGGATCTCAGAGACTTTAAAAGCTAGAACAACCAAATTTGCTATCAGCACTCGTGTAGTGTCTACGCAGATCAAGTTTCTTTCAAATTTTTGCCACTCCCACTTCTGCCCCCGCAATTTGGGAAAAACGAATAACTAAAGTCGTATAAAAGTTATGACATTCTTATTTTTCACACCCAATAATTTTGCCAAAAGGTATAAGCTGATCAAATTTCGTAAAAATCCGACAATATCGGAGATAAATCTAGATAAACTTTGTACTGAAATGCCCAGTGCGACATTGCGTGGTAAGTGTCAGCGAGATAGCATTCGTTCGTCGGCAGAGACGACTTGCTTGCTTCATTAATGTTTGATTTTACCTTTGTACTTCTTCCCGCTTTAAAGCCTTTCTCTCGCTCTCGTCTACGCACTGTTATTGCATGTGAAGTGCTGTTGGCTCTCCCGCTCTTTTTTCTAATTTCTTTTGTTCGCGCTCGCTTCTTTCTCTGTCTCGCGTACAAGTGATATGCGTACTTGTGTAGTTGTAGTGCTCTCTTAATTTACATTAAGCTCTTCCGCAAGTTTGACCCCAGTGTCGAATTGGCTTTAAAATACTGAATGAGTTTTTATTTTGGCTTTTTTTTTATATTGTTTTTTTTCTTTCACTTTAAAAAATATTTTAAAAACAATGATATGCCCTTCACTGCCAACGACCAATCCTCCACAGCTTATTTCGTTTAGCACCCCCTTCACACAGGGCGGGCGCTAACATGAGGCCATTGACAGGAAATGGTCTCCCTATACAGACGAATGAGACTGCAGTGTCCGTGCAACTACTAAATTCTATTGTTGTTGCCAATAGTTGTCCAGTTGGAGGAATACAATTCTATATGCCCCTGACTGGAGTACCACCAAAGAAAGATATATTTGTTTCTAGGCTTGATCCCGCAACTTCTTGGGATGATGTCTTAGGTTACATTAAGACAAAAATGCAAGCATCAAAAATAACGGTGGAAAAATTTAAATTTAATTATTCTAATGAATTCTTCCTTTAAAATTAGTGTCCCGGTTGAACTGTTTGACTGCATCTGTAGTAACAGCTTTTGGCCGAATTACATTCTAGTAAAAGAATACACGGCCAAAAAGATATTTTCAATCTTTAGGTGTGATCACATTTCGCGTATAGCCGGTAGAGTCTGATTGCCATTGCCTCGGCTTTATTTTCTGACTGGATTAAATTTCCTGATAACCAGGAGATTGAGTTTGTATGTGTCAAGGTCAGTCTCAAGACTTTCTCTGTTCTGCTCGTATATCCGCCACAATCCCAGATGGTGGTGTACATTTAACACTTGGATTCTATCCAACGCATCCCATCTTTACTGTCTAACAGAGACATGTTTATTGTTCTAGGTGACTTTAATTTACCGGATATAGTATGGTCCTCTACTGACGAATCTGTTTTGTTGCTCCAAGATCCTTGGATCTGATATTTGTCTTAGATTCCACCAACTGTGCAATATCCAGGATAAACCCTCTTGTTCTGCCTGAAGATAGTTTGATTTTCCGTTGATCTTCCATTTCGTGTACGACCTGTTGGTGTCTGTTCTGCGGTTAAGTTCCGTAATTTTCGCAAGGCTAAATGAGCTCATTCGACTCATACGACCGATTGGTCTTCCCTGCATAGCTGTTCCAACATGAACCAAGCTATATACAAGAAATCGGGCCAGTCTTCAGACTATGCCCGTTACGTAGTCGCTTGATCAAAGTTTTTGACACGTTATATGCAATGCTATACGGATTACCTACAGCGTTGTAAATTAGAATTTTCCAGTAATCCTAAACAACTTTATAGCTTTGTTAATTTTAGACGCAAAATGTCTGTCTATCCATCCATCTTGCTTATCTCTTAAAAACAATAAAGCGATTTCTGTACTACTAATTACTTATTGCATAACCCTTTCCGAGTTCTTTGTTCTGATTATAATCGTCTTATGTAATCAGTACTAAGCTCCCTTTTCCTGTACTAAAAAAAAAACGATCCTTTCATTTTTAACTCGTAACTAGCTTTAGTTTCGTTTTTGTCTGTATTTTTGAACTGTCCCTGCCACTCGAGCGACTCGAGTTATGCGTTGGGACTCGCGCGAAAAAATAAAAAAAAAAGTCCTAGTGGTAGTGATGAAAATGGTGAAAAACTCTTTGTACCCATAGGTTGGCCTTTCTTGAATTTGCTTGATTATTACTCGCCATGCATGTCCCAGTTCTTTTAATTCCAATTGAATTGTTTCCCTTCTATTTTGCAGAACCGTAGTACATATGCAACAACTCTTTGCATACGGTAGAAAAAATGTTTATGGTTGATATTGTATATGCAGTCATTATATTAGGTACAGCACATGGCATGCTGAATACCTTTGTTTTCATCTCCGAATTTGTGATCTGCTGCCCTAAATTACTCCGTTGAGCGAGATCGAGGTCCATGCAAAAACAATGGACCATATAACCATAAATTAAGGGTTCAAAGTTGAGATGCAGATATCCCTCTTAAAAGGATATCTACAGCATTCAGGGCTGAAGACACATGCCACCATTGTGGTGGTTTGACAATACATGAATTTTTGTGAGCCTGTTGGCCACAAACAAATGGAAATTTAGTGCTGGTAGGTAGAAAATCTTTGCTTCTGATTGCCTGAGCCGTTTTTAAGATTGCGTGTAGCTCTTATCAGGCGATGTTTTAGTGCTGGTGACCAAGACATTTGTGATTCTCGTCTGAGTCGTCTCGTCTGGTTGACTTGTATCGTTCATGGGTATTGCCGATAAGCAGGGTGATTTGGGATACAATTAGATGTGGGTGCTTACAACGCAAAGCTATTTGTGTTAAGATTTAAAAGTCGACATTTCCAATCAGAGTGCTTGGCGTTATACTCGTCTGCAGCAATCAACCGAGTTCCTAATGTGTTGAAGGATTCGGTGAACTCATTTTTGATAATCGAGAAGCGTGGTGGACAGTAGTATGCAGCCACAGTTGTACTGCCGACATTCGTTTGTACACTTAATGTGGTTGCTTGCAATTATTGTTCTGTAAATCAATTATGAACAGAATGTTTAATGCGGTTCCTGATGAGTATACCAATCCAATATTTCGGTTTTTGTGAATTATTTTTGCTTGCTCGCCCATTTAATCTCTCACATGATTGATATTGCTTATCTATACATAAAAAGTGCTCGTGGCAATATTGTGAGGAATATATGATATATATATATATATAAGTTAACACCCTGCCACTGAACGCCACTGAACACCAATACAAACTATACGCCCATGCCCCACGTTTCGCAACACCCCCATCACTCTTGGCACTCCACATGCCAAGCACATCATAAGCAACTCCGATTACACTTTGTGCTTACTTACAAATATACAAATATGCAAGGTTGACACCGGAAACCAATCCGCGGTCTCAACAGTTTAAACACGCCGCTGCAATTGCAACGCGGGCAGAGCGGCCGCAGCGACAAGCACTGGGTCGGTAGTCAAAAGCTAATGCAGGCAGTTCCAACGGGACAGGAAGAGAAGCAAGTCAAGAATCTCCAGAAGATAAACCAAGAACCTTTTACTAATAATATTGAATAAAATTATAAAGTATCAATTCGAAGATATCATTTTTTCATTTAATATGTCAAAAATATAAGTATAAGAATGGGAACTGGCCGCTGGACTGGGAAACCAGCGGGTCAGAACCTTAACTGGCGCCCGAGCAGGGACCTCTTCGCGAGTGACAAGTGCGTGGTGATAAAATAATTATTAAATGAAACAAATTATATAACGAAAACACACAACTATAAATAAAAATAAAGAAAAGAAGAAAAACTTTAATAATATAAAACCAATGAAAATGTGAAAAAATGTCTGCTAAAAAAATAATAATAAAAATAATAAGTTGACAAAAAATAATAAGAGGAAAAATTAAAGTACATTCCTTCAAAAAAAAAAAAAAAAAAAGAAAAAAAACCCAAAAGATAAAAAATTCTAAAGCCAGTGACAAATTATTGGTGGGCAGTGCACTTATAATGTGTGATGTCACGGTTCGACTCCCCGTCATGTGATTATTCCTTTAAATGAAAAACAAAAAAATTTCTAAAGCCAGTGACAAATTATTGGTGGGCAGTGCACTTGTGATGTGTGATGTCAGGGTTCGACTCCCCGTCATATGGTTATTTCTTTAACAAAATAATGTAAAAAAAAAAAAATTAATTAAAAAATATTCTGAGGCCGATGACAAATTATTCGTGGACAGTGTACTTATAATGTGCGACGTCGGGGTTCGACTCCCTGTCGGATGGCTATCTCTTTAAAACAAAAATAAAAAAATGTGCAAAAGACCGGCGGCGAATTATTGGTGGACATGGTGACGTGTCTGGGTCCGACTCCCTGCCGTGAATAAATGAAAACCCAAATCCTTAACACAGATCCTTAACACATCCTTAACTGATCAAGAAAAATAAAATGAATTAGCAACCTAACACTGCGCGCACCACGAACGAAGATGGTCCAATTTAGTTAAGAAAATAAAAAAATAATAAAATTCAATTCGTAAAAGAAAGAGAACCACTGTGATTACAAGTGGCAGTTAATTAAGAAAATAAAAAAAATATAATAAAAAATTCAATTCACAAAAGAAGAGAACCACAGTGATAACCTTAAATTACAAGTGGCAGTTAATTAAGAAAATAAAAAAAATAAGAAAAAATTCAATTCACAAAAAGAAAGAGAACCACTGTGATAACCTTAAGTTACAAGTGGCAGTTAATTAAGAAAATAAAAAAAATATTAAAAATTCAATTCGTAAAAAAGAGAACCACTGTGGCCGTTGAGCTCCAAGTGGCATTTCGTTAAGAAAAGAGGAGAATTCGAAAGTGCATGAGCGAAAATACAAGTGTGAATAGTGTGTGGTCCTGGGCTGTTGGAAAGGCCTGGCAATAAAAAAAAAAATAAAAAAATAAAAAAAAACAACATTCCGTTTGGCTGCCCAACAGTTCGTGGAGATACCCCAACCTTAGTAGGCTAAGTGAGGCCAAAAAGGAACCCTAGAGACCTCCCATGAGGTGACAAAAATAAAATTTTTTTTATTAACGAAATAAATCCTCGCCCACGCTCTCCGCCACCCGAAACCTTGTTTTCGTGTTTCATCGCCATGAGGAATCCTCTCCAAGTAATTAAGACAAAGAATTGAATTAAACACAAAATCAAATGATAATTATCAAAAAAAAAAAAAAAAAACAAAAAATAATAAGAAACAAAATGGAAATTATTGAACAATTTTACAATTACATTTACTAAAGCTAAATTTTATCTCCAACAGATTTTGATTAAAAAGAAACACACAACACGCCACGAACACGCACCTAATTATTTCAACACCAATTCAAAAGAGATCAAGGGGTAAGTGAGACGAAATCCTCTCTTTTTCTTTGGCAACTTAATTCCGTATTACACATTGAGACTTTTGGGAAATATACCCTCTCGCAAAAAAAAATCTGACAAATACAATAAAATTTTTTTAAAAAATAAAACTCAAATAAAAAATCTCTCAGCTTATTTAAAATGGCCAGGCCCGATTTAGAAGTGGCAGAAATGAAGGAGACCTTAGAAAAGTTCGAAGCGACCCTGTCGCTTCTGACCAACCAAAATGTAATACAAAAAGAAGAACTAAAGCAGGCTGTAGCAAAAATTAATTCCCTTGAGCAGGATTTAGTTAGAGAACGGGAACTCCGTAGCCCCTCAGCGGAAGAACCTAGGCCCTTAACTCGTCCGCGCACGGCTTACGATCTTGTCGAATGCTGCAAGATGCCGGACTGTGTTAAGGACTTACAGACCTTCGAGGGGAGCATTCCGGAATTCGAACCCTGGGCATCCACCCTTGCGGACATTTATAGGAAAAAGGCATTGGACGCCTTTGTGAGTGGCCTCAACGGCGGATTTTTAATGCTGCATAGACCGACGAATCTTCCGGAAGCATACTCATTGTGTCACGAATTACAAAACGTGTACATGAGAGCGAGCCCTTCAACTTCGACTAGGAGCCCTTTTTTTACGAACTCTCGACCAATGAATCCTACCGCGAACATTCCCCGCGCGAATCCTTCACTCCCTAGATTCGGCCCTAATGAGTATGGTCGTGTAACACCACCGGGAGGTTACGACAACCGCAATCCGCGTCCGAATTTTCCACCTAGGTATGCCACACAAACCCCAAGATTGGCCCTAAAAATGGAATACAATCGATCAGGGCAGTCTCAGAGATCGAACGTCTCGTCTTTAGAGGCTGGCAAGAGAGCTCTTAACGAGACCCCCAATCCATTCCGAAAAGCCCAGAGACTTTACAACCTACAAACCGCAAACACTACATTGTACTCAGAAGAGAGCGAAGGAACTACCAAGGAAAAGGAGTATCCTGGTACAGATTCATGTTATAAAGTAAACGATCAGACAAAGGAGGCCAGTCGCACTGAAAGTCCACCACCGGAAGATATCCCGAACCAAGTTGAACAAGAGTTAGAATTGATTCGAGTGGATGAGGGGCAAGTAAATTTTATGATGAACGCCTCTCGAGCGTATAGAATACACCTTGGGGGACGGGGCAGTGCTTCACTTCTTAATTAAAACTGGAGCTAACAAAAACTTTATCTGCCCCAAGATAGCTACAGGGTGTACTAACCTCTCAGAACCCTTCCTAGTACACTCTGCAGCAGGAACGGTCAAAATCGATCAACAGTTGACAGGCTCATTTTTCCAACCAATAGGGAACGACACTCCAGTCACCTTTTATGTGCTCCCCGGGTTGACCTCGTTTGATGGTATTATCGGAGACGATACTTTGAAAAACCTCAACGCCGTCATAGGCAGAAGACGTGATCTTCTTACTATAGAACCGGGGGTAGTTATTCCATTGCACGCAAAAAAATCCAACACAATAACATTGTTGCTTGACAACACACACCCTGAAGAAGTGCGCAGCACACTCAGTCAGCTGGTAAACGAATTCGCTGACATTTTTAAACCAATCGACCCACGCAAAACCGTTAAAACAACGGTGAGGGCCGAGATTCGGACCAGCAGTCAAGAGCCGGTTTTCACAAGAACCTACCCCTACCCTTCCCACATGCGAGCGGAAGTGGAACGACAGGTCACCGAGCTTGCTAAGGAGGGAATAATAAGACCCTCCAATAGTCCGTATAACTCCCCACTTTGGGTAGTTTAAAAAAAACCAAAACCAAATGGTGAGCGACAATATCGCATAGTAATTGATTTCAAACGCCTCAATGCGGTAACAATTCCCGACACGTATCCCATACCAGACATTAATTCGACCTTGGCCAGCTTAGGCAAAGCGAAGTACTTCACTACGCTCGACCTAACCTCAGGGTTTCATCAAGTACTGATGAAAGATTCAGACATACCAAAGACCGCATTTTCCGCTCTCAACGGTAAATACGAGTTTACAAGGTTACCCTTCGGTCTGAGGAACGCTCCCGCTATTTTTCAGCGTATGATAGACGACGTCCTCAGGCCACTCATTGGCAAAACATGATATGTATATGTAGACGATATAATAGTTTTTAGTGACAGCTATGAGAATCACTGGGATCATCTGCGAGAAATCTTCAAGTTATTTCGTGAAACAGATCTGAGGGTTAATCTTGAGATGACGAATTTCCTGTCAACTCACGTAGACTTATTAGGCTACATTATAACCTCGGATGGTATTAGACCGGATATAAAAAAAGTGAACGCCATTAGGAAGCTCGCACCACCATCCAATGTTAAGGAACTGAAGAGTTTCCTTGGCATGACCTCCTATTATAGGAAATTTGTGCAAGATTATGCAAAGGTCGCAAAGCCCCTCACCAACCTTACGCGCAGAGAGGGTGCTGGGGTAAGGGCTTCACAATCAAAAAAAGTACCCATAAAACTCGAAAAAGCCGCTTTAAAGGCGTTTGAAGAACTTAAATCACTTCTATCTTCTTCTGAGGTATTAGCATTCCCTGACTTTCACAAACCCTTCCACTTAACAACCGATGCTTCCGAATATGCGCTAGGCGCCGTCCTATCTCAGATACAAGACGGAAAGGACCGCCCGATTGCGTACATCTCAAGGTCTTTGAATAAAACAGAGGAGAGTTATGCCACCAACGAAAGAGAAATGTTGGCAATAATTTGGGCTCTGGACAACCTACGATCATACCTTTATGGCGCGGGGTGTATTAAAATTTTCACCGATCACCAACCCTTTATTTATTCTTTAGGGAATCGTAATCACAATGCATAATTAAAAAGATGGAAAGCCCGTATTGAGGAATACAATTGTGAACTGATTTATAAGCCAGGAAAGTCTAACGTGGTTGCTGACGCACTTTCAAGACTCCCTTCACTAATAAATGTGTTAGAGACAAGCTCCCTCGCGGCTAATACTTCGGGTAGCGATTCAGATTCAGTGGCAACGGTGCATAGCGCACTCCAAGATGCATCAGACCTGGTACAACATGTAGAAGTTCCGATCAACGTATTTAGGAACCAACTTGTGTTCGATTCCGAAGCCACCACTTACTCTCTGGTAACACCATTCCCAGGTTACACAAGGCATATTATTCCCCTGGGAAACATTAAGAACTCCTTGGCTGCCATTCTAAAAAACATTTACGACCGGTTATCATAAATGGAGTCCAAATTCCCGAAGTTTATTTACAATTTTTCCAGGAAACTTATTCGGAGTTATTTACCCTTTTTAAGGCACGTGTCGCACAACGACTCGTAGAGGATATTACAGACGAAGACAAAATAACAGAAGTCATAGCCAGAGAACACTCACGAGCACATAGAAATTCAAAAGAAGTCAGGTTGCAATAATTGAATAACTTCTATTTCACAAAAATGACTAATCGAATTAAAACATTCACAGACATGTGCCCAATTTGCAAACACCAAAAATATGAGCGTCACCCGAACACACCGTACCTCCAACCCACACCAATTCCGACTCGCCCTTGTGAGGTGTTGCACGTAGACATCTTTATGCTGGAGAAACAGAAGTATCTCAGCTGTATTGATAAATTTTCCAAATATGCAAAGCTTTTCCCGATTGAACATAAATCGGCATTGCACTTACGTGAGGAATTAGCGAATGTTCTACATTATTTCACGGCCCCAAAGACATTAGTCTCTGATAACGAACGGGGTCTGCTTTGCCCAACAGTTCTAAATTTCTTGAAATCTCTAGACATTGAGGTTTACTACTCGCCAACACAGAAAAGTGAAGTGAATGGCCAGATCGAGAGATTTCACTCAACGTTTTTAGAGATCTATCGTTGTCTGAAACAAGAGTACCCCACGTTCAGTACCCGCGAGTTGGTGGCGATATCAGTCGATAGATATAACAACTCTATACACTCAGTAATAAAAAGGAAACCGGTAGACATCTTTTTCAACCGATCCACATCCATCGATTTGCAAAAGATGATTGAACTCAGGCAAGAAGAACATGAGGACATAAGGGGGCTATTACAACGCAATCAGGATATGTCTAATAAGACAAGAAACAAAACAAGGTCGACCCCATTGAATTACGAACCGGGACAAGACATCTTTGTAACAAATAAGCAAATTAAAAGCAAAGACAGGAAGCGTTTTAACAAAGAAACCGTTGAACAAAATAGACGCGTAACGATCAAAACACGGTCAGGGAAAGTTTTTCATAAATCCTATGTTAGGAATTAATAGGAAAAGGGGGACTATACCTTCCACTGGTCTCAAAATAATTTTTTAATTTTCAAAAAAATAACAAATCATACAACAAGCCAAAGAAGAAGATTCCGTATCACTGTCCGACTTCTCGTACACACATGAAATTACACTTTTCAACACTTCTCATTCACACATGAAATTACACTTTTCAATATCAAATCTGTTTGCTTGATAGTTCCATATAGTCTAAGAAAAATTGTTAACTATAAGCATACGATACTAACCAGCACTCATCGTAGAATCATAAGTGTAACACATCGTTTGCATACCTCTAGAAATTGTCAAATCAAAACATAAAAAATTTTTTTCCCTTCCTTCAATAACAACTAACACTCATTGTCAAACACAAATCGTAAAATTGTAATTCTAAAACATCTTTAATCATATTGTTAAATGCAAACCGAAAACACATCTCCCATTGACAACACCATGTCAATCCTACTGACCACACCTCAGAAGAACGTGCGCCAATGATAACATTGAGAAAGGCTAGTGGTTAAAAGAGTGGATGGGCGTCCCGAAATCAATGCACCCGAATGGTCCCTGGGTAAAAATCATAGCCTTGATTCACCAGTTGGTAAACGGCAACATTTCTGCAATTGGCAACATATTAAACGAAAAGGGTACAAACATTACTCAAGGTCATCAGAACGCAGTGGTAAAAACTAAGCCTGCTAAACATGAAAGCCATACCCCCTATATTAGCGTTCTTCGAAGTCATCGCCTTTGGTGGTTGCAGTATATGGAGTGATCTCCAACACAGCGGAAATCGCCGCACTCGTGGCGACAGTACTCGCCATGCGAGGAAAGGTTACGCACAATCAAGCAATTTTCCCAACTAGCGGCAGGTCAATTCCCCGAGTTAAGCATGAGCAATCCACCTGCATTGGCTGACGTTTGATCTGCGGGACGCAGATATTTGAGGGGGGAGGAGTTAAAACCCTGCCCTGCATCCCCTTTCACTCCTACGGCTACGCCACTGAACACCAATACAAACTATACGCCCATGCCCCACGTAATGCAACACCCCCACCACTCTTGCCGCTCCACATGCCAAGCACATCATAAGCAACTCCGATTACATATTGTGCTTACTTACAAATATACAAATATGCAAGGTTGACACCGGAAACCAATCCGCGGTCTCAACAGTTTAAACACCAAAACTGCTGACACCGTGGGATACTTGGCCGCCGCTGCAATTGCGGGCAGAGCGGCCGCAGCGACAAGCACTGGGACGGTAGTCAAAAGCTAATGCAGGCAGTTCCAACGGGACAGGAAGAGAAGCAAGTCAAGAATCTCCAGAAGATAAACCAAGAACCTTTTACTAATAATATTGAATAAAATTATAAAGTATCAATTCGAAGATAACATTTTTTCATTTAATATGTCAAAAATGTAAGTATAAGAATGGGAACTGGCCGCTGGACTGGGAAACCAGCGGGTCAGAACCTTAACTTATATATATACATCACAAATGCGGCAGAGTATCAAGCCAGATACAGATATAAATGAATTCAAGTCGTAAAAGCGGCTAATAATTCAAATAAGCGTTGGCCCAAAAAGGCAATTCAAATTCAGGTTTGAGTCAAACCTGGAGGTTAGATCGAACACAAGCAAACGAAAGAAATGTGAAAGCAAAATTCAAACATGTAAATCGCGTGATCTAAACTGGCAAACATACACACAAACATAATTACATATGAGAAATGGTTAAAGCAAAGGCCGAATATATGTAATATGTAATGAGAAGCAGATAAGAACAAATAGGCACAGTAGGAACTTGTAGGCTCGTGTGACGTCACTGAGAGTGAGTTACATTGGGAGTGCATGGAACCGCAACAGCGAACACACACACGCACAAGTGCCTAAGCCACCGACGCACGAGACTTGGAGAGTCAGCTCATGCGTATAGACCAGCGGGGGAGGCGAGGGGTTGCTTTTCGGTTGTCGGCAACATCAAAGTGAGCCGGCTTACGCATGTGTGGGTGGATTGGGAGCGGGAATGTTGGCATGTAACGGAGAACGGGAGCGGCGGTGTGTAACATGTCCAAAGGAGAGGTTTGAGAGGCGCTGGAGGTATTGGCGCTAAATTTGAACATGTAATGATAATATATATATTATATAACTATATGTATATAATATATAATGTAATGCTATATGATGTTGTGTAACTCATGTAATGGAATAAACATAACATGAATATTAGTTATGTGAAAGGGTTAATGCGGTACATTAATGTAGAGCATTAATGCTGTATATATGAATACAACAAAAGCTAAATGGTATATTTATATAGTTATTAAGTTGATTTAATATAAATAGTACAGGGAGGAAGGGATTTAATTATAAATTCAATATATTTAAGCATATGTCAAAAGGGCGGGAAATTAGCAATAGGTTAAACGTTTGTTAAATAGTATATAAGGGGGGATATTGGCAAAGCTAGAGAGCAAGATTGTAGCTGAGAGGCGTATGCGTCATTTCACCATGCATTGCAACAGGAGAGTTGCGTTGCGCGATCAGCCGAGAAGGCCGAAGGCAAAAAAAAACGATGGAAAGTTTTGGGCGGCAAATATTGGCGCGCGGAAAAGTACTGGCAACGGTACATAATCCCACCACGCGTCCTCCCTGGGTCAAGATGCCTATAAATAGACACGGCTGAGACACAGAAGGCATTCAGTTAAAAAGCGAAGGAAACAAGCGAAGAATCACTTAGACCACCAAGGTGCAAGTGAAGTATTAACAAGTGAAGATTCAACAAGTGAAGTAAATAAGCGAGGCCAACGAAGTGAATAACTACAATTGCAAAGCCAATAGCCCGTGCAAAAGCTCTCCGGCCATACCAACATCCACCAAATCAAATTGCCAATAAAATTAAAACGTATTGATAAAAGAAAGAACAACTGTATCTTCTCATTTCACCAGCGCACAATATAAATTCGTTGTGTTGTACCCCTACACCTGAAATCCGGCACTGCCGCAAGTAAGGTCCCAAAAGGATCGTTCCAATGTTTTAATTCTTTTGATGACATTTTAAGGAACTGATCTCTGTGCTTGTTATGTTTGGTTATGGTAGACATCAGTGACTACATGAGCCATTTCTGATTGTACTCGTTGTAGGTGTGCAGCAATTACATAAAGTTGGGTGGTCATCATAATATACCATTGAAATGTCTTAAATTGTTGTATGGTCTTTTCCATTTTGCCGAGTTTTGCAGCTATTGCAGATATTGCTGCAACTATTGCATCCAGAATGTGTGCTTTAGACGTTGCGCCAACTCCCATTGTTCAGGCAGATGGTTTTCCAATAAGCACCGTTAGATCATTTGGATTGTTTAAGCTTGTCAAATTTGCTGTCGAAACATTTTTTAGTAGCATCTGTTTTGCTGACTTTACAGCTGCTTCACAAAGTCCTCCAAAATGCGGCGATCACGAGGGAATTTAAATTGAACTCCCTTTTGGTTGCGAAATTCCCTTATTGTATTTGGTGCCTTTTGCGAAATAAATTGCCTCATTTAATTCCTTAAATTGGTTGTTCGCTCCAAAAAATTCGAGGCGTTGTCACAATACAACTATTGGCATCTTCCTCTTCTTCCAAGGAAGCGTTGCAATGGACCAATAAATCCAAATACTTCTAAGTGCAATGCTTTGGACTCAAAACATACAAATACTGCAATGTATACTTTATCTGGCCTCTTTCCTCTTATTTTGTGGTGAATCTAGAATGGTCCACAATAATCCACGCCAGAGATTAGAAAAAGTCTGTTTAACGTCGTGCGGTGCTCAGGTAGCTCTTTTATTATTTTTTTAAAGAGAGTTGGCCTAAACCTTATACAAGATACGCAGTTTTGGATCACATTCCGTATCATTAGTTTTGATATGATATTGCTGTCTTTCAATTCCTCGTAACGCATTTTTTTCACAATGCATGTTGTCTTCATGGAGCTTCCTAAATATCATTTTTACGATGATATTGTTGTAGGGAAGTACTAGTGGTAGTGATGAAAAAAGGACTCTTTGTACCCATAGGTTAACCTCTCTTTAATTTGCTTGATTATTACTCGCCGTGCATGTCCCAGTTTTTTAAATTCCAGTTGAGTTGTTTTCCTTCTATTTTGTCTTCTGCAGAACTACATGTGCAACAATTCTTTGCATACCGTTGAACGAATTTTTATGGTTGATATTGATATATCTAGTTAGCATTTCTGCTAGTAGTAGGTACAGCGCTTATCTTTGGCATGCTGAATACCTTTGTTTTTATCTCCGAATTGTCAATTTTGTGATCTGCTGCCTTAAATCACTCTGGCTAGCGATATCGTTGTGCATGCAGGAACAATGGACCAAATAACCACAAATTTAGGTTTCGAAGTAGAGATGCAGATATCGCTTTTGAAAGGACATTCAGGGCAGAAGGTATATGCCACCATTATGGCTAGTTTGACATTGCATGTATATTTGTGAGCCTGTTTGCCATAAACGTATGAAATGTTGACGCCTGTGAATTTATCCACAACATAACATAGTTTAATCTGACCACAAAAAGGCTTCAACGTTTTCCGTTTCCATCTGCAGGTTTTTTCGAACTCTATCCGTGAGCTCTTCTCCAAGTACTGCTGCACACATTTTGAGACGTGTTAACGTGTTTTTGCAATGGCGCTACTACTGACTTTACCGCACAGTTGTCTCACTGAGCAAATTGCTTAAAAGAAGCGATGTAAGCCACAGTTGGAATATAATCACGTGTAAATTTATCGAGACCACCAATTACTAATGCTGATGCGCTTTCAGCATCTCTCCACAGCAATGATAGCTTTTTAAGGAACTCGACACCGAATACCGAATCACCTACCAGGCACATTATTTCGAAACCGAAATTTACTACGGACGTACTGATAGAGACTATTTAAACAATATCTAATTCCATCGATTGTTAACTGCATAAAACCTACGGATGTATTAATGCTTAATATCCAACAAATTTATATGTCGAATTTGTCCTTCATTAGGTTCTTCTGGTCCTGAGAGGTTGTATACTCAGAGTTTGTGCCGAGGCTTTGTGTAAGCCAAATCGGAAACGATTTTTATTGCATGTCATATATAGCGATTTCAGTAAGGCTTTTGATTCTGTTAATCATACGCTCCTTCATGGTAAATTAAATCATACTGGCTTTCCAAGTCCTTTACTTACAAATAGAACTCAGAGGGTTCTTTTTAAGTCCTTATATTCCAAAACCATCCATGTTACTTCGGGGGTATCTCAGGGTAGTTCTTTGGTACCATTGCTGTTTACCCTTTTCATTAATGACCTTTCCTCTGTCATAGTTTATTCTCGTGTTCTTATAAACGCAGATGATGATAAGCTTTCTTTTAGTTACAAGGACATTGCCTTTCACTGTCGGTTGCAATCCGGTGTTCAAAATCTTGAACTTTGGTGTCATAATAACTTATTAAAATTAAATGCAACTAAATGCAAGGTCATCAATTTCCACAGAAATAAACTGCAATTAATTACTTATTTTCCTAATGATATACCATTAGAACATCTTAATGAGATGTATGAGTTGGGTGTCCTGATGGTCCCATATTTCCTCTACCGTCGGTAAAGCCATAAGCGTTCTTGGGTTTGTAAAGAGATGGTCAAAGGAGTTCCGATCCATCTTGCATCTGGTCACCTCAGTATGAATCACACCAAGCATGAATTGAGTCGGTTCAAAAACAGTTCTTGCTATTGCTCTTCGTGGTCTGAATTGGGATCGTAATGTCAATTTGCCATCGTACTCAAGTAGACTTCTTTTACTTGGCCTTCCTTCCCTCACTAATCGTAGAGTAATGCTTGGCGTCATTTTTATGCAAAAGCTTTTTAAAGGTGATATAGACTCACCCGAGCTATTCAACCAAATAAATCTGAGTGTTCCTTGTAGACCTACTTTATATACTTTATATAACTTTATACCTCTATCTCTTTCACGGCGTACTACTAATTATTTATTGCATGAACCTTTTCGAGTCCTTTGTTCTGATTATAACTGTCTTTATCATGTAATCTGTACTGAACTCTCTTCCTGTACTAAAAACTACTATCCCTTCATATTAAGCTCGTAACTAGCTTTTGTTTTCTTTTGTCTGTATTTTGTGAACTGTCCCTGCGACTTAAGTCTTACGTTATGCGGCTTACGCCCCTCGGTCGGTTGGGCGGGTGGTGTGGGCACTTAGTACACCCGTTGGGATTCGCGAGAAACAACATTTGTACTGTAATATATTTGTTTTTGTTGACTTATTATTATTCATATGCCCTTGTGGCATATTTGAGATGATTTACGATAATGCTCTGTTATTCACTGTCAATAAAGGCTCCTAGGGTCACACACCCTTCATTTACTGCCTTTACTTTTATTAAAACGATAGCCCAAAGTGCTAGTTCCGCCTTCACACATGTATTTATACTCCCCCTTTTCTCATTTCTTCACTTCATTTGTGCATCTCTTATTGCATTATTGCCCAAGAATTTTGTGCATATTTGTACTTCTTGGAATGAAGTATATATTCTATTACATCAAAAAATAATAATATCTCGTTCGTCATACCAAAGTATTGGATGCACGAATATCTCGACAACTTCAATAATAAAAAAGCTTTAACTGCGTTCGATGGCAAATAATCTGTCAACGTACTTTTTTCAACGGCGGTTAAATAGCCGCATACCACTAAAGTGACATCGCTCTCGATCGCCGCAGAGACGGCTAATAGCCATTTTATTGATACAGCTAGTGGATATAGGATCTTATACGGTTGCGAACCAAATCGCGCTTTTCCAGCAATCACAAAGCGTATTAGAAACGCTGTTGATCTAGCTCAGTCAAAATATGACTTATTTCATGAAACTGTATGCAGGAGCAAATGCCAAACCAAAAACAGCTCATCCAAAATCTGATAGGCAACAATAAAATATGTCACCTAACAAATTCTAAAACAACCTAGCTCAGATTTTACAAATTTATAAGCACCCGCATCAAATTTAATCCCAA
This sequence comes from Drosophila neocordata, assembly GCA_018903615.1. Lineage (NCBI taxonomy): Eukaryota > Metazoa > Arthropoda > Insecta > Diptera > Drosophilidae > Drosophila > Drosophila neocordata. Next base: position 109,679 of record JAEIGI010000053.1, read on the forward strand.
TCTAGAAGACATCAAGCCTACACTAAATATTCACTGTAACCATGAGCGTTCCCCCATTGTCCGTCTGACCAATGGGCCCGTACACTAAATATTCACTGTAACCATGAGCGTTCCCCCATTGTCCGACTGACCAATGGGCCCATACAGTTGAAGAAAGACCATCCACCTTAGCAGCTTATATAAAAACAAGCTTTCAGCCAAATCCGGCAACAAACTCATTTTAGCTGGTGTAGTTCTTTTACCATTTTCTGTACTCTCACAGAAGCATTATTTTGCTTTTATGGGTTTTAAGTATATAAATCAATATGACCTAACTAATATTGCTGTTGTAAGGAACTTTTTTCCAGGCCGGGGTACAACTCTGTCTGCCCCGGGCCTTTCCTACACAGAAAATTTATGTAAGAAACCTGGACTTGAAGACAGGAAAAGGGCCACTAACTAATGATGGAAAAGGGAAGAGAGTAGGGAGGTTCTCACAACCAAATAATTATGTGCATGTTTTTTTAAAGCTTGAGGTCGAACGTTGTAAACTTTATTAAAAGCAATAATAACCTGAACCATATATACGAACTATTGCCTATCAAATTAGCACCACACTGCACTGCCTGAAGGGCCTCTGAATGGGTAGCCCTGTTGGCCTTTAGACAGAGTCACCCGCCATTACACACACTGTTATTCCGGTTGATTCTTAATCTTGGTGAATTTTTGGCTTGGTATCCTGTATGACTTGTATCTCCTGTTTCGGTGGTTTCTTGTCTTATGTGGACTTTTGGTATTTTGTATCCCCCATGGGCTTTGATTAACTCCGGTTAATGGTCACTGGTCAACTTCTTGGCATCTTGTTTCTTCCGTAGTCTTAGATTACACTTCTGATGAGTTCCATGGTATCCGATCAACTGATTTTCGGTTTCCCTTTTAATGGGCCTTGGCCTTTGATTTTGATCGCCGACTTCGGCAGCGACCAATCAGAAATTGGCACCGCGATTTGTCGATGACGTGATCACTGCAGCTGTCAAAAATGCGTAGCTTAGATTTCGAGAAGTTTCTAAGCAAACGAAACTTCACAATAGCAACTGGCAACTTCGTTTGCAAGTCCCGTTGCGTTGTCTATTGCTGCGTATGTATGTCGATGATGGGCCAGTGGCGTGTGTATGTCTATGTGTGCGTTGAGAGTGGTCTGATTTAGAGATGCTCTAAGGGAACAAGTTCCTACTAAAATACTAACAAGTCGGACAAAAATTGGGCTTCGTCACACTGTTAAACCTTCTCCGTGTATTCGCGAAGTTGGTGAACCCATTCTTTAGATTCGTTCGTCTGTTTTGATCGTATCCACCTTGGAAATGACTCCTCTACTGCTACTCGGTCTGAGGTGTACCTCATCGACTATTTATCTAATAGTGGCTGCCCTAACTGTTTTGAAGATTCTACTTTTTAACTTTAATATAAATCCTTTACCATCCTCAACCAGCTTATTGTTGAAGTATTCGTTATCGCTTACTCCAATTTCAAGTAATATGATATGATTTACTACCTAAGTAGTTATACTGCTAGCTTCTAGTAGTTATCAAACATAGTCTAACCTGACAGTCACTTCACTATTTCAGTTCATAAGATCTTTCATTTGACTCTTACAGTCGCCTTTATTTATATTTTCAATGTTGTCCTATTCGCGAGTGTTTTTTCGTGAGTTCAAAATATCGGCTTTGATCGCGCTACATCAAGTTTACATTTTTTTCGTCGTGTTTTGCAATATTGCCAGGGCAAACTGCGTTGTATTTCTTTTACCTTTAACGTTTAACTTTAAAATTTTATTATACTAAGTCTTTTGTCCTTGGTGGGGGAAAACAAGTTTTTTTTGATTCGATTGCGAAATTCAAAACAAAGAACTCAAGATAGATTAATTTTTGAAAGGGAGTCTATTTGTCTATTCTTTTAAATAAACAAAATAAAACTCTAAACAAGGAAGAAAGAAAATAAGAAGAACTCTATTATAATACGAGCGCAAGTTAACATTTCCATCCTAGCTTAAATCACAAAGATTTAAATTCAGAAATTGCTTTTAGACGGATTTAATTTTAGATCAGTGTGATCCAAATTAGAGAGCACCAATGTAATAAAAATTGTCTCAGAGAGGTTTTAAATAGAACTATTTGTATACGGTCAATCAGATATTCAGGAATTCCAACTAACCAAAAGACGAGATGGATGGCCAAAAGTGTATAATTGGGAGAATCAAATGCATTACTAAAGTTAATATAAATGACATCAGTTTGTAATGACTTCCTGAATCCATCGAAGAAGTGAACTCTAAAATGTTAGTGGTAAGAAATCTACGTTTCATAAACCCGTAAGGGGTAAATGAAAAAAAGAATTAAAGAAATGTTGTAATTGAGAAATTAAATTTTTGAAGAAGCCATTGGAATAGAAAACAATTTGAAAAAAAAAACCCTGAAGTTTTACGCTACTGATTTATTAGCCTTCGCAAGAAAGTGTATTGTAATCTTTGGGACCTGCCAGAAACATATCTCATTTATTCATTAATAAGGAGTGATTCGAAAAAACCTTTAAGGTCGGGATAACACACCAATTGCCTAATTGTTTAAATTTTTATATAAATGTTATGTTTTTTTAAAAACCAATTACCTAAATAATTAAATTTTAATATACTTTTTTTTTAATTTTTCTTGATTTCGGAATTGTTATTCCTGAAACGAATAGCAATATAGAACTTTTATTTTATATTTTTCACCTAATAAAACATCTTAATAATGGTATATTGAACAACGGCCCTGATGAATTGCTGTACGGTCGTTTCTCTAACGTCCAGTTCTGTAACGTACTTTCGTAAATCATTTGGAAGGTTTTTTCGACGGCTTCAAGCTTTATGCTATACTTCAGCTGCTTTGCCTTTATTTTGGATGTCACCTTTACTATATATTATCGTGTAATATTGTATTATAAAGTGCGTCAGTAAGAAACTGAAAACTTTTCGTTTTTCCACCAAGCGGATTATGGACAGCATTCCAAATGCCAGTACTTTTCACATTATAAATGCAGCAATAAATATACTCATTCAGGCTAACAAATTATATAACAATCTCTCCCAACTGGAATAAATTTTTAATTACCCACGTTTTATTGCACCCTAAGTTAAATAAAAACTAGAAGGATGGGCTAACTTCGGCCACGCCGAAGTTCGGATACCTTTGCAAACTGTTCTTATCAATTACATATAAATTACCAGAATTATAAGAAAGTATATAAAACTAATCATGCCCATGGCTCCAAAAAAATAAACTTACGAGTAAAAAAAAATTTTTTTTTTTGGTCCGATTGTTCCTATAGGAGCTATATCGTATAGTAGGCCGATTCTATCAAAACTCAACAGACACATTTTTATATATACCAAATAACCAAGATTTTCATCTAAAACCAATTTTTTGGCCGATCGTTCCTATGGGGACTATATGATATAGTCAAACGATTTTGATAAAACTTGGTGGATATGTTAAGAGGTATATAAAACACACAAATACCGGCTTTAGTAATATTTCGTTGGAAAACAACAAAGTTATTGAGGTTAAAGCTTATTCACGACCGATCGTTCCTATGGGAGCTATATGATATAGTCAACCGATTTTGATAAGACTTGGTGAATATGTTAAGAAATATATGAAACTCACAAATACGGGCTTTCGTAGTATTTCGTTGGAAAACAACAAAGTTATTGAGGTTAAAGCATATTCATGACCGATCGTTCCTATGGGAGCTATATGATCCATCCAATCATCCAATCGGAATGATTCCAAAATATACAATGGCTGCAGCAAAAAGAAGCCTAGGTGCAAAATTTCAGCTCTGTAGCTTTAAGGGTCTCGGAGGAGATTGCGTGGATCCAGACAGACGGACGGACGGACAGACAGACAGACGGACAGACGGACATACAGACAGACGGACAGGGCTAAATGAACTCAGCTCATCGTGCTGATCAAGAATATATATACTTTATATAGTCGGAGATGCTTCCTTCTATGCTTTGCAAACTTCTGACCAAAATTAATATACCTTTTTTGCAAAGGCATAAAAAAGAGCTTTAACCTCAATAACTTTTTTGTTTTCCAACGAAATATTACGAAAGCCGTTATTTGTAAGTTTTATATACTTCTTAACATATTTACCAAGTTTTATCAAAATCGGTTGACTTTATCATATAGCCCCCATAGGAACGGTCGGCCAAAAAATTGAGTTTTGATAGAATCGGCCTACTATATGATATAGCTCCTATAGGAACAATCGGACCAAAAAAAAAAAATTTTCTCTTACTCGTAAGTTTATTTTTTTATAATTCTGGTAATTTATATGTATTTGATAAGAACAGTTTGCAAAGTCTGATGAATTGCTGTACGGTCGTTTCTCTAAAGTCCAGTTCTGTAACGTACTTTCGTAAATCATTTGGAAAGTTTTTTCGACGGCTTCAAGCTTTATGCTATACTTCAGCTGCTATGCCTTTATTTTGGATGTCACCTTTATAGTGTAATATTGTATTATAAAGTGCGTCAGTAAGAAACTGAAAACTTTGCGTTTTCCCACCAAGCTGATTATGGACAACATTCCAAATGCCAGTACCTTTGCAAACTGTTCTTATCAATTACATATAAATTACCAGAATTATAAGAAAGTATATACAACTAATCATGCCCATGGCTCCTAATGACCGATCGTTCCTATGGGAGCTATATGATATAGTCAACCGATTTTGATAAGACTTGGTGAATATGTTAAGAAGTATATAAAACTTACAAATACCGGCTTTCGTAGAATTTCGTTGGAAAACAACAAAGTTATTGAGGTTAAAGCATATTCATGACCGATCGTTCCTATGGGAGCTATATGATCCATCCAATCATCCAATCGGAATGATTCCGAGATATACAATGCCTGCAGCAAAGAAGCCTAGGTGCAAAATTTCAGCTCTGTAGCTTTAAGGGTCTCGGAGGAGATTGCGTTGATCCAGACAGACGGACGGACAGACGGATAGACAGACGGACAGACGGACAGACGGACATACGGACAGACGGACAGGGCTAAATGAACTCAGCTCATCGTGCTGATCAAGAATATATATACTTTATATAGTCGGAGATGCTTCCTTCTATGCTTTGCAAACTTCTGACCAAAATTAATATACCTTTTTTGCAAAGGCATAAAAAAGAGCGGGAGAGCCAACAGCACTTCACAAGCAACAACAGTGCGTAGGCGAGAGCGCGAGAGTGGCTTTAAAGCGGGAAGAAGTACAAAGGTAAAATCAAACATTAATGAAGCAAGCAAGTCGTCTCTGCCGACAAACGTATGCTATCTCGCTGACACTTACCACGCAATGTCGCACTGGGCATTTCAGTACAAAGTTTATCTAGATTTATCTCCGATATTGTCGGATTTTTACGAAATTTGATCAGCTAATACCTTTTGGCCATATTATTGGGTGTGAAAAATAAGAATGTCATAACTTTTATACGACTTTAGTTATTCGTTTTTCCTAAATTGCGGGGGCAGAAGTGGGAGTGGCAAAAATTTGAAAGAAACTTGATCTGCGTAGACACTACACGAGTGTAGTGCGAATAGCAAATTTGGTTGTTCTAGCTTTTAAAGTCTCTGAGATACACATGTTCATACGGACGGACGGACAGACGGACGGGCAGACGGACAGACGGACATGTCTCAATTGACTCGGCTCTTGATGCTGATGAAGAATATATATGCTTCATAAGGTCGGAAATGCTTCCTTCTGCCTGTTACATACATTTTAGCGACACAAGGAAAACGCTTCAATCCACAGTGAAAGCTTGAATTGACCTTCCCTACAACTGTATCATTGTAAAAATGATATTAAGAAAGCTCCATGAAGACAACATGCATGGTAAACAAGATCAGTTACGAGTAAAACTAATGATACGGAATGTGATCCAAAACAAATAATGGGAGAGCTACCGAGCTACCGTCGCAAAACAGACCTTTTCTGATTTCTGGCGTGGATTTCTGCGGACCATTTTAGAATCACCACAAAACAAAAGAAAAGAGGCCAGATAAAGTATACATTGCAGTATTTGTACCAAAACGCACCTAATTTTTTGGAGCGAAAGTCAAAATAAAGAAATCAAATGACATGATTTATGTGATTTATGTGGGTGTGCAATTGTGAATTTCAAATGTTTAACAATAAAACATCAAACAGCTGTCAATTAAACACACAAATAAAACATTCGTCGGGTTCAACATGTATTTTTATCAAATTCGCTGGAAACTTTGCAAAAAAGGTATATTAATTATATTATATTCTTGATCAGCACGATGAGCTGAGTTCATTTAGCCCTGTCCGTATGTCCGTCTGTCCGTCTGTCTGTCTATCCGTCTGTCCGTCCGTCTGTCTGGATCAACGCAATCTCCTCCGAGACCCTTAAAGCTACAGAGCTGAAATTTTGCACCTAGGCTTCTTTGCTGCAGGCATTGTATATCTCGGAATCATTCCGATTGGATGATTGGATGGATCATATAGCTCCCATAGGAACGATCGGTCATGAATATGCTTTAACCTCAATAACTTTGTTGTTTTCCAACGAAATTCTACGAAAGCCGGTATTTGTAAGTTTTATATACTTCTTAACATATTCATCAAGTCTTATCAAAATCGGTTGACTATATCATATAGCTCCCATAGGAACGATCGGTCATTAGGAGCCATGGGCATGATTAGTTGTATATACTTTCTTATAATTCTGGTAATTTATATGTAATTGATAAGAACAGTTTGCAAAGGTACTGGCATTTGGAATGTTGTCCATAATCAGCTTGGTGGGAAAACGCAAAGTTTTCAGTTTCTTACTGACGCACTTTATAATACAATATTACACTATAAAGGTGACATCCAAAATAAAGGCATAGCAGCTGAAGTATAGCATAAAGCTTGAAGCCGTCGAAAAAACTTTCCAAATGATTTACGAAAGTACGTTACAGAACTGGACTTTAGAGAAACGACCGTACAGCAATTCATCAGACTTTGCAAACTGTTCTTATCAAATACATATAAATTACCAGAATTATAAAAAAATAAACTTACGAGTAAAAGAAAATTTTTTTTTTTTTCGGTCCGATTGTTCCTATAGGAGCTATATCATATAGTAGGCCGATTCTATCAAAACTCAAATTTTTGGCCGACCGTTCCTATGGGGGCTATATGATAAAGTCAACCGATTTTGATAAAACTTGGTAAATATGTTAAGAAGTATATAAAACTTACAAATAACGGCTTTCGTAATATTTCGTTGGAAAACAAAAAAGTTATTGAGGTTAAAGCATATTCATGACCGATCGTTCCTATAGGAGCTATATCATATAGTAGGCCGATTCTATCAAAACTCAACAGACACATTTTTATATATAATAAATAACCAAGATTTTCATCTAAAGCCAATTTTTTGGCCGATCGTTCCTATGGGAGCTATATGATATAGTCAACCGATTTTGATAAGACTTGGTGAATATGTTAAGAAATATATGAAACTCACAAATACGGGCTTTCGTAGTATTTCGTTGGAAAACAACAAAGTTATTGAGGTTAAAGCATATTCATGACCGATCGTTCCTATGGGAGCTATATGATATAGTCATCCAATCGGAATGATTCCAAAATATACAATGGCTGCAGCAAAAAGAAGCCTAGGTGCAAAATTTCAGCTCTGTAGCTTTAAGGGTCTCGGAGGAGATTGCGTTGATCCAGACAGACGGACGGACGGACAGACAGACAGACGGACAGACGGACATACAGACAGACGGACAGGGCTAAATGAACTCAGCTCATCGTGCTGATCAAGAATATATATACTTTATATAGTCGGAGATGCTTCCTTCTATGCTTTGCAAACTTCTGACCAAAATTAATATACCTTTTTTGCAAAGGCATAAAAAAGAGCGGGAGAGCCAACAGCACTTCACAAGCAACAACAGTGCGTAGGCGAGAGCGCGAGAGTGGCTTTAGAGCGGGAAGAAGTACAAAGGTAAAATCAAACATTAATGAAGCAAGCAAGTCGTCTCTGCCGACAAACGTATGCTACCTCGCTGACACTTACCACGCAATGTCGCACTGGGCATTTCAGTACAAAGTTTATCTAGATTTATCTCCGATATTGTCGGATTTTTACGAAATTTGATCAGCTAATACCTTTTGGCCATATTATTGGGTGTGAAAAATAAGAATGTCATAACTTTTATACGACTTTAGTTATTCGTTTTTCCTAAATTGCGGGGGCAGAAGTGGGAGTGGCAAAAATTTGAAAGAAACTTGATCTGCGTAGACACTACACGAGTGTAGTGCTAATAGCAAATTTGGTTGTTCTAGCTTTTAAAGTCTCTGAGATACACATGTTCATACGGACGGACGGACAGACGGACGGGCAGACGGACAGACGGACATGTCTCAATTGACTCGGCTCTTGATGCTGATGAAGAATATATATGCTTCATAAGGTCGGAAATGCTTCCTTCTGCCTGTTACATACATTTTAGCGACACAAGGAAAACGCTTCAATCCACAGTGAAAGCTTGAATTGACCTTCCCTACAACTGTATCATTGTAAAAATGATATTAAGAAAGCTCCATGAAGACAACATGCATGGTAAACAAGATCAGTTACGAGTAAAACTAATGATACGGAATGTGATCCAAAACAAATAATGGGAGAGCTACCGAGCTACCGTCGCAAAACAGACCTTTTCTGATTTCTGGCGTGGATTTCTGCGGACCATTTTAGAATCACCACAAAACAAAAGAAAAGAGGCCAGATAAAGTATACATTGCAGTATTTGTACCAAAACGCACCTAATTTTTGGAGCGAAAGTCAAAATAAAGAAATCAAATGACATGATTTATGTGATTTATGTGTGTGTGCAATTGTGAATTTCAAATGTTTAACAATAAAACATCAAACAGCTGTCAATTAAACACACAAATAAAACATTCGTCGGGTTCAACATGTATTTTTATCAAATTCGCTGGAAACTTTGCAAAAAAGGTATATTAATTATATTATATTCTTGATCAGCACGATGAGCTGAGTTCATTTAGCCCTGTCCGTATGTCCGTCTGTCCGTCTGTCTGTCTATCCGTCTGTCCGTCCGTCTGTCTGGATCAACGCAATCTCCTCCGAGACCCTTAAAGCTACAGAGCTGAAATTTTGCACCTAGGCTTCTTTGCTGCAGGCATTGTATATCTTGGAATCATTCCGATTGGATGATTGGATGGATCATATAGCTCCCATAGGAACGATCGGTCATGAATATGCTTTAACCTCAATAACTTTGTTGTTTTCCAACGAAATATTACGAAAGCCGGTATTTGTAAGTTTTATATACTTCTTAACATGTTTACCAAGTTTTATCAAAATCGGTTGACTATATCATATAGCCCCCATAGGAACGATCGGCCAAAAAATTGAGTTTTGATAGAATCGGCCTACTATATGATATAGCTCCTATAGGAACAATCGGACCAAAAAAAAAAAATTTTTTTTTACTCTTAAGTTTATTTATTATAATTCTGGTAATTTATATGTATTTGATAAGAACAGTTTGCAAAGGTATCCGAACTTCGGCGTGGCCGAAGTTAGCCCATCCTTCTAGTTTTAATTTTTCTTGATTTCGGAATTGTTATTCCTGAAACGAATAGCAATATAGAACTTTTATTTTATATCTTTCACCTAATAAAACATCTTAATAATGGTATATTGAACAACGGCCCTGATGAATTGCTGATAGAGACTATTTAAACAATATCTAATTCCATCGATTGTTAACTGCATAAAACCTACGGATGTATTAATGCTTAATATCCAACAAATTTATATGTCGAATTTGTCCTTCATTAGGTTCTTCTGGTCCTGAGAGGTTGTATACTCAGAGTTTGTGCCGAGGCTTTGTGTAAGCCAAATCGGAAACGATTTTTATTGCATGTCATATATAGCGATTTCAGTAAGGCTTTTGATTCTGTTAATCATACGCTCCTTCATGGTAAATTAAATCATACTGGCTTTCCAAGTCCTTTACTTACAAATAGAACTCAGAGGGTTCTTTTTAAGTCCTTATATTCCAAAACCATCCATGTTACTTCGGGGGTATCTCAGGGTAGTTCTTTGGTACCATTGCTGTTTACCCTTTTCATTAATGACCTTTCCTCTGTCATAATTTATTCTCGTGTTCTTATAAACGCAGATGATGTTAAGCTTTCTTTTAGTTACAAGGACATTGCCTTTCACTGTCGGTTGCAATCCGGTGTTCAAAATCTTGAACTTTGGTGTCATAATAACTTATTAAAATTAAATGCAACTAAATGCAAGGTCATCAATTTCCACAGAAATAAACTGCAATTAATTACTTATTTTCCTAATGATATACCATTAGAACATCTTAATGAGATGTATGAGTTGGGTGTCCTGATGGTCCCATATTTCCTCTACCGTCGGTAAAGCCATAAGCGTTCTTGGGTTTGTAAAGAGATGGTCAAAGGAGTTCCGATCCATCTTGCATCTGGTCACCTCAGTATGAATCACACCAAGCATGAATTGAGTCGGTTCAAAAACAGTTCTTGCTATTGCTCTTCGTGGTCTGAATTGGGATCGTAATGTCAATTTGCCATCGTACTCAAGTAGACTTCTTTTACTTGGCCTTCCTTCCCTCACTAATCGTAGAGTAATGCTTGGCGTCATTTTTATGCAAAAGCTTTTTAAAGGTGATATAGACTCACCCGAGCTATTCAACCAAATAAATCTGAGTGTTCCTTGTAGACCTACTTTATATACTTTATATAACTTTATACCTCTATCTCTTTCACGGCGTACTACTAATTATTTATTGCATGAACCTTTTCGAGTCCTTTGTTCTGATTATAACTGTCTTTATCATGTAATCTGTACTGAACTCTCTCTTCCTGTACTAAAAACTTCTATCCCTTCATATTAAGCTCGTAACTAGCTTTTGTTTTCTTTTGTCTGTATTTTGTGAACTGTCCCTGCGACTTAGGTCTTACGTTATGCGGCTTACGCCCCTCGGTCGGTTGGGCGGGTGGTGTGGGCACTTAGTACACCCGTTGGGATTCGCGAGAAACAACATTTGTACTGTAATATATTTGTTTTTGTTGACTTATTATTATTCATATGCCCTTGTGGCATATTTGAGATGATTTACGATAATGCTCTGTTATTCACTGTCAATAAAGGCTCCTAGGGTCACACACCCTTCATTTACTGCCTTTACTTTTATTAAAACGATAGCCCAAAGTGCTAGTTCCGCCTTCACACATGTATTTATACTCCCCCTTTTCTCATTTCTTCACTTCATTTGTGCATCTCTTATTGCATTATTGCCCAAGAATTTTGTGCATATTTGTACTTCTTGGAATGAAGTATATATTCTATTACATCAAAAAATAATAATATCTCGTTCGTCATACCAAAGTATTGGATGCACGAATATCTCGACAACTTCAATAATAAAAAAGCTTTAACTGCGTTCGATGGCAAATAATCTGTCAACGTACTTTTTTCAACGGCGGTTAAATAGCCGCATACCACTAAAGTGACATCGCTCTCGATCGCCGCAGAGACGGCTAATAGCCATTTTATTGATACAGCTAGTGGATATAGGATCTTATACGGTTGCGAACCAAATCGCGCTTTTCCAGCAATCACAAAGCGTATTAGAAACGCTGTTGATCTAGCTCAGTCAAAATATGACTTATTTCATGAAACTGTATGCAGGAGCAAATGCCAAACCAAAAACAGCTCATCCAAAATCTGATAGGCAACAATAAAATATGTCACCTAACAAATTCTAAAACAACCTAGCTCAGATTTTACAAATTTATAAGCACCCGCATCAAATTTAATCCCAATCTAGAAGACATCAAGCCTACACTAAATATTCACTGTAACCATGAGCGTTCCCCCATTGTCCGTCTGACCAATGGGCCCGTACACTAAATATTCACTGTAACCATGAGCGTTCCCCCATTGTCCGACTGACCAATGGGCCCATACAGTTGAAGAAAGACCATCCACCTTAGCAGCTTATATAAAAACAAGCTTTCAGCCAAATCCGGCAACAAACTCATTTTAGCTGGTGTAGTTCTTTTACCATTTTCTGTACTCTCACAGAAGCATTATTTTGCTTTTATGGGTTTTAAGTATATAAATCAATATGACCTAACTAATATTGCTGTTGTAAGGAACTTTTTTCCAGGCCGGGGTACAACTCTGTCTGCCCCGGGCCTTTCCTACACAGAAAATTTATGTAAGAAACCTGGACTTGAAGACAGGAAAAGGGCCACTAACTAATGATGGAAAAGGGAAGAGAGTAGGGAGGTTCTCACAACCAAATAATTATGTGCATGTTTTTTTAAAGCTTGAGGTCGAACGTTGTAAACTTTATTAAAAGCAATAATAACCTGAACCATATATACGAACTATTGCCTATCAAATTAGCACCACACTGCACTGCCTGAAGGGCCTCTGAATGGGTAGCCCTGTTGGCCTTTAGACAGAGTCACCCGCCATTACACACACTGTTATTCCGGTTGATTCTTAATCTTGGTGAATTTTTGGCTTGGTATCCTGTATGACTTGTATCTCCTGTTTCGGTGGTTTCTTGTCTTATGTGGACTTTTGGTATTTTGTATCCCCCATGGGCTTTGATTAACTCCGGTTAATGGTCACTGGTCAACTTCTTGGCATCTTGTTTCTTCCGTAGTCTTAGATTACACTTCTGATGAGTTCCATGGTATCCGATCAACTGATTTTCGGTTTCCCTTTTAATGGGCCTTGGCCTTTGATTTTGATCGCCGACTTCGGCAGCGACCAATCAGAAATTGGCACCGCGATTTGTCGATGACGTGATCACTGCAGCTGTCAAAAATGCGTAGCTTAGATTTCGAGAAGTTTCTAAGCAAACGAAACTTCACAATAGCAACTGGCAACTTCGTTTGCAAGTCCCGTTGCGTTGTCTATTGCTGCGTATGTATGTCGATGATGGGCCAGTGGCGTGTGTATGTCTATGTGTGCGTTGAGAGTGGTCTGATTTAGAGATGCTCTAAGGGAACAAGTTCCTACTAAAATACTAACAAGTCGGACAAAAATTGGGCTTCGTCACACTGTTAAACCTTCTCCGTGTATTCGCGAAGTTGGTGAACCCATTCTTTAGATTCGTTCGTCTGTTTTGATCGTATCCACCTTGGAAATGACTCCTCTACTGCTACTCGGTCTGAGGTGTACCTCATCGACTATTTATCTAATAGTGGCTGCCCTAACTGTTTTGAAGATTCTACTTTTTAACTTTAATATAAATCCTTTACCATCCTCAACCAGCTTATTGTTGAAGTATTCGTTATCGCTTACTCCAATTTCAAGTAATATGATATGATTTACTACCTAAGTAGTTATACTGCTAGCTTCTAGTAGTTATCAAACATAGTCTAACCTGACAGTCACTTCACTATTTCAGTTCATAAGATCTTTCATTTGACTCTTACAGTCGCCTTTATTTATATTTTCAATGTTGTCCTATTCGCGAGTGTTTTTTCGTGAGTTCAAAATATCGGCTTTGATCGCGCTACATCAAGTTTACATTTTTTTCGTCGTGTTTTGCAATATTGCCAGGGCAAACTGCGTTGTATTTCTTTTACCTTTAACGTTTAACTTTAAAATTTTATTATACTAAGTCTTTTGTCCTTGGTGGGGAAAACAAGTTTTTTTTTGATTCGATTGCGAAATTCAAAACAAAGAACTCAAGATAGATTAATTTTTGAACTAGTCTATATTTACTAGAGCAAGGGAGTCTATTTGTCTATTCTTTTAAATAAACAAAATAAAACTCTAAACAAGGAAGAAAGAAAATAAGAAGAACTCTATTATAATACGAGCGCAAGTTAACATTTCCATCCTAGCTTAAATCACAAAGATTTAAATTCAGAAATTGCTTTTAGACGGATTTAATTTTAGATCAGTGTGATCCAAATTAGAGAGCACCAATGTAATAAAAATTGTCTCAGAGAGGTTTTAAATAGAACTATTTGTATACGGTCAATCAGATATTCAGGAATTCCAACTAACCAAAAGACGAGATGGATGGCCAAAAGTGTATAATTGGGAGAATCAAATGCATTACTAAAGTTAATATAAATGACATCAGTTTGTAATGACTTCCTGAATCCATCGAAGAAGTGAACTCTAAAATGTTAGTGGTAAGAAATCTACGTTTCATAAACCCGTAAGGGGTAAATGAAAAAAAGAATTAAAGAAATGTTGTAATTGAGAAATTAAATTTTTTAAGAAGCCATTGGAATAGAAAACAATTTGAAAAAAAAACCCTGAAGTTTTACGCTACTGATTTATTAGCCTTCGCAAGAAAGTGTATTGTAATCTTTGGGACCTGCCAGAAACATATCTCATTTATTCATTAATAAGGAGTGATTCGAAAAAACCTTTAAGGTCGGGATAACACACCAATTGCCTAATTGTTTAAATTTTTATATAAATGTTATGTTTTTTTTAAAAACCAATTACCTAAATAATTAAATTTTAATATACTTTTTTTTTAATTTTTCTTGATTTCGGAATTGTTATTCCTGAAACGAATAGCAATATAGAACTTTTATTTTATATTTTTCACCTAATAAAACATCTTAATAATGGTATATTGAACAACGGCCCTGATGAATTGCTGTACGGTCGTTTCTCTAACGTCCAGTTCTGTAACGTACTTTCGTAAATCATTTGGAAGGTTTTTTCGACGGCTTCAAGCTTTATGCTATACTTCAGCTGCTTTGCCTTTATTTTGGATGTCACCTTTACTATATATTATCGTGTAATATTGTATTATAAAGTGCGTCAGTAAGAAACTGAAAACTTTTCGTTTTTCCACCAAGCGGATTATGGACAGCATTCCAAATGCCAGTACTTTTCACATTATAAATGCAGCAATAAATATACTCATTCAGGCTAACAAATTATATAACAATCTCTCCCAACTGGAATAAATTTTTAATTACCCACGTTTTATTGCACCCTAAGTTAAATAAAAACTAGAAGGATGGGCTAACTTCGGCCACGCCGAAGTTCGGATACCTTTGCAAACTGTTCTTATCAATTACATATAAATTACCAGAATTATAAAAAAATAAACTTACGAGTAAAAGAAAATTTTTTTTTTTTGGTCCGATTGTTCCTATAGGAGCTATATCATATAGTAGGCCGATTCTATCAAAACTCAAATTTTTGGCCGACCGTTCCTATGGGGGCTATATGATAAAGTCAACCGATTTTGATAAAACTTGGTAAATATGTTAAGAAGTATATAAAACTTACAAATAACGGCTTTCGTAATATTTCGTTGGAAAACAAAAAAGTTATTGAGGTTAAAGCATATTCATGACCGATCGTTCCTATAGGAGCTATATCATATAGTAGGCCGATTCTATCAAAACTCAACAGACACATTTTTATATATAATAAATAACCAAGATTTTCATCTAAAGCCAATTTTTTGGCCGATCGTTCCTATGGGAGCTATATGATATAGTCAACCGATTTTGATAAGACTTGGTGAATATGTTAAGAAATATATGAAACTCACAAATACGGGCTTTCGTAGTATTTCGTTGGAAAACAACAAAGTTATTGAGGTTAAAGCACATTCATGACCGATCGTTCCTATGGGAGCTATATGATATAGTCATCCAATCGGAATGATTCCAAAATATACAATGGCTGCAGCAAAAAGAAGCCTAGGTGCAAAATTTCAGCTCTGTAGCTTTAAGGGTCTCGGAGGAGATTGCGTTGATCCAGACAGACGGACGGACGGACAGACAGACAGACGGACAGACGGACATACAGACAGACGGACAGGGCTAAATGAACTCAGCTCATCGTGCTGATCAAGAATATATATACTTTATATAGTCGGAGATGCTTCCTTCTATGCTTTGCAAACTTCTGACCAAAATTAATATACCTTTTTTGCAAAGGCATAAAAAAGAGCGGGAGAGCCAACAGCACTTCACAAGCAACAACAGTGCGTAGGCGAGAGCGCGAGAGTGGCTTTAAAGCGGGAAGAAGTACAAAGGTAAAATCAAACATTAATGAAGCAAGCAAGTCGTCTCTGCCGACAAACGTATGCTATCTCGCTGACACTTACCACGCAATGTCGCACTGGGCATTTCAGTACAAAGTTTATCTAGATTTATCTCCGATATTGTCGGATTTTTACGAAATTTGATCAGCTAATACCTTTTGGCCATATTATTGGGTGTGAAAAATAAGAATGTCATAACTTTTAT
The DNA here is from genome assembly GCA_018903615.1 of Drosophila neocordata. Lineage (NCBI taxonomy): Eukaryota > Metazoa > Arthropoda > Insecta > Diptera > Drosophilidae > Drosophila > Drosophila neocordata. The sequence continues at coordinate 126,054 of JAEIGI010000053.1, forward strand.
ACGACTTTAGTTATTCGTTTTTCCTAAATTTCGGGGGCAGAAGTGGGAGTGGCAAAAATTTGAAAGAAACTTGATCTGCGTAGACACTACACGAGTGCTGATAGCAAATTTGGTTGTTCTAGCTTTTAAAGTCTCTGAGATACACATGTTCATACGGACGGACGGACAGACGGACGGGCAGACGGACAGACGGACATGTCTCAATTGACTCGGCTCTTGATGCTGATGAAGAATATATATGCTTCATAAGGTCGGAAATGCTTCCTTCTGCCTGTTACATACATTTTAGCGACACAAGGAAAACGCTTCAATCCACAGTGAAAGCTTGAATTGACCTTCCCTACAACTGTATCATTGTAAAAATGATATTAAGAAAGCTCCATGAAGACAACATGCATGGTAAACAAGATCAGTTACGAGTAAAACTAATGATACGGAATGTGATCCAAAACAAATAATGGGAGAGCTACCGAGCTACCGTCGCAAAACAGACCTTTTCTGATTTCTGGCGTGGATTTCTGCGGACCATTTTAGAATCACCACAAAACAAAAGAAAAGAGGCCAGATAAAGTATACATTGCAGTATTTGTACCAAAACGCACCTAATTTTTTGGAGCGAAAGACAAAATAAAGAAATCAAATGACATGATTTATGTGATTTATGTGTGTGTGCAATTGTGAATTTCAAATGTTTAACAATAAAACATCAAACAGCTGTCAATTAAACACACAAATAAAACATTCGTCGGGTTCAACATGTATTTTTATCAAATTCGCTGGAAACTTTGCAAAAAAGGTATATTAATTATATTATATTCTTGATCAGCACGATGAGCTGAGTTCATTTAGCCCTGTCAGTCTGTCCGTCTGTCCGTATGTCCGTCTGTCCGTCTGTCTGTCTATCCGTCTGTCCGTCCGTCTGTCTGGATCAACGCAATCTCCTCCGAGACCCTTAAAGCTACAGAGCTGAAATTTTGCACCTAGGCTTCTTTGCTGCAGGCATTGTATATCTCGGAATCATTCCGATTGGATGATTGGATGGATCATATAGCTCCCATAGGAACGATCGGTCATGAATATGCTTTAACCTCAATAACTTTGTTGTTTTCCAACGAAATATTACGAAAGCCGGTATTTGTAAGTTTTATATACTTCTTAACATATTTACCAAGTTTTATCAAAATCGGTTGACTATATCATATAGCCCCCATAGGAACGATCGGCCAAAAAATTGAGTTTTGATAGAATCGGCCTACTATATGATATAGCTCCTATAGGAACAATCGGACCAAAAAAAAAAAATTTTTTTTTACTCGTAAGTTTATTTCTTATAATTCTGGTAATTTATATGTATTTGATAAGAACAGTTTGCAAAGTTATCCGAACTTCGGCGTGGCCGAAGTTAGCCCATCCTTCTAGTTTTAATTTTTCTTGATTTCGGAATTGTTATTCCTGAAACGAATAGCAATATAGAACTTTTATTTTATATCTTTCACCTAATAAAACATCTTAATAATGGTATATTGAACAACGGCCCTGATGAATTCCTGTACGGTCGTTTCTCTAAAGTCCAGTTCTGTAACGTACTTTCGTAAATCATTTGGAAAGTTTTTTCGACGGCTTCAAGCTTTATGCTATACTTCAGCTGCTATGCCTTTATTTTGGATGTCACCTTTATAGTGTAATATTGTATTATAAAGTGCGTCAGTAAGAAACTGAAAACTTTGCGTTTTCCCACCAAGCTGATTATGGACAACATTCCAAATGCCAGTACCTTTGCAAACTGTTCTTATCAATTACATATAAATTACCAGAATTATAAGAAAGTATATACAACTAATCATGCCCATGGCTCCTAATGACCGATCGTTCCTATGGGAGCTATATGATATAGTCAACCGATTTTGATAAGACTTGGTGAATATGTTAAGAAGTATATGAAACTCACAAATACGGGCTTTCGTAGAATTTCGTTGGAAAACAACAAAGTTATTTAGGTTAAAGCATATTCATGACCGATCGTTCCTATGGGAGCTATATGATCCATCCAATCATCCAATCGGAATGATTCCAAAATATACAATGCCTGCAGCAAAAAGAAGCCTAGGTGCAAAATTTCAGCTTTGTAGCTTTAAGGGTCTCGGAGGAGATTGCGTTGATCCAGACAGACGGACGGACGGACAGACAGACAGACGGACAGACGGACAGACGGACAGACGGACAGGGCTAAATGAACTCAGCTCATCGTGCTGATCAAAAATATATATACTTTATATAGTCGGAGATGCTTCCTTCTATGCGTTGCAAACTTCTGACCAAAATTAATATACCTTTTTTGCAAAGGTATAAAAATTATATTGAGTCTTGCACCTCCACATCAGAGTCGATGATTGTTAAATCAGCAGATCATTCTCCTCTTCATGTTATCAATAGCCAGAAGTTATAAATTCAAAAACCGGCTAAAGTAATTACTTTTAAAAGATAAACGAGGAAATAGCTCCAAAGCTTAAGGTACGGCCACGACAGCAATAGAAAGAAAGTTTACCAAATTGTTCGAATCAATATAATTCTAGGTACAAATTGTCAAACTTAATTCGCTTTAATAAAACCACATGCATCAATTCGAAAACCCGATGTTACGTAAAAAGTCATGAAGATGAATTCACTGAATTCATCAACCGTACAAAATTGCATGAGCCAATCGATCGATGCTTCGTATAATTCCCTCTTAAAATGTAGCCTTTTATTTTAAAGAAATCTAAAGGTGTTAAAGGTGCAGCTGCCTCTCTAAATATTCTGAGACCAATTATGTGCTATTAGACTCAACTTTTGTTACATTACTTGAATAAAATAGATATGACTGTTAATTGCAAAAGAGCCGACATGCATATTTTCTTAAAAGTAGACCACACAGAATTTCCGATTAGTCATTTCATCAAATGCCAAGTTTTAATATTCAAGTCTCCTACCCACAGTTGGCTAATTTTCCAAAACACCAGGGCGTTACGTCAACGACAGAGACAAACCCTTATTTTCTTCCATACCAACCTTTAAAACATTATTTCAGCAGAAGAAGCTTGACCAATTCAAATGATACAGTATAACAGTACACCTAGAGGGAAATCAATGAGCAAAGAGTAGGAGACCTTATCTAGTAGGCATCAGAAGTTTATATGATTATATTATTATATAACTAGAAGGATGGGCTAACTTCGGCCACGCCGAAGTTCGGATACCTTTGCAAACTGTTCTTATCAAATACATATAAATTACCAGAATTATAAAAAAATAAACTTACGAGTAAAAAAAAATTTTTTTTTTTTGGTCCGATTGTTCATATAGGAGCTATATCATATAGTAGGCCGATTCTATCAAAACTCAATTTTTTGGCCGACCGTTCCTATGGGGGCTATATGATATAGTCAACCGATTTTGATAAAACTTGGTAAATATGTTAAGAAGTATATAAAACTTACAAATACCGGCTTTCGTAATATTTCGTTGGAAAACAACAAAGTTATTGAGGTTAAAGCATATTAATGACCGATCGTTCCTATAGGAGCTATATCATATAGTAGGCCGATTCTATCAAAACTCAACAGACACATTTTTATATATAATAAATAACCAAGATTTTCATCTAAAACCAATTTTTTGGCCGATCGTTCCTATGGGAGCTATATGATATAGGCAACCGATTTTGATAAGACTTGGTGAATATGTTAAGTATATGAAACTCACAAATACGGGCTTTCGTAATATTTCGTTGGAAAACAACAAAGTTATTGAGGTTAAAGCATATTCATGACCGATCGTTCCCATGGGAGCTATATGATATAGTGATCCAATCGGAATGATTCCGAGATATACAATGCCTGCAGCAAAAAGAAGCCTAGGTGCAAAATTTCAGCTCTGTAGCTTTAAGGGTCTCGGAGGAGATTGCGTTGATCCAGACAGACGGACAGACAGACGGACATACGGACAGACGGACATACGGACAGACGGACAGGGCTAAATGAACTCAGCTCATCGTGCTGATCAAGAATATAATATAATTAATATACCTTTTTTGCAAAGTTTCCAGCGAATTTGATAAAAATACATGTTGAACCCGACGAATGTTTTATTTGTGTGTTTAATTGACAGCTGTTTGATGTTTTATTGTTAAACATTTGAAATTCACAATTGCACACACACATAAATCACATAAATCATGTCATTTGATTTCTTTATTTTGTCTTTCGCTCCAAAAAATTAGGTGCGTTTTGGTACAAATACTGCAATGTATACTTTATCTGGCCTCTTTTCTTTTGTTTTGTGGTGATTCTAAAATGGTCCGCAGAAATCCACGCCAGAAATCAGAAAAGGTCTGTTTTGCGACGGTAGCTCGGTAGCTCTCCCATTATTTGTTTTGGATCACATTCCGTATCATTAGTTTTACTCGTAACTGATCTTGTTTACCATGCATGTTGTCTTCATGGAGCTTTCTTAATATCATTTTTACAATGATACAGTTGTAGGGAAGGTCAATTCAAGCTTTCACTGTGGATTGAAGCGTTTTCCTTGTGTCGCTAAAATGTATGTAACAGGCAGAAGGAAGCATTTCCGACCTTATGAAGCATATATATTCTTCATCAGCATCAAGAGCCGAGTCAATTGAGACATGTCCGTCTGTCCGTCTGCCCGTCCGTCTGTCCGTCCGTCCGTATGAACATGTGTATCTCAGAGACTTTAAAAGCTAGAACAACCAAATTTGCTATCAGCACTCGTGTAGTGTCTACGCAGATCAAGTTTCTTTCAAATTTTTGCCACTCCCACTTCTGCCCCCGAAATTTAGGAAAAACGAATAACTAAAGTCGTATAAAAGTTATGACATTCTTATTTTTCACACCCAATAATATGGCCAAAAGGTATTAGCTGATCAAATTTCGTAAAAATCCGACAATATCGGAGATAAATCTAGATAAACTTTGTACTGAAATGCCCAGTGCGACATTGCGTGGTAAGTGTCAGCGAGATAGCATACGTTTGTCGGCGCTTTAAAGCCACTCTCGCGCTCTCGCCTACGCACTGTTGTTGCTTGTGAAGTGCTGTTGGCTCTCCCGCTCTTTTTTATGCCTTTGCAAAAAAGGTATATTAATTTTGGACAGAAGTTTGCAAAGCATAGAAGGAAGCATCTCCGACTATATAAAGTATATATATTCTTGATCAGCACGATGAGCTGAGTTCATTTAGCCCTGTCCGTCTGTCCGTCTGTCCGTCTGTCTGTCTGTGCGTCCGTCCGTCTGTCTGGATCAACGCAATCTCCTCCGAGACCCTTAAAGCTACAGAGCTGAAATTTTGCACCTAGGCTTCTTTTTGCTGCAGGCATTGTATATTTTGGAATCATTCCGATTGGATGACTATATCATATAGCTCCCATAGGAACGATCGGTCATGAATATGCTTTAACCTAAATAACTTTGTTGTTTTCCAACGAAATTCTACGAAAGCCCGTATTTGTGAGTTTCATATACTTCTTAACATATTCACCAAGTCTTATCAAAATCGGTTGACTATATCATATAGCTCCCATAGGAACGATCGGTCATTAGGAGCCATGGGCATGATTAGTTGTATATACTTTCTTATAATTCTGGTAATTTATATGTAATTGATAAGAACAGTTTGCAAAGGTACTGGCATTTGGAATGTTGTCCATAATCAGCTTGGTGGGAAAACGCAAAGTTTTCAGTTTCTTACTGACGCACTTTATAATACAATATTACACTATAAAGGTGACATCCAAAATAAAGGCATAGCAGCTGAAGTATAGCATAAAGCTTGAAGCCGTCGAAAAAACTTTCCAAATGATTTACGAAAGTACGTTACAGAACTGGACTTTAGAGAAACGACCGTACAGGAATTCATCAGGGCCGTTGTTCAATATACCATTATTAAGATGTTTTATTAGGTGAAAGATATAAAATAAAAGTTCTATATTGCTATTCGTTTCAGGAATAACAATTCCGAAATCAAGAAAAATTAAAACTAGAAGGATGGGCTAACTTCGGCCACGCCGAAGTTCGGATAACTTTGCAAACTGTTCTTATCAAATACATATAAATTACCAGAATTATAAGAAATAAACTTACGAGTAAAAAAAAATTTTTTTTTTTGGTCCGATTGTTCCTATAGGAGCTATATCATATAGTAGGCCGATTCTATCAAAACTCAATTTTTTGGCCGATCGTTCCTATGGGGGCTATATGATATAGTCAACCGATTTTGATAAAACTTGGTAAATATGTTAAGAAGTATATAAAACTTACAAATACCGGCTTTCGTAATATTTCGTTGGAAAACAACAAAGTTATTGAGGTTAAAGCATATTCATGACCGATCGTTCCTATGGGAGCTATATGATCCATCCAATCATCCAATCGGAATGATTCCGAGATATACAATGCCTGCAGCAAAGAAGCCTAGGTGCAAAATTTCAGCTCTGTAGCTTTAAGGGTCTCGGAGGAGATTGCGTTGATCCAGACAGACGGACGGACAGACGGATAGACAGACAGACGGACAGACGGACATACGGACAGACGGACAGACTGACAGGGCTAAATGAACTCAGCTCATCGTGCTGATCAAGAATATAATATAATTAATATACCTTTTTTGCAAAGTTTCCAGCGAATTTGATAAAAATACATGTTGAACCCGACGAATGTTTTATTTGTGTGTTTAATTGACAGCTGTTTGATGTTTTATTGTTAAACATTTGAAATTCACAATTGCACACACACATAAATCACATAAATCATGTCATTTGATTTCTTTATTTTGTCTTTCGCTCCAAAAAATTAGGTGCGTTTTGGTACAAATACTGCAATGTATACTTTATCTGGCCTCTTTTCTTTTGTTTTGTGGTGATTCTAAAATGGTCCGCAGAAATCCACGCCAGAAATCAGAAAAGGTCTGTTTTGCGACGGTAGCTCGGTAGCTCTCCCATTATTTGTTTTGGATCACATTCCGTATCATTAGTTTTACTCGTAACTGATCTTGTTTACCATGCATGTTGTCTTCATGGAGCTTTCTTAATATCATTTTTACAATGATACAGTTGTAGGGAAGGTCAATTCAAGCTTTCACTGTGGATTGAAGCGTTTTCCTTGTGTCGCTAAAATGTATGTAACAGGCAGAAGGAAGCATTTCCGACCTTATGAAGCATATATATTCTTCATCAGCATCAAGAGCCGAGTCAATTGAGACATGTCCGTCTGTCCGTCTGCCCGTCCGTCTGTCTGTCCGTCCGTATGAACATGTGTATCTCAGAGACTTTAAAAGCTAGAACAACCAAATTTGCTATCAGCACTCGTGTAGTGTCTACGCAGATCAAGTTTCTTTCAAATTTTTGCCACTCCCACTTCTGCCCCCGCAATTTAGGAAAAACGAATAACTAAAGTCGTATAAAAGTTATGACATTCTTATTTTTCACACCCAATAATATGGCCAAAAGGTATTAGCTGATCAAATTTCGTAAAATTCCGACAATATCGGAGATAAATCTAGATAAACTTTGTACTGAAATGCCCAGTGCGACATTGCGTGGTAAGTGTCAGCGAGATAGCATACGTTCGTCGGCAGAGACGACTTGCTTGCTTCATTAATGTTTGATTTTACCTTTGTACTTCTTCCCGCTTTAAAGCCACTCTCGCGCTCTCGCCTACGCACTGTTGTTGCTTGTGAAGTGCTGTTGGCTCTCCCGCTCTTTTTTATGCCTTTGCAAAAAAGGTATATTAATTTTGGTCAGAAGTTTGCAAAGCATAGAAGGAAGCATCTCCGACTATATAAAGTATATATATTCTTGATCAGCACGATGAGCTGAGTTCATTTAGCCCTGTCCGTCTGTCCGTATGTCCGTCTGTCTGTCTGCCCGTCTGTCTGGATCAACGCAATCTCCTCCGAGACCCTTAAAGCTACAGAGCTGAAATTTTGCACCTAGGCTTCTTTTTGCTGCAGGCATTGTATATTTTGGAATCATTCCGATCGGATGACTATATCATATAGTCCCCATAGGAACGATCGGCCAAAAAATTGGTTTTAGATGAAAATCTTGGTTATTTGGTATATATAAAAATGTGTCTGTTGTCTCCTACTCTTTGCTCATTGATTTCCCTCTAGGTGTACTGTTATACTGTGTCATTTGAATTTGTCAAGTTTCTTCTGCTGAAATCATGTTTTAGAGGTTGGTATGGAAGAAAATAAGGGTTTGTCTCTGTCGTTGACGTAACGCCCTGGTGTTTTGGAAAATTAGCCAACTGTGGGTAGGAGACTTGAATATTAAAACTTGGCATTTAATGAAATGACTAATCGGAAATTCTGTGTGGTCTACTTTTAAGAAAATATGCATGTCGGCTCTTTTTCAATTAACAGTCATATCAATTTTATCCAAGTAATGTAACAAAAGTTGAGTCTAATTGCACATAATTGGTCTCAGAATTTTTAGAGAGGCAGCTGCACCTTTAACGCCTCTAGATTGGTTTTAAATAAAAGGCTACATTTTAAGAGGGAATTATACGAAGCATCGATCGATTGGCTCATGCAATTTTGTACGGTTGATGAATTCAGTGAATTCATCTTCATGACTTTTTACGTAACATCGGGTTTTCGAATTGATGCATGTGGTTTTATTAAAGCGAATTAAGTTTGACAATTTGTACCTAGAATTATATTGATTCGAACACTTTGGTAAACTTTCTTTCTATTGCTGTCGTGGCCGTACCTTAAGCTATTGGAGCTATTTACCTTCTTCGTTTATCTTTTAAAAGTAATTAATTTAGCCGGTTTTTGAATTTATAACTTCTGGCTATTGATGACATGAAGAGGAGAATGATCTGCTGATTTAACAATCATCGACTCTGATGTGGAGGTGCAAGACACAATATAATTTTTATACCTTTGCAAAAATGGTATATTAATTTTGGTCAGAAGTTTGCAACGCATAGAAGGAAGCATCTCCGACTATATAAAGTATATATATTCTTGATCAGCACGATGAGCTGAGTTCATTTAGCCCTGTCCGTCTGTCCGTATGTCCGTCTGTCCGTCTATCTGTCTGTCAGTCCGTCCATCCATCTGTCTGGATCAACGCAATCTCCTCCGAGACCCTTAAAGCTACAGAGCTCAATAAGTTTGTTGTTTTCAACGAAATATTACGAAAGCCCGTATTTGTGAGTTTTATATACCTCTTAACATATCCATTAAGTTTTATCAAAATCGGTTGACTATATCATATAGCCCCCATAGGAACGATCGGCCAAAAAATTGGTTTTAGATGAAAATCTTGGTTATTTGGTATATATAAAAATGTCTGTTGTGTTTTGATAGAATCGGCCCACTTTATGATATAGCTCCTATAGAAACAATCGGACCAAAACAAAAAAATTTTTGTACTCGTAAGTTTTTTTAGGAGCCACGGGCATGATTAGTTTTAAATACTTTCTTATAATTCTGATAATTTATATGTAATTGAAATGAACAGTTTGCAAAGGTATCCGAACTTCGGCGTGGCCGAAGTTAGCCCATCCTTCTAGTACTAATTTCTTTTGTTCGCGCTCGCTTCTATCTCTATCTCGCGTACAAGTGATACGTGTACTTGTGTAGTTGTAGTGCTCTCTTAATATATATTAAGCTTCTCCGCAAGTTTACCCCAGTGTTTACTCTATTATTATACGAGCGGAAGTTAACATTTCCATCCTAGAAATTGCTTTTAGACGGATTTAATTTTGTATCAGTGTGATCAAAAATGGAGAGCACCAGTGTAAAAAAAAATTGTCTCAGAGATGTTTTAAATAGAACTATTTGTGTACGGTCAATCAGATATTCAGGAATTCCAACTAACCAAAAGACGAGATGGATGGCCAAAAGTGTATAATTGGGAGAATCAAATGCATTACTAAAGTTAATATAAATGACATCAGTTTGTAATGACTTCCTGAATCCATCGAAGAAGTGAAATTTAAAATGTTAGTGGTAAGAAATCTACGTTTCATAAACCCGTAAGGGGTAAATGAAAAAAAGAATTAAAGAAATGTTTGGAATAGCAAACCTGAAGTTTTACGCTACTGATTTATTAGCCTTCCCAAGAAAGTGGATAGTAATCTTTGGGACCTGCATTTGGCAGAACCGACTTTTCCCCAAAGTTGCAGAGAAAGATCCTATTAATTCATTAATAAGGAGTGATGCGAAAAAACCATTAAGGTCATATAACAGAACCAATTGCCTAATTGTTTAAATTTTTATATAAATGTTATTAAAATGTTTTTTTGAACCCCAATTACCAAAATAATTAAATTTTAATATTTTTTTTTTTTTTAATTTTTCTTGATTTCGGAATTGTTATTCCTGAAACGAATAGCAATATAGAACTTTTATTTTATATCTTTCACCTAATTAAACATCTTAATAATGGTATATTGAACAACGGCCCTGATGAATTGCTGTACGGTCGTTTCTCTAAAGTCCAGTTCTGTAACGTACTTTCGTAAATCATTTGGAAAGTTTTTTCGACGGCTTCAAGCTTTATGCTTACTTCAGCTGCTATGCCTTTATTTTGGATGTCACCTTTACTATATATTATCGTGTAATATTGTATTATAAAGTGCGTCAGTAAGAAACTGAAAACTTTGCGTTTTCCCACCAAGCGGATTATGGACAACATTCCAAATGCCAGTACTTTTCACATTATAAATACAGCAACAAATATACTCATTCAGGCTAACAAATTATATAACAATCTCTCCCAACTGGAATAAATTTTTAATTACCCACTTTTTATTGCACCCTAAGTTAATTAAAAACTAGAAGGATGGGCTAACTTCGGCCACGCCGAAGTTCGGATACCTTTGCAAACTGTTCTTATCAATTACATATAAATTACCAGAATTATAAGAAAGTATATAAAACTAATCATGCCCATGGCTCCAAAAAAATAAACTTACGAGTAAAAAAAAATTTTTTTTTTTGGTCCGATTGTTCCTATAGGAGCTATATCATATAGTAGGCCGATTCTATCAAAACTCAACAGACACATTTTTATATATACCAAATAACCAAGATTTTCATCTAAAACCAATTTTTTGGCCGATCGTTCCTATGGGGGCTATATGATATAGTCAAACGATTTGGATAAAACTTGGTGGATATGTTAAGAGGTATATAAAACTCACAAATACGGGCTTTCGTAATATTTCGTTGGAAAACAACAAAGTTATTGAGGTTAAAGCTTATTCACGACCGATCGTTCCTATGGGAGCTATATGATATAGTCAACCGATTTTGATAAGACTTGGTGAATATGTTAAGAAGTATATGAAACTCGCAAATACGGGCTTTCGTAGTATTTCGGTGGAAAACAACAAAGTTATTGAGGTTAAAGCATATTCATGACCGATCGTTCCTATGGGAGCTATATGATATAGTCATCCAATCGGAATGATTCCAAAATATACAATGCCTGCAGCAAAAAGAAGCCTAGGTGCAAAATTTCAGCTCTATAGCTTTAAGGGTCTCGGACGAGATTGCGTTGATCCAGACAGACGGACGGACGGACAGACGGACGGACAGACAGACGGACAGACGGACATACGGACAGACGGACAGGGCTAAATGAACTCAGCTCATCGAGCTGATTAAGAATATATATACTTTATATAGTCGGAGATGCTTCCTTCTATGAGTTGCAAACTTCTGACCAAAATTAATATACCTTTTTTGCAAAGGTATAAAAACGAAAAAGAAAGTATATTAAAAAGAAAGTTGTAAAAGAACATAAACGCGTCAAATTTAATAATTATATGATTAGAAACTAAAAAAAAATTTAATCAACAAATAACAACTAACAAGTTATGTATTTAAGATACGAAAGAGACAATTTATCACATACATATAAAACCTATTCGAAATAAGTATTTGAAAATAAATATTTTAAATTCAAAAAAAAATTTTTTTTTTTCAAATTGAATGTTTGACAATAAAATAAACAAGTTTGATGACATATTTAATGAACCCAATATGGGGTTAATAGACACCAAGACAGTGGATTCCACTGCTAATGTAATCAACAAAATAGAGTCATCAAATGTAGATTTAAGACCAACAAATGCACTTTTACTAATAATTCTGATAATAATGAGCGCATATGTATTATACAAAGCATACAAACTACACAATAAATGTGTAACAAAATGAGCCTTAAGCATCAATTGTTGTAACAGTGCATTTCAAAAAAAATTATTTAAAAAAAAAATTTTTTCTAATTCTCTAAATAAAAATTAAAACTGAAAAATATATATATCAATTGACTAAGATGAGTACATTAGACAATTGTTTTAGGAAAATAGTAAATAGGAATCCTAACATTGTAGCAGATTTAGTTGAGGTCAGTTGCAATTCGGAATTCAGTTCGTTCGCGTGTATTCGAGAGCGTCGAAAATGAGTAATTTACCAAGAGTTTTCTTTGATATGACCGCCGATGGCGAGCCCCTCGGTAGGATCACCATGGAGCTGCGCTCTGATGTTGTTCCCAAAACTGCCGAAAATTTCCGTGCCTTGTGCACCGGCGAGAAGGGCTTTGGCTACAAGGGCTCCATTTTCCATCGCATCATCCCAAACTTCATGTGCCAAGGCGGTGACTTCACCAACCACAATGGCACTGGCGGCAAGTCCATCTACGGCAACAAGTTCCAAGATGAGAACTTCCAGCTAAAGCATACCGGACCCGGTATTCTGTATCTTCTTACAATAGCCCACTGTTATTAGTACCGAAAAAATCGTCAACAAGTTCCGAAAATAATAAATGGCGATTAGTAATTGACTATCGTCAAATTAATAAAAAGTTGTCCGATAAATTTCCATTACCTAGAATTGATGACATTTTAGATCAACTAGGTAGAGCAAAGTATTTTTCATGCCTCGACTTAATGTCAGGTTTTCATCAAATTGAACTCGAAGAAGAGTCACGAGACATAACATCCTTTTCCACATGTAATGGCTCATATCGCTTCACGCGATTACCATTCGGTTTAAAAATAGCGCCAAATTCGTACCAGAGAATGATGACTATAGCATTCACTGGCCTTGAACCTTCGCAAGCATTCCTTTATATGGATGACTTAATAGTCATAGGTTGTTCCGAAAAACATATGCTCAATAATCTAACAGATGTTTTTGAGAGTGTAGGCAACACAACCTAAAGTTACATCCTGAAAAATGTTCATTTTTTATGCATGAAGTCACCTTTTTGGGACATAAATGCACAGATAAAGGAATCTTGCCTGATGACACAAAGTATGATGTCATTCAAAACTATCCAGTCCCTAATGATGCGGACAGCGCTAGAAGATTCATTGCCTTTTGCAACTATTATCGAAGATTTATACAAAACTTCGCTGAATATTCTCGTCACATAACAAGATTATGTAAGACAAATGTTAAATTCGAATGGACAAGTGACTGTCAAAATGCGTTCGAACATTTAAAATCAGCATTAATGAACCCAACTCTGTTACAGTACCCAGATTTTAGCAAAGAATTTTGCATAATCACCGACGCAAGTAAATATGCATGTGGAGCAGTCCTAACGCAAAATAAAAATGGACTACAGCATCCAGTAGCATACGCGTCTAGATCTTTCACAAAAGGTGAGAGTAATAAAAGTACAACTGAATAACAGTTAGCGGCAATTCACTGGGCAATCACACATTTCAGACCATACATTTATGGTAGACATTTCACTGTCAAAACAGATCACAGAGAATTAACTTATTTGTTTTCAATGACAAATCCAAGTTCGAAGCTAACCAGAATGCGACTTGAACTCGAGGAATATAATTTTACGGTAGAGTATCTAAAGGGAAAAGATAGTTTCGTAGCCGACGCGCTATCGAGAATAACAATAAAGGACTTACAAAATATGCAAACAAGTAACAAAATTCTGAGAGTCACTACCAGAAATCAAAGTAAACAGTCAAATTCCTGCGCAGGAAAAGAAAAAGAAAATAATATAGAAGAGTTGCAAAAGCAATCTCTTAATGCTTCCAAGCCCAATGTATGTGACGTCTTTGTAAATGACGAAGTACGAAAAGTAGTGACCTTGCGAATAACTAATTATTTAAGCACATTTAAACATGGCAAGAAAGTTATAGCAAGAATTGACATTTGCGATATGTATACCAATAGAATTCTCGACTTAGGTCAATTTTTTCAAAGGCTCGAAAAAGAAGCCGGTATAATCAATATCAGTAAACTCAAAGTGGCACCGAGCGAAAAGATCTTTGAAACTATTTCAATAGAATCTTTCAAAAATATGGGCAATAAGATTTTACAATTTTTAAGAGTAGCGCTACTCAAGCCGGTGACCCTATTATCAAATAATGATAAAGAAAAAGAAGCAATACTGTTTACGTTCCACGATGACCCTATACAAGGAGGTCATACTGGAATATTTAAAACTATAGCCAACATAAAAAGGCATTATTATTGGAAGAATATGACACGAGATATATCTCAATATATAAAAAAATGTAATAAGTGTCAAGAAGCAAAAATAACAAAACACACAAAAATACCATTAGTTATAACTGAAACGCCACAACTGGCTTTCGACAGGGTAATAGTGGATACGATCGGTCCACTCCCAAAAACAGAAAACGGAAATGAATACGCAGTAACCTTCATCTGCGACTTAACAAAATATCTTGTAATTATACCAATTAAAGACAAAAGTGCAAAAACAGTAGCGAAAGCTATATTTGAAGATTTCATTCTGCAGTACGGTCCAATGAAGACGTTCATTACGGACATGGGAACAGAATATAGAAACTCAATAATTGAAGATTTATGCAAAAACTTCCAAATTAAAAAAATAACTTCAACTGCACATCATCACCAGACTGTAGGCACTGTGGAGCGAAGCCACCGAACACTTAATGAATTTTTACGATCATAGATTTCAGTTGACAAAACTGACTGGGATGTATGGATTCGATACTTCGCTTATTGTTTTAACACAACACCCTCTATGGCACATGATTATTGTCCATATGAGCTAGTATTCGGTAAAACTTCAAATTTACCCAAACATTTTAATAGTGTTGATTAGATAAATCCACTATATAACATAAAAGAGTATGCTAAGGAATCAAAATTTTGATTAGAACAGGCCTATAAAAGAGCCGGAATTATGCTAGAACAGCATAAGGCAAAGAATAGGGAAATATATCGAATTAGAACAAGGAGATAAAGTTTTTTAAATAGAACTATTTGTATACGGTCAATCAGATATTCAGGAATTCCAACTAACCAAAAGACGAGATGGATGGCCAAAAGTGTATAATTGGGAGAATCAAATGTATTACTAAAGTTAATATAAATGACATCAGTTTGTAATGACTTTCTGAATCCATCGAAGAAGTGAACTCTAAAATGTTAGTGGTAAGAAATCTACGTTTCATTAACCCGTAAGGGGTAAAAGAAAAAAAATATTAAGGAAATGTTGCAATTGAGAAATTAAATTTTTTAAGAAGCCTTTGGAATAGAAAACAATTTGAATAAAAAAACCCTGAAGTTTTACGCTACTGATTTATTAGACTTCGCAAGAAAGTGTATAGTAATCTTTGGGACCTGCCAGAAACATATCTCATTTATTCATTAATAAGGAGTGATTCGAAAAAACCTTTAAGGTCGGGATAACAGAACCAATTGCCTAATTGTTTAAATTTTTATATAAATGTTATGAAAATGTTTTTGAACCCCAATTACCTAAATAATTAAATTATAATATAACTTTTATTTTATATCTTTCACCTAATAAAACATCTTAATAATGGTATATTGAACAACGGCCCTGATGAATTGTTGTACGGTCGTTTCTCTAAAGTCCAGTTCTGTAACGAACTTTCGTATATCATTTGGAAGGTTCTTTTCGACGGCTTCAAGCTTTATGCTTACTTCAGCTGCTATGCCTTTATTTTGGATGTCACCTTTACTATATATTATCGTGTAATATTGTATTATAAAGTGCGTCAGTAAGAAACTGAAAACTTTGTTTGCGCTTTCCCACCAAGCGGATTATGGACAACATTCTAAATGCCAGTACTTTTCACATTATAAATACAGCAACAAATATACTCATTCAGGCTAACAAATTATATAACAATCTCCCCCAACTGGAATAAATTTTTAATTACGCACTTTTTATTGCACCCTAAGTTAAATAAAAAAAATTATATTGTGTCTTGCACCTCCACATCAGAGTCGATGATTGTTAAATCAGCAGATCATTCTCCTCTTCATGTCATCAATAGCCAGAAGTTATAAATTCAAAAACCGGCTAAAGTAATTACTTTTAAAAGATAAACGAGGAAGGTAAATAGCTCCAAAGCTTAAGGTACGGCCACGACAGCAATAGAAAGAAAGTTTACCAAAGTGTTCGAATCAATATAATTCTAGGTACAAATTGTCAAACTTAATTCGCTTTAATAAAACCACATGCATCAATTCGAAAACCCGATGTTACGTAAAAAGTCATGAAGATGAATTCACTGAATTCATCAACCGTACAAAATTGCATGAGCCAATCGATCGATGCTTCGTATAATTCCCTCTTAAAATGTAGCCTTTTATTTAAAACCAATCTAAAGGCGTTAAAGGTGCAGCTGCCTCTCTAAAAATTCTGAGACCAATTATGTGCAATCAGACTCAACTTTTGTTACATTACTTGGATTAAATAGATATGACTGTTAATTGCAAAAGAGCCGACATGCATATTTTCTTAAAAGTAGCTAATATGAGTTTCAGAGCACACAACATATTGGGAGGAATATATAATATATATAGTAATATATCCGCCTTTTTATACAAGACCTCTTATCATTTAATTATAAACAAATTACCCCAACACAAAACTAATTATAAGCAAATCACCCCAACACAAAATTTATTATAAACAAATCTTATATAGGCAGAATCTAACACTTAAGAACAAGAAGTTCATATTTCACCCTTTCTTAGAAACAGGCTCCAAAATGACCAATCAGAATCGATCACGCCACTTGAGCCAAAATCCAAAAATCGCGCCACTCTTACAAAACTCCCTAAAAATAATATTGAAACTCTAAGAGTGCAGCTCAGTTTAATTCTATCGCAACCTCTATTAAAACCGACCGAAAATTGTGTCCCGGCCCTTTTAAAATTTAAGGCAAAACCATTGTAAACAAAGAACTCCGTTGTGAAAAAATAATAAAAATACATTTTTTAAATAAAATCAACGTTAAACTTAAAATTGGCGCAGTCGGTAGGATAAAACAAGAAAAAGGACAAAGAGTGCAGTGCAAAAACTTGTGTCAAATAAAAATACAACCGCTAATGATACTACTTCCAAGGTTGTTAAAAACCCAAGACCTTTTTGTGCTAAAATTCCAAACCTGATTAACAACCAGGACTTTTTTTGAAAAAAAAAAAACTGGAGAAAAATAATCCAGGAAGCACTAATCCGATCTCTAAGTTTTATCCGCAAAAGAATCAACGTGTAACGCACGGCAACTTTCGTACTACACATATAATCAAAGTGCATAACGTAACAATGGCACTAGAATTATCAGAGACCCATTTGAACCAAGCACTTACTGTCCTAAGACAGGTGCCCATGTTTGATGGAAGCTCTGCAACCCTAAGCGCGTTCATTCGGAGAGTGGACTATATCTTGCAGCTGTACCCGACGAGGGACGTCCGCCAACATAGTGTGATGTTCGGCACTATCGAAATACAGCTTCCTGGAGAAGCGCAGAGGGCATCCCAGCTGGCCCAACCCAAAAACTGGATGGAACTTCGAACCGCATTAATCAGCGAATTTAACATCCAAACCCCTTACGAAGAACTTCTAAGACGTCTCTACAACACTAGTTTTGGAGGAAACCTCCGTAAGTTTATCGAAGACCTAGAATATAAGTCATTTACAATTATAAACAAGCTAGCACTAGAAGGCAACGCGGATAATACCATTTTATATACTAATGCCATGAAAAATACTGTAAAAGATGTTATTACAAAAAAATTACCGGACAGACTATACATGACCCTTGCTAAATTTGATATTTCCTCAGTATCCGCCTTGAAACAGGTAGCTCAACGAGAAGGGCTTTATGAGAATAGCTCATCAGATAGGCCTAAACATAACAATTTCAATTCTCAAGGCCAATCGAATAATTCCAAAATAATTCAAGCAGAAATAACTTCAGACTAAACAATCAATATTACAACTCAAGTCAACCCAATCCACATCCAAATCCTAAAAATTATCAGCAACTTAGGGAAGAATTTCAGCAGAACCTTAATCAAGGTAGACAACAGAATCCTTTGAATCATCAAATTAGAAATCAATTTCAAAATCAAAACCCGGCAACCAACAGACCTACTAAAACACAAAGAGAAAGTACCAGCGGTCAGAGTAGAATGAGATGGTCCGAAAATTTTCATCAATCAGCCTCGGAACAAATAAATCAGACGGATCAAACGGATTAAACCCCTACATCCTATTAACCATAAATAACACTCCTCTTAAATGTATAATTGATACAGGTTCCTCAATAAACCTTATCAACCAGAACTTTTTCAATTTCCCAGAAACCCCAGAAAAATTGAATGTCCAAACAATTAAAGGCACAATAGAGCTTACTAAAAGCATTTCTTTTGCACCCAACAAACTTTGCCCAACTATTCAAAAATTTTACTGTCATAAATTTTTTGCTACATACGATATACTATTAGGTAGAAAGTACCTCAAAGCATGTCAAGCATCTATTAACTATAACGACAACAGCGTAACTCTAGCAAATCACAAGTTCTATTTTAAATTCACAAATGATGAAGAAGAAACATCAGAATCTATTAATTATCCCCCTGCAGACTTCGAATACGAAGCATTCTCATACGAAATAAATAATAATATCGAAGAAAAAAACGAGTTCCGACTAGATCATTTAAATTCAGAAGAAACAGAAAAATTAAAAAAAATTTTGCATCACTTTAGTGATATCCAGTACAGGAAAGGTGAAAATTTGACTTTTACCAGTACTATAAAACATAACATTCGAACAAAACACGAAGACCCCATTTACAAACACCCCTATAAATATCCTCAAATCTTTGACGAAGAAGTCAACAAACAAATAAACGAAATGATAGAACAGGGAATAATTCGAAAATCGAAATCGCCCTATTGTTCACCAATATGGATCGTACCTAAGAAAGGAACAAAAGTTCCGTTTAGTCATTGACTATCGTAGTCTAAACGAGATTACTGTCGATGATAAATTCCCAATACCCATAATGGATGAAATACTTGACAAATTAGGAAAATGTCAGTATTTTACAACCATTGATCTTGCTAAAGGATTCCACCAAATTCAAATGGATCCTAAATCAATTGAGAAAACTGCATTCTCAACAAAACATGGGCATTACGAATTTACTCGAATGCCATTTGGCTTAAAAAATGCACCAGCCACATTCCAAAGATGCATGAACAATTTATTAGAAGATCTAATTTACAAAGATTGTTTAGTTTACTTGGATGACATAATCATTTATTCAACCTCATTAGAGGAACATTTAACCTCAATTCAAAAGGTTTTCTCTAAATTACGCAAGGCTAATCTAAAACTACAATTAGACAAATGCGAATTCTTGAAGAAGGAAACAAAATTTTTAGGTCATGTTATAACCACAGACGGCATTAAACCAAATCCAGACAAAATCAAAGCAATTCTAAAATTTCCTATTCCCAAAACACCAAAAGAAATTAAATCATTTTTAGGCTTATGCGGATTCTACCGCAAGTTTATCCCAAACTTTGCCAAAATAGCAAAACCAATAACTCTTGGTTTAAAGAAAGGCTCCCAAATCAACATAAACAATCCAGAATACATCTCAGCTTTCGAGAAATTAAAACTCCTTATTATCAATGACCCCATTCTTGCATATCCTGATTTCAAAAAAACCTTTTCCATTACTACAGATGCTAGTAACGTAGCTATAGGCGCTGTCCTCTCACAAGACCATAAACCTATCTGTTTTGCAAGTCGAACCCTTAATGAGCACGAACTTAATTACTCCGCTATAGAAAAAGAACTATTAGCTATCGTATGGGCGACTAAGTATTTTAGACCATACCTCTTTGGCAGACACTTCGAGATCTTAAGTGATCACAAACCCCTTGTTTGGTTATCCAATATAAAGGAACCCAACATGAAGTTACAGCGGTGGAAAATAAAACTAAATGAATATAACTACAAAATAAAATATGTACCAGGAAAAGAAAATTATGTGGCCGACGCCCTTTCCAGAGTCAAACTTGACGAAAACTTCTTAGGAGATGAAATAAGCAGCTCCCGAGCAACTATACACAGCGCACAGGAAGACAATGAAAATTTAATAACCATTTCAGAAAAACCACTAAATTATTACAACCATCAAGTAGAATTTATCAAGAGTAATGAAGACAAAGTCGATGTTACTCACTTTTTTCACAAAACAAAAATAAAAATATCATACAAAGAAATGACGAATCTTTCCGCAAAGGAACTTATCAAAGAATACTTATGTTTAAAAAATAACGCAATCTATTTCCACAACGACGCAGATTTTCTAATATTCCAACAAGCTTATCTTGAACTAATAAGTCCAGATAGTCGGACTAAAACTTTAAGAACTACTTCTAAATTGAAAGACATAACCTCTTATGCAGATTTCAAAGAAATCATTCTAAAAAACCACAAAACATTACTTCATCCAGGCATTACTAAATCCATAAATTGGTTCAGAGGAAAATATTACTATCCAGATTACCAAAAATTAATTCAAAATCTAATTAATGAATGCGATATTTGCAACCTATCCAAATCAGAAAACAGAAATAATAAACTGGCTTTTGAAATCACTCCAGAAATATTTAACGCTAGAGAAAAATATGTAATGGATTTCTATCTAGTTGACAATCTACAATTCTTATCATGCATAGACGTATATTCCAAATTTGCCTCTTCAGTTGAAATCCAAAGTCGAGATTGGCTCGAAGCTAAAAGAGCAATCATCAAAATCTTTAACGATATGGACAAACCCATAGAAATCAAGGCAGATAATGATTCAGCATTTATATGCATAGCCCTCCAAAATTTTTTAAAATCCGAAAACGTTAAAATAAATATAACAACAAGTAAAAACGGTATTTCTGACATAGAAAGATTTCATAGAACCGTGAACGAAAAATTAAGAATCATTAATGCAGAATCCAGCATAGACAATAGACAAACAAAGTTCGAAACTATTTTTTATACGTATAATCATAAGACTAAACATTTGACAACAAATAGAACACCAGCAGACATTTTCATTTATGCAGGTACACCCCTTTACAATACTCAAGCTAACAAGAAAAATCAAATCGAAAACTTAAATAAAAAAAGAAACAACTACAAAATAAATACAAAATATAAAATTGCACCTTTAATTAAAAGCAAAACAACTACACCATTTAAGAAAACAGGGGAAATAACCCAAATTGACGACAAACACTATATAGAAACAAATAGAGGAAGACAAACCACCCACTACAAATCAAAATTCAAGAAAAAAAAAGAAAACTCACCAAAGCAAATATACTAATTAATTTCAGACATTACTCTTGAATCATCAATACATAGTTAACTTAAACACAGAAAAACTTTTAAATATAAAAACATCTACTTGGTTAAAGTCGGATACGAACGAAATATTTATAATCTCGCACGTACCCAGACAAATATCAAAAACACCACTATATAAAATCATACCCTATCCTGACCAAAACAACAATACTTTAACAGAAAATGTCCATGAAACCTATTACATAGAAAATAACAAAACATATATTAAATCATCTAGAAAACAAGAAATTAATGAATGTATAAATGGTATTATAACACAAATCCCAGCAGAATCTAAATACACAAAAACCTTTAAAACAAATCAAATTAGCTATGTAGAACCCAACATTATTGTAATTTGGTACCTACCAAAAACAAATCTTAACCAAAATTGTAATCAAAATAAAATATTCATAGAAGGAAAAAATATAATTAAATTATACGATTGTACTATTCAATTAAATGAAATATCAATAGTAAACACATTGTCAGACTACACACAAAACATTTATGTAACAAATAACGTAACAAAACTAGAACCTATCTCTTATATACAAACGAAACAAATCATTTTTGAAAAAACTAAGTACAACAAAATATTTAACATTATAACAACCACTACGTTTATAATTACTCTAATAAGTCTAATCATATATTTAATCTATAAATTTAGATCTATGACAAAGAAAATAATTATAAAGCAAATTAAATCAGTTAACTCAGCGATAAACAAATCGCCCCACCAGAACAAATAACTTCCCAAGAAATCCCTATCGAAAGTACAGAAAGTACACTTCCATCATTATATCCCGCATTTCTCGCCTGAGGACAGGCTATTTTCTAAAGGTTGGGGGAGTAATATATCCGCCTTTTTATACAAGACCTCTTATCATTTAATTATAAACAAATTACCCCAACACAAAACTAATTATAAGCAAATCACCCCAACACAAAATTTATTATAAACAAATCTTATATAGGCAGAATCTAACACTTAAGAACAAGAAGTTCATATTTCACCCTTTCTTAGAAACAGGCTCCAAAATAACACTTAAGAACAAGAAGTTCATATTTCACCCTTTCTTAGAAACAGGCTCCAAAATGACCAATCAGAATCGACCACGCCACTTGAGCCAAAATCCAAAAATCGCGCCACTCTTACAAAACTCCCTAAAAATAATATTGAAACTCTAAGAGTGCAGCTCAGTTTAATTCTATCGCAACCTCTATTAAAACCGACCGAAAATTGTGTCCCGGCCCTTTTAAAATTTAAGGCAAAACCATTGTAAACAAAGAACTCCGTTGTAAAAAAAATAAAAATACATTTTTTAAATAAAATCAACGTTAAACTTAAAATTATATATATATATACCTCACAAATGCGGCAGAGTATCAAGCCAGATATAAATTCAAGTCATAAAAGCGGCTAATAATTCAAATAAGCGTTGGCCCAAAAAGGCAATTCACATTCATCAATGCGCGCGTTTATATGTTTGAGTCAGACATATAAACGAACCTGGAGGTTCGATCGAACACAAGTAAACGAAAGAAGACGGAGAACGGGAGCGGTATGTAACATGTTCAAAGCGGTATGTAACATGTCCAAAGCAGAGGTTTGAGAGGCGCTGGAAGTATTGGCGCTAAATTTGAACATGTAATAATAATTTTAACGATCCTTTTTGGTCCTTACTTGCGGCAGAGCCGAATTTCAGGTGTAGGGGTACGACACAACGAATTTATATTGTGCGCTGGTGAAATGAGAAGATACAGTTGTTCTTTCTTTTATCAATACGTTATAATTTTATAGGCAATTTGATTTGGCGGATGTTGGTATGGCCAGAGAGCTTCTGCACGGGCTATTGACTTTATAATTGTGGCTATTGTGGAATCCACACTGCACCGCTGACACTCATGAAAATTTATCGACGGATTGTATTTGGCTGTGGCAGGTATTCCTACTGCCAGGATGACTCCTGGTCTTGTCTAGCTCAACCTGTCGCCTGCTACGCTCCTAATATTCTGCTAGGAATACTCCTAGTCTTTTCCCACTATGCCAGGAATACTCCTAATCTTCCTCAACTGTGCTAGAAATACTCCTAGTCTTCCCCTGCTGTACCTGGAATACTCCTGGTCTTCCTTAACTGTGCTAGGAATACTCCTAGTCTTCTCTGCTTCTTGTTTTACTTCGTTGGCCTCACTTATTTACTTCACTTGTTGAAACTTCACTTGTTAATACTTCACTTACATCTTGCTGGTCCAAGTGATACTTTGCTTGTTTCCTTTGCTTTCTAACTGAATGCCTCCTGTGTCTCAGCCGTGTCTATTTATAGGCATCTTGACCCAGGGAGAACGTGGTGGGATTATGTACCGTTGCCAGTACTTTTCCGCGCGCCAATATTGGCCGCCCAAAACTTTCCATCGTTTTTTTTTGCCTTCGGCCTTCTCGGCTGATCGCGCAACGCAACTCTCCTGTTGCAATGCATGGTGAAATGACGCATACGCCTCTCAGCTACAATCTTGCTCTCTAGCTTTGCCAATATCCCCCCTTATATACTATTTAACAAACGTTTAACCTATTGCTAATTTCCCGCCCTTTTGACATATGCTTAAATATATTGAATTTATAATTAAATCCCTTCCTCCCTGTACTATTTATATTAAATCAACTTAATAACTATATAAATATACCATTTAGCTTTTGTTGTATTCATATATACAGCATTAATGCTCTACATTAATGTACCGCATTAACCCTTTCACATAACTAATATTCATGTTATGTTTATTCCATTACATGAGTTACACAACATCATATAGCATTACATTATATATTATATACATATAGTTATATAATATATATATTATCATTACATGTTCAAATTTAGCGCCAATACCTCCAGCGCCTCTCAAACCTCTCCTTTGGACATGTTACACACCGCCGCTCCCGTTCTCCGTTACATGCCAACATTCCCGCTCCCAATCCACCCACACATGCGTAAGCCGGCTCACTTTGATGTTGCCGACAACCGAAAAGCAACCCCTCGCCTCCCCCGCTGGTCTATACGCATGAGCTGACTCTCCAAGTCTCGTGCGTCGGTGGCTTAGGCACTTGTGCGTGTGTGTGTTCGCTGTTGCGGTTCCATGCACTCCCAATGTAACTCACTCTCAGTGACGTCACACGAGCCTACAAGTTCCTACTGTGCCTATTTGTTCTTATCTGCTTCTCATTACATATTACATATATTCGGCCTTTGCTTTAACCATTTCTCATATGTAATTATGTTTGTGTGTATGTTTGCCAGTTTAGATCACGCGATTTACATGTTTGAATTTTGCTTTCACATTTCTTTCGTTTGCTTGTGTTCGATCTAACCTCCAGGTTTGACTCAAACCTGAATTTGAATTGCCTTTTTGGGCCAACGCTTATTTGAATTATTAGCCGCTTTTACGACTTGAATTCATTTATATCTGTATCTGGCTTGATACTCTGCCGCATTTGTGAGGTATATTTATATATTATATATTCCTCACATTCCCCCCTTTCTTCGGGAGCCGAATACTTTCCCCTCTTTTTTTTATACAATTTTTTTTCTATGTTTCCTTTTTTTTTTTTCTTTGGCCTGGTTCGCATCTTTTTTTTTGGCCATTTATGGCATCTTTTCATTATTGGCGATTTATCAGGCATCTTTTCCAATTTTGTTGGCAGATCGTGAGCATCTTTTCCATTGTTCCCATGCCTTATTTTGGCATGGGTGGCTCCGACTGCATCTTTTACTTATATACTATATTTATAACATTACTTATATCTACTTAATCTAAACTTCAGATTTTTTTTTCTATTCTACCTAATCCAAAACCTAAAAAGACCTACTAACCTAAACTTCATATTTTTTTCTTATTCTAAACCTCATGTATTTTTCCTTTTCCTATTCTACCTAATATAAACTCCAAAAATGTCTCTTAACCTATCTACTCAACTTAACCTAACTTCAAAATTTTCTCTTAACCTATACCCCGACTCTTCGAACACCCTAAATCTATTTCTATTACTACGGATCCTATACCGGATCCGGTCCACCCACATCACCCTCGCCTGTACAGCCACGGCCACCACAATTGGCCATTCATCGGGCTCTAACTCTCGCCATCTTTGGTGTGTCAGTGGCACTGGCACCGACCGCTGCCGTTGCAAATGCAGCCTTGGCGCTTGCGGCTGGCCGACCGGCGCAGATCATTGTCTTGCGTACGCCGGCCTCCGTAGGTCTCGCCGTTCCTGTGGGGATTGCTGCTGTTGTGGCTGCCGTTCTGTGGATTGCTGTTGTTGTTGCTGCCGTTGCCATTCCAGCAGTTGTTGGTACATGCCTGGCTCCTCCACTTCTGCCGCTCCGGCTCCCGGTCGACAAAATTCTTCCTCGAACACTGCATTAGCCGGGCTAACGGCCTGTCGCATTAGGGTTGGTGGCCTCCGGCTCCTCATCTTCTCCTTCCGTATCGGTTATTGTTGTTTGTTTGGCTAGTTTTCTAGCTCCACTAAAACGCTCAGTTTTAATTTATTTTCCATTTAATTTATTCAAGGTTTGTAGATGGAAAGTCGGTAGGCGAAGTAGTGGGTAGCTTTAAAATTCTGAAACATTTCAAGGTTAAATTTGGCATCTTACATTTATACAATTTCACTTACTCTAGTCTATGCTCTTAGGCTGCAAACAAACAACTGCGACATCGATCACGCGTTGTGTTTCTAACTAGCTTAAGTTATACATACATATGAAAAGTACATAGGAAAAGTACCGCAAGAATAAGAATAGAAAAGAGCTTGCACAAAACGAAGTGTTTCGTTCGCTGTGTGCAGCTGTACATTTTTGCGTTTGCTTTTGTCTTTACAGTGGGTCGAAGGTGATTAATTTGCTGTCATAAATTTCGGCAACATTCCCCTCCCAGTAAGCGGACTCATCCAGAGAAGCTTACTTCCTTATTGCCGACATCAAGGACTGCTAATTTAACGGCTGGTCTACATAGAACACCTATTTGAGTCTGAACCTTTGCACTCCTTACTTGGCCGTCTGCTGTGGTGGTCACGTCAATGACTCGTCCCTTTGGCCAAACGTTGCGGCTTTGGTTTTCATCTACTAGTATTACGATGTCTCCCTTCTCAATAGGCTTGACCTTTTGATGCCATTTGCTTCTACGGGTGATGTTAGGTAGCACCTCTTTGACCCACCGAATCCAGAACTGGTTGGCGAACATCTCGCTCTGGCGGAAAGTCCATTTGTAGTCGATCTCATCGGCATTGCAGAAAGGCTTTTTACCACTAGATGACCCAAGCAGTAGGTGATTCGGCGTTATAGCTTCTTGGTCCTCGTGGTCGAGGGATACATATGTCAACGGTCTAGAGTTGACCGTCATTTCCACCTCCATCATTGCAGTAAGAAGGCTTTCGTCTGTGAAC
The DNA here is from genome assembly GCA_018903615.1 of Drosophila neocordata. NCBI lineage: Eukaryota > Metazoa > Arthropoda > Insecta > Diptera > Drosophilidae > Drosophila > Drosophila neocordata. The sequence continues at coordinate 153,222 of JAEIGI010000053.1, forward strand.
TTTTGATTTGGAATAATGCGATACAATACGCATTTGATAGAGCGCACCAAACGCTCCCAGGCGCCACCCATGTGTGGAGCCGAGGGCGGGTTAAAGAACCAGGCAATTCCTCGCTTTGCCAATTGGTGATGCATCTCGGTGTCTTCTAGTTGAAGCTTCTCTTTCAGAAAGGCATCAGTTCCTCGGAAGTTGGTGCCGTTATCACTGTAGACTTCTTTTGGTGTCCCGACGTGCAATGTGACGCCGCAAACCCATCAGACATGAGTTTGTAGTGAGACTATGGACGATTTCGATGCTTATTGCTCGCATGGTGAGGCAAGTTATTATCATGCCCCATCGTTTTAACGCCTTCCGTCCATCGATGACTGTAAGCGGTCCGAAATAGTCAACGCCCACGTAGGTGAACGCTGGCTTGAAAGCAGCCAATCTTGCTCGAGGCAACGGTGCCATCAGTGGTGGAACAGGTCGGCCTCTTTCCAGCTTACATCGTTGGCAGCTTCGGCGTATCCTTTTAAGAAGAGGTCTTAGTTTTGGGATAAAATATTTTTGTCTCACCTCGTTTATGGTTGTCTCATGATTGATGTGGTAATATTTTTCGTGGTAGTGGCGGACTATTAGCGTAGTTGCCCAGTGATGGGCTGACAACGCAATCTTCCCCTTTGGAGCGTTGGCAACGCGGCTGGCACGGTCGGTTATGCACAGCACACCGTGCTCATCAATGTAGAGTTGTAGCCTCCACAGCGGACTGCTCCGACAGACGTTTTTGCCTTTTTCGACGGCTGCATACTCCTCTCCATAATTTTCCAGTTGCATGTTCCGGTATAGAAACATTTGTGCTGAGACTATCTGCTCCACTCGCAGACGTGTATCGGCACTTGATTTGCGGATCTTATTGGTCAACTTCTCCTTGTACACCAACCAAAGAGCCACTGCTCTGCTTAGTCGGTTCCAGTTGGAGAAATATTCGTAGTTGACTTTTGCATTTTCCTTCCGCATGTAAAGAAAACGAGGGCGCAGTTCCTCGGTAACTGCGTCTCCTGTGGCGATCCTGCCCGGCCATGACGCCGGAGGTGACTTGAGAAACTCGGGTCCCTTGAACCATTTCTTATACGCCTCAGACGAGTGTTGGCTTTTAGTAGCAACATCTGCCACATTTAGTTTGCTCGGCACCCATCTCCAGTCGTTGATGTTTGTAAGCTCCGAGATTTCTGCTATCCTGAACATCACATACTGTTGATACCGTCGGGGATCTCCGTTCAGCCACGCCAGTACGGTTTTCGAGTCCGTCCATAAATGGCATTCCTGAATGTCCAGCTCATGTTGCAAAACAACGTTGCGCATAAGCCTTGCGCCTGTCACCGCTGCTTGCAACTCTAGTCGTGGAATAGAAAGCGGTTGCAATGGTGCCACTTTTGATTTAGCTGAAACGAGACTCAAATGTGTATTAGTATTGTGCTCGATCCTAAAGTATGCCACAGCGGCATAAGCGTCTTCTCCGCCGTCCACGAATACGTGGAGTTGAACTTGGCAATCTTCTGCTCTCCACTGTTTAAAATAGCATCTTGGAATTCGTACTTCGGCTATTAAAGGAAGAAATGATAGCCACCTCCGCCACAAAATATTGAGGTCTGCTGACAGATCTTCGTCCCAATCGATTTTTGAGCGTTACACTTGCTGGAGTAGGATTTTGAGGTACATCATAATGCAAGATACGAAGCCCATTGGATCGAAGACTGGCATCAAAACTTGTAGAATTTCTCTTTTGGTTGGCACAACATCGGTGGTTATTATGTTTCGCTTAAGACGCACGAACCTTAAGGCATACGTGAATGCATCCTGATCCGGATTCCATTGCATGCCCAATATCTTCTCGTAGATGTTGATGTCCTCTCTGTTGAAAAATTGTTTTTCCTCTTGGGGTGTGGTCTCTTTAAGTTTGGATAGAACTTCTTTTGAATTTGAACACCATTTATGCATGTGGAAGCCTCCACGAGCATGTACTTCTCGAACATCTTTGGCCAGGGCTACTGCTTCCTCTGCTGTGTGACAAGAATCGATGTAGTCGTCCACATAATGATATTTGCGGATGGCTTTTGATGCAGATGGAAACTCTTTTTCGTGTTTCGTGGCGTTTAAGTCACGCACGTAATGCGCTATACAGGGTGAGCACGTAGCTCCGAATGTAAGCACGTTTAGTTGAAATGCTTCCACGATATTTGTTTCCCTGTTGAGCCACAAGAAACGTTGTGCTTTCGCATCTTCCTCTCGCATCGTAATGCGATGAAACATTTCAGCGATATCTCCACTTATCCCGACAGCTCTCATTCTAAAGTTGTACATTATTTGGAGCAGTGGTACAAGGAGATCGGGCCCTTTAATCAGAAAATCGTTGAGAGCTATTCCCGATGATTTGGCTGCTGCGTCCCACACTAATCTCACTCTATCCGGTTTGTGTGGGTTACGTACGGTGAATATGGGCAAATACCATACATCTTCTTGTTTTTTCAGCAATTCGTGGACATCCAACTTCTTAGCATATCCCTTGTGGATGAGGTTGCGTATTTGTTGGTCCAGCTCTGCAGCTAGCTGGGGGTCTCTTTCCATTCTCCTGCGGAGACACAAAAGCCTTCTTTTTGCTGTTAGAAGACTATCAGGAAAGCGTCGATGATCATCTTTCCACAGTAATCCTGAGGTATAATTCCCTGCGTTATAAGTTATTGTGTCTTCCAAAATCTGCAACGATCTCTGTTCCTCTGGAGATTTGGTTAGCTTGGGCGAAACGTTTTCCTCCGTCAGCATGTTTTGTTTTACCATTTCATGTAGATCCTGATCGCAGTGGCATCTATGGATGTCTAGCTTGTTGCGGCCTTGCCACGATCCACCAAATATGGTCCATCCCAACCTCGTCTTTGCAGCAATGGGTTGCTGCCACTTGCCTTCGCGCACCTTTTGCGCAGCAATGAGATTTGGATTGTTGATGCCGATGATCATTTTTGGAACTATGTTTGTATAGCTCGGTAATGGCAGATTTCGTAGATGTGGATATTTGCTTTTTATTTGATCCGCCATCATCGACTCTGCAGACAGGCCAAGGGAATTGACAGTATAAACGTCGTTTAATTTAAATAATTTATTACGTTGACCCAGTTTGGAGATTTTTAAATTCAACCGCTTGGATTGCGGCTCTTCTCTTCTGACATTTCCGGTCCAGCTGATACATAGTGGACTGGGAGCGCCCTTCTCCCCCAACTCTTTGGCTAGACTTTCTTCTAGAAGTGTTAAAGTCGAACCATCATCCATGAACGCGTAGACATCAATTGACTTTGATTTTCCGTACAAGGTGACTGGAACGATTCTGAAAAAACTTTCTTGAGGGTTAGCTGATGACTTACGATGATTATGTAAGACACTCGTCGTCGCTTCGTTATGGAGAAGACTGTTGTGCTTTGCCTTGCAGCCGGCTATATTGCACAATGTTTGTCTCCAACAGCCTCCTTTGTGCCCCTTCATGCACTGGTGGCATAATCGGTGAGTCTTTATGGCATTCCATCTCTCCTTTACAGTCATACGTCTGAATTTATCGCACGATACCAATTTGTGATCTCCTTGGCAAATCACACATGGGGCTCCTTTATAACTTTCGGCGGCGACTGCTGTATGAGTGTGTAAAGCAGCTCTGTTTGGTTTCTTGCTGTCGGTTTCTGGTGTTATATTAGGCGTAGAAACTCGACATGCAGCCTCTGCTAGGTCGTATAACCAATCCGCTAGGTTCTCCAAATTTGGGCAATTTATTGGCTTTGAATGAATTGCCCAGTTTAGCATCATTTCAGGTCCCAACTTTTGGATGAGCTCCTGCAGCAAAGTTGGATTGTTTAGATGAGCATCTAACTTGCTTGCCTTCATCGTAGCACACATATTTTTGACTGCAAATGCAAACTCGATTAGAGGTTCCAGCTTGCCCTTTGGCGATGGCAGATTACGAACATTGTCGATCAGAAGTTTTAGTATGAGCTCTGCCCGACCAAAGTACATTTTTAGGGTACTGATGACATTAGGAAGCATCTCAGGAAACATTAAGCTATCCCGCACTGCTTCTAGCGCTTTTCCTTTAAGACATCTCTGCAAACGAAGGGTGTTCTCCTCGTTGCTGTATCCGGCAATTTTAGTGCTGGTTTCATAGGAACTGAAGAACAAAGGCCAGTCCTTGGGGTCTCCATTAAAGATTGGCAGGTCCCTTGGCATGGATTGACGAGCGGCTATTTTTGCTGCGTTATGCCAGCGGCGTTGCGTGGCAAAGTCTGGGTTCTGGTACTTGTTGCTTGTGGTGTACTGCTACCACCAGGATCCATCATGGCTATTTGTCCGCTAACTCCAGTCGTTAGCATGTGATGGCCTGTTGCTGCTCCACCTGACTGCACGTGAGTGGCTAGTAGAGCATATTTGCGCCTCAAGTATTCTCTTTCCAGGCACATTTCCTCTTCTAAATGTTGTAGAAGTAGTTGATGATCTTCCTGCATAGCATCCTCTTCCTCGTGTTGGTTGACTGTCTCTGGCTGACAATCTCGGACACGTGTTTCCTTTTCAGTATGTACTGGCACCGGCTTGGAAGTAGGGTTATGTTCATCTGCGAAAGCGACAGCCTGGCGACGGCTCAATAAAATGCACGTGGAGCACGTCCATGAGCTCGAAGTGGCACTGCTGTCCGTTCCGCAGCATGTGCAGTGGAATTGGCCTGCACACCTGGAGCATGTCAGCATCTCCTCATTGTCCGGAGCGCTGCATAGCCCACAGCTATTGTTGGAAGCCATCTATTTGCGTAATTTCTGCTGTCACAGCAGCGGCAATGAATTTCTGTACCGTAGTGAGTCAAATATGAATCCGATCCTCTGCAGGTATACGAAGAACTTCTATGACTTTCTTCACCGTAGGATTTTCACAGATAATTTCCGTAGAAATTTCAAAGAAATTTCATAATAGAAATTTTAAAGAAATGTTGTTTGTTTGGCTAGTTTTCTAGCTCCACTAAAACGCTCAGTTTTAATTTATTTTCCATTTAATTTATTCAAGGTTTGTAGATGGAAAGTCGGTAGGCGAAGTAGTGGGTAGCTTTAAAATTCTGAAACATTTCAAGGTTAAATTTGGCATCTTACATTTATACAATTTCACTTACTCTAGTCTATGCTCTTAGGCTGCAAACAAACAACTGCGACATCGATCACGCGTTGTGTTTCTAACTAGCTTAAGTTATACATACATATGAAAAGTACATAGGAAAAGTACCGCAAGAATAAGAATAGAAAAGAGCTTGCACAAAACGAAGTGTTTCGTTCGCTGTGTGCAGCTGTACATTTTTGCGTTTGCTTTTGTCTTTACTGTGGGTCGAAGGTGATTAATTTGCTGTCATAAATTTCGGCAACAGTTATATTTATGTATGCCACCGGCTCGTTAAATATCGTCGGCACTTCTATCTCTCTTTGTGCTGGCTCTTCCTCTTCCATGGGTGGTCCGAATCTGACCCCCATCCTCTCCAATTCTACCTCCACCTACGCAAACACACCCGCCAGGCTGTCAGCCACAATCCCCTCATCTTCGCTTGTTTCGTCTTCCTCGTCGCCGCTTCCAATGCCCTCCAATTCATCCAGCAGCTCCATTCATTCTGCCACGTCCTCTTCCTCTTCCTCGTCAGACGAGATGGCGATCACCGGCCCCAATGGGACCGGCTCCTAACCATCGGACTCCTCGTCCGACACATAAGGCGATGCCAGTAGTTGCATGGCCTCTTCCCGCTCTCCGTTAAAATTTTGGTGTCCGCTCATAATGAAAGATAAAATGTGATTGATTTCATCTGTCGCATCTTGGACCATCGGAACCTCTAATCCTCGTCGCTCTGCTGCTGCGCGTCCAGCTTCGGGTTCCCGCTCTCGTTTTTCTTTTTATCCGTATTTCACACACACACTGTATGTGTGAATCCTCTCTCCTGCACTTGGTGTACCGCAGAAGAGAGTCCTCTCCTTATCCATTTGCATCCTCTGTCTGTTCTGCTCTCTTACAGTTTGAGAAGCATTGGTGTTTATATTCCGTTTCGTTTGTCCATCGCTAACCCGCCAAACTCAACATTTCTTTTTATTTCTTTTTATTTTACAGTTTTAGATGCACTGTAAAAAGAAATTGTATGCATGCAAAGGTTTTTCTTTTATATATATATATGTATATGATTTTTTTTTGTTGAGCCAGTTGCAACGCTCCTTTAATATATATATAATTTTAAGTTTAACGTTGATTTTATTTAAAAAATTTATTTTTTAAATTTTTATTTTAAGTGTTATTTTGGAGCCTGTTTCTAAGAAAGGGTGAAATATGAACTTCTTGTTCTTAAGTGTTAGATTCTGCCTATATAAGATTTGTTTATAATAAATTTTGTGTTGGGGTGATTTGCTTATAATTAGTTTTGTGTTGGGTTAATTTGTTTATAATTAAATGATAAGAGGTCTTGTATAAAAAGGCGGATATATTACTCCCCCAACCTTTAGAAAATAGCCTGTCCTCAGGCGAGAAATGCGGGATATAATGATGGAAGTGTGCTTTCTGTACTTTCGATAGGGATTTCTTGGGAAGTTATTTGTTCTGGTGGGACGGTTTGTTTATCGCTGAGTCAACTGATTTAATTTGCTTTATAATTATTTTCTTTGTCATAGATTTAAATTTATAGATTAAATATATGATTAGACTTATTAGAGTAATTATAAACGTAGTGGTTGTTATAATGTTAAATATTTTGTTGTACTTAGTTTTTTCAAAAATGATTTGTTTCGTTTGTATATAGGAGATAGGTTCTAGTTTTGTTACGTTATTTGTTACATAAATGTTTTGTGTGTAGTCTGACAATGTGTTTACTATTGATATTTCATTTAATTGAATAGTACAATCGTATAATTTAATTATATTTTTTCCTTCTATGAATATTTTATTTTGATTACAATTTTGGTTAAGATTTGTTTTTGGTAGGTACCAAATTACAATAATGTTGGGTTCTACATAGCTAATTTGATTTGTTTTAAAGGTTTTTGTGCATTTAGATTCTGCTGGGATTTGTGTTATAATACCATTTATACATTCATTAATTTCTTGTTTTCTAGATGATTTAACATATGTTTTGTTATTTTCTATGTAATAGGTTTCATGGACATTTTCTGTTAAAGTATTGTTGTTTTGGTCAGGATAGGGTATGATTTTATATAGTGGTGTTTTTGATATTTGTCTGGGTACGTGCGAGATTATAAATATTTCGTTCGTATCCGACTTTAACCAAGTAGATGTTTTTATATTTAAAAGTTTTTCTGTGTTTAAGTTAACTATGTATTGATGATTCAAGAGTAATGTCTGAAATTAATTAGTATATTTGCTTTGGTGAGTTTTCTTTTTTTTCTTGAATTTTGATTTGTAGTGGGTGGTTTGTCTTCCTCTATTTGTTTCTATATAGTGTTTGTCGTCAATTTGGGTTATTTCCCCTGTTTTCTTAAATGGTGTAGTTGTTTTGCTTTTAATTAAAGGTGCAATTTTATATTTTGTATTTATTTCGTAGTTGTTTCTTTTTTTTATTTAAGTTTTCGATTTGATTTTTCTTGTTAGCTTGAGTATTGTAAAGGGGTGTACCTGCATAAATGAAAATGTCTGCTGGTGTTCTATTTGTTGTCAAATGTTTAGTCTTATGATTATACGTATAAAAAATAGTTTCGAACTTTGTTTGTCTATTGTCTATGCTGGATTCTGCATTAATGATTCTTAATTTTTCGTTCACGGTTCTATGAAATCTTTCTATGTCAGAAATACCGTTTTTACTTGTTGTTATATTTATTTTAACGTTTTCGGATTTTAAAAAATTTTGGAGGGCTATGCATATAAATGCTGAATCATTATCTGCCTTGATTTCTATGGGTTTGTCCATATCGTTAAAGATTTTGATGATTGCTCTTTTAGCTTCGAGCCAATCTCGACTTTGGATTTCAACTGAAGAGGCAAATTTGGAATATACGTCTATGCATGATAAGAATTGTAGATTGTCAACTAGATAGAAATCCATTACATATTTTTCTCTAGCGTTAAATATTTCTGGAGTGATTTCAAAAGCCAGTTTATTATTTCTGTTTTCTGATTTGGATAGGTTGCAAATATCGCATTCATTAATTAGATTTTGAATTAATTTTTGGTAATCTGGATAGTAATATTTTCCTCTGAACCAATTTATGGATTTAGTAATGCCTGGATGAAGTAATGTTTTGTGGTTTTTTAGAATGATTTCTTTGAAATCTGCATAAGAGGTTATGTCTTTCAATTTAGAAGTAGTTCTTAAAGTTTTAGTCCGACTATCTGGACTTATTAGTTCAAGATAAGCTTGTTGGAATATTAGAAAATCTGCGTCGTTGTGGAAATAGATTGCGTTATTTTTTAAACATAAGTATTCTTTGATAAGTTCCTTTGCGGAAAGATTCGTCATTTCTTTGTATGATATTTTTATTTTTGTTTTGTGAAAAAAGTGAGTAACATCGACTTTGTCTTCATTACTCTTGATAAATTCTACTTGATGGTTGTAATAATTTAGTGGTTTTTCTGAAATGGTTATTAAATTTTCATTGTCTTCCTGTGCGCTGTGTATAGTTGCTCGGGAGCTGCTTATTTCATCTCCTAAGAAGTTTTCGTCAAGTTTGACTCTGGAAAGGGCGTCGGCCACATAATTTTCTTTTCCTGGTACATATTTTATTTTGTAGTTATATTCATTTAGTTTTATTTTCCACCGCTGTAACGTCATGTTGGGTTCCTTTATATTGGATAACCAAACAAGGGGTTTGTGATCACTTAAGATCTCGAAGTGTCTGCCAAAGAGGTATGGTCTAAAATACTTAGTCGCCCATACGATAGCTAATAGTTCTTTTTCTATAGCGGAGTAATTAAGTTCGTGCTCATAAAGGGTTCGACTTGCAAAACAGATAGGTTTATGGTCTTGTGAGAGGACAGCGCCTATAGCTACGTTACTAGCATCTGTAGTAATGGAAAAGGTTTTTTTGAAATCAGGATATGCAAGAATGGGGTCATTGATAATAAGGAGTTTTAATTTCTCGAAAGCTGAGATGTATTCTGGATTGTTTATGTTGATTTGGGAGCCTTTCTTTAAACCAAGAGTTATTGGTTTTGCTATTTTGGCAAAGTTTGGGATAAACTTGCGGTAGAATCCGCATAAGCCTAAAAATGATTTAATTTCTTTTGGTGTTTTGGGAATAGGAAATTTTAGAATTGCTTTGATTTTGTCTGGATTTGGTTTAATGCCGTCTGTGGTTATAACATGACCTAAAAATTTTGTTTCCTTCTTCAAGAATTCGCATTTGTCTAATTGTAGTTTTAGATTAGCCTTGCGTAATTTAGAGAAAACCTTTTGAATTGAGGTTAAATGTTCCTCTAATGAGGTTGAATAAATGATTATGTCATCCAAGTAAACTAAACAATCTTTGTAAATTAGATCTTCTAATAAATTGTTCATGCATCTTTGGAATGTGGCTGGTGCATTTTTTAAGCCAAATGGCATTCGAGTAAATTCGTAATGCCCATGTTTTGTTGAGAATGCAGTTTTCTCAATTGATTTAGGATCCATTTGAATTTGGTGGAATCCTTTAGCAAGATCAATGGTTGTAAAATACTGACATTTTCCTAATTTGTCAAGTATTTCATCCATTATGGGTATTGGGAATTTATCATCGACAGTAATCTCGTTTAGACTACGATAGTCAATGACTAAACGGAACTTTTGTTCCTTTCTTAGGTACGATCCATATTGGTGAACAATAGGGCGATTTCGATTTTCGAATTATTCCCTGTTCTATCATTTCGTTTATTTGTTTGTTGACTTCTTCGTCAAAGATTTGAGGATATTTATAGGGGTGTTTGTAAATGGGGTCTTCGTGTTTTGTTCGAATGTTATGTTTTATAGTACTGGTAAAAGTCAAATTTTCACATTTCCTGTACTGGATATCACTAAAGTGATGCAAAATTTTTTTAATTTTTCTGTTTCTTCTGAATTTAAATGATCTAGTCGGAACTCGTTTTTTTCTTCGATATTATTATTTATTTCGTATGAGAATGCTTCGTATTCGAAGTCTGCAGGGGGATAATTAATAGATTCTGATGTTTCTTCTTCATCATTTGTGAATTTAAAATAGAACTTGTGATTTGCTAGAGTTACGCTGTTGTCGTTATAGTTAATAGATGCTTGACATGCTTTGAGGTACTTTCTACCTAATAGTATATCGTATGTAGCAGAAAATTTATGACATTAAAATTTTTGAATAGTTGGGCAAAGTTTGCTGGGTGCAAAAGAAATGCTTTTAGTAAGCTCTATTGTGCCTTTAATTGTTTGGACATTCAATTTTTCTGGGGTTCCTGGGAAATTGAAAAAGTTCTGGTTGATAAGGTTTATTGAGGAACCTGTATCAATTATACATTTAAGAGGAGTGTTATTTATGGTTAATAGGATGTAGGGGTTTAATCCGTTTGATCCGTCTGATTTATTTGTTCCGAGGCTGATTGATGAAAATTTTCGGACCATTCCATTCTATGATTAATGCGGTTCGAAGTTCCATCCAGTTTTTGGGTTGGGCCAGCTGGGATGCCCTCTGCGCTTCTCCAGTAAGCTGTATTTCGATAGTGCCGAACATCACACTATGTTGGCGGACGTCCCTCGTCGGGTACAGCTGCAAGATATAGTCCACTCTCCGAATGAACGCGCTTAGGGTTGCAGAGCTTCCATCAAACATGGGCACCTGTCTTAGGACAGTAAGTGCTTGGTTCAAATGGGTCTCTGATAATTCTAGTGCCATTGTTACGTTATGCACTTTGATTATATGTGTAGTACGAAAGTTGCCGTGCGTTACACGATGATTCTTTTGCGGATAAAACTTAGAGATCGGATTAGTGCTTCCTGGATTATTTTTCTCCAGTTTTTTTTTTTTCAAAAAAAGTCCTGGTTGTTAATCAGGTTTGGAATTTTAGCACAAAAACGTCTTGGGTTTTAAACAACCTTGGAAGTAGTATCCTTAGCGGTTGTATTTTTATTTGACACAAGTTTTTGCACTGCACTCTTTGTCCTTTTTCTTGTTTTATCCTACCGACTGCGCCAATTTTAAGTTTAACGTTGATTTTATTTAAAAAATGTATTTTTATTTTTTTTTTATAACGGAGTTCTTTGTTTACAATGGTTTTGCCTTAAATTTTAAAAGGGCCGGGACACAATTTTCGGTCGGTTTTAATAGAGGTTGCGATAGAATTAGTTTCAATATTATTTATAGGGAGTTTTGTAAGAGTGGCGCGATTTTTGGATTTTGGCTCAAGTGGCGTGATCGATTCTGATTGGTCATTTTGGAGCCTGTTTCTAAGAAAGGGTGAAATATGAACTTCTTGTTCGTAAGTGTTATTTTGGAGCCTGTTTCTAAGAAAGGGTGAAATATGAACTTCTTGTTCTTAAGTGTTAGATTCTGCCTATATAAGATTTGTTTATAATAAATTTTGTGTTGGGGTGATTTGCTTATAATTAGTTTTGTGTTGGGGTAATTTGTTTATAATTAAATGATAAGAGGTCTTGTATAAAAAGGCGGATATATTACTATATATATATATTTTTTTTTTTTTTTTTGAGTTGTGGAGTTGTAACGATCCTTTTATACATATATATTTTTTTTTTTGAGTTGAGCCAGTTGTAACGCTTCTTTAACATATATAAATTTTTTTAAATTCTTGTTATTTCTGTAGGCCGATGCAATTTCCTTTCCAATTGATGCTGGTTCGTGTTTCTACCGTTCCTCTCCATCTGAAGATCTCCGAGATGTCCGGCCGGTCCAACTGTTCAAACTCCATTTGGCCGGTTTCCGGTAGTCATACTCGCCTTGCATCTTTACAGCTCATTTGGATCATCTGTTGGCTCTTGTTCTGGTTGCACTTTTAATTCGCTGATGTGTGCCAACCTTGACTTTTTGTTTGCGATATGCTGCAGTTTGCATATCACTGGCGAAGTAAATCCCTTGACTTTGTACGGCCCACCATACCGTGGTGCAAGTTTTACCGCGAATCTCTCTGCTGCATTTGACAAATAGTGCTCCTTGGCCCACACTATTTCGCCCACTCGTGGTTTCCATTGCCTTCTTCTCAGATTATAGTGTCTTGACTGATTCTGAGCAGCTTTTTCCAGGTTTCTTCGTACCAATATCTATATATATATATATATATATATATATATATCTGGCCGTTGACTTGGTTTGCCTGATCCAATAGTTAGCCTGTCGAATGTGGATCCTGGCAATCTTGGCTCTCTTCCCTGCGTTATTAATGCCGCCGTATATCCCCTTACGTCGGACACGTTAGAATTTACTGCCAACATTATTTCTGGCCATTGTTCATCCCATCGTCGTTGATCTTCTCCTGTGAATTGTGCTATCATTGTTTTAACAGTTCTATTTGCTCGTTCGGTTGGATTTTCTTGCGGCGTATATGGTGCTGTCAGCTGGTGTATTGTCCCCCCAGCATTTTCTCAAATACTTTGCTGACGAACTGGACTCCATTATCTGTTATCACCACTTTTGGGACCCCAAATCTAGCCAGCACTCTTTCTCTGAATGCTTTTACTAAATTTTCTGCCGACGCCTTTCTCATTGGTACAAGATCTGTCCATTTTGAGAATCTATCTACTACAACAAGCAATACCGAATTTCCATGTTTAGATCTTGGCAATGGCCCAACGAAATCAGCGCATATTGTTGCCCATGGCTCCTCTGGCACTTGCGTCAGCATTTCTGGCCTGGTTTATACCGCATACAGTTTTCACAGCGGCTGACATATGCACGTGCATCTCCTTGCATGCCTGGCCAGAAATATTTAGCCGCTATTCGGGCAATCGTTCTCCTACTGCCTGTATGTCCTGCAGTTGGAGAGTCGTAGTTTCCCGATGTTATTTCTTGCCTTAATGGTTTCGGCACACATAATTTTCACGACACAACATCTTCATGCCCTGCCCTATGCGGTATATTTCTATATAACTACCCATTTTCCATAACATAGTCCGTATATTTTTGCGGATTTTCTTTTACTTTTTTGGCCATATTTTCGATCCATTCACAGCTTTGTGCTGAGTGTTCATTTTTGCTGCGATTATTCTTTATCATTCTGCATGCTTCCAATGGTTGACTTGACAATGCATCTGCAACGACATTTAGTTTTCCTTTGCGATTTCCAATGCCCATCTTGCAATCCGCCCTGTTGGGCTTGCGATGCTATTCAGCCATTTCAGTGCCATGTGATCAGTAATGACCTTGAAATGATATCATTCTAAGTATGGCTTCAACTTCCTTATCGCCCATACTATTGCTAGACATTCCTTTTCTGTTGCTGAAAAATTTTGTCCTGCTGGATTCAGCGTTCTGCTGGCGTATGATATGATTCTCTCGCCTTCCTCTGTATCTTGCGTCAGAATTGCCCCTATGCCGTAGTTGCTAGCGTTAGTTTGTAATACAAACATTTTCGCAAAGTCTGGACATGTCAACACTGGGTCTGCCACCAATTTTTGCTGTACCATATCAAACGCATCCTGATGTTTTCCTTCCCACACCCATTTTGCTTTTTTCTTTAATAGAGAATTTAATGGCTGTACTAGCGTTGCGAAACTTGGCACGAACCGTCTGTACCACGATGCTACTCGTAGGTATTGGCGTAACTTTTTTGTGTTCTTTGGCGGTTTTAATTCAGCTATTGCCACTTTATCTGGATCTGTGCCAATGCCTTGCTCTTTTCTGAAAAATTGGCATTTTTCTGCATTTATCCTTAAATTTGCTGCCTTTAGTCTGCGGAAAACTTCCTTTAAATGAGCTTTGTGGTCTTCTACTGTTCGGCTGACTACTATGATATCATCCTGAAACTCCAACGCGTGTGGCATCATTTCTGGTCCTCTGACCATATCTAAAGCTCGTTGGAATGTTGCAGATGCTGAGTGCAAACCTAATGGCATCACTTTCCATTGATATAACCCCTTTCCTGGAACTGTGAAAGCTGTCATCTTTCTGCTGTTCATTTCCAGCGGAATCTGCCAATATCCATCTTTTAAATCTAAACTGCTTATGAATCTTGCTTCGCGCAGTTGATCTAAAATATAGTCAATTCTCGGCATTGGATAAGTGCCTTTTATAGATTTTGCATTTATCTGCCTGAAGTCAACACATAGCCTCCATTTTCCAGTTTGTTCCTTTTTCACCATTACTATTGGTGAACTGTAAGGACTATTTGATCGTTCTATATATCCCATTGCCATCAATTCCTCAACTTTTTCATTTATTATACCATCTTTGGATTCTTTGGATAATACCTTTGTTTTATTGGCTTATCGTCACACATAGAGATTGTGTACATGCCAACATTAGACGTGCCATTTATTTTGGCCAATTCGGCCAGTTCTTCGCACATAAAGTCACTGACTTCTATCTCTGGTGCATCCAACGCTATTGCTGTCGAAATCCTTTCTGTCAGCCTCCCTTTTATTCTGCACATTGGCGGAATTTCAATTTGGTGCCCTGCGTATTGTATAATGGCTCCCATTTCCTTTATAAAATTCCACCCTAACACCACCGCATCAATTCCGCCAGGCAATACTAAAAATGCCATTTTGATTATTTTGTCGCCAAATTGCACTTCAGCGATCCATTGCCAGTCTATTTCTTTGACTGCCAACTCCGTCTGCTCCGTCTGCCAACTTCACCTGTTTTTTCGCTTTTGTTAGCTGATCTTTATTAGCTAATTTTTCTATTATCTTTTGGCTAACAAAGCTGCTTGTGGCCCCTGAGTCTACCGTGGCCGGCATTCTAATGCCCCCTATCCTAATTTCTGCTGATAGTTGGCTTTCTTCTTCTATCAGCTTTCCGATTAGGTTCGCGGAGCTGTTGTTGCCGGCTTCTATTCGCTCCTTGCAGGCAGGAACCGATTTGCGTTTCCCGCTGGCATGCAACAATTAATCGATCGCTTTCCGATTTTTCCGCAATTTCAACAGAACTCTAGTCTTCTGTTGCTGCACACTTTTTAGCCCAATGACCTGCACCTCCGCATCTTCTGCATGCCTGAGATGGATTCTGTACCCATCCTGTGGGAATTTTCGTAAAATTCCGCCTTTGAGCTGGAGTTGGTGGCTCTTCATCTAAGCAGCGTCTGCAGACGGTGTTATGCCTATTGTCTTGCACAACTGGTCGTCTTTGCACGCCCATTGGTATGTGTGAGCGTTCTCTTTGAGCCTCTCCTTTCCAGTTCCAATGTTTCGAACTCATCTGCCAGTTGCATTAGTTCTTCCAGCGTTTGTATGTTGAGTGGGTGAATGAATCTGGTGTGCAGTTTTCCAATATGATTTCTAGCTGCTCGAAATCTGGGCATTTTAATGGACGCATCATGGTTTGCATCTCTATCATGAAATCTTTAAATGACTCATTCCATTGTTGTTTTCTGGCTTTTACTTGGTCTGCCAGTTTGCTAAAATATCCCCACGACAATAAATATTTTTTGAATGCCTCAGTAAAATCTTTCCATGATGCCCAATGCTTGTTGTTGGCCACGTACCATTTTAATGCTTTGTCTTTTAGCAGTTCTGGCATTGCCCTTGGGATCATATTGATGCCTAGTCCGTACATGTCTGCTGACCATTCGACTTGTTCGATGAATTCTAGCGGCTTTGAATTGCCGTCGAAACGAAATGTCCATTCCCTCACTTGTTGTGCCACTTTCGGATATTCATTATTGGAATTTATTAACCCGACTTTGCTACTTTCCGCAACTCTTCTACTTGTTTTTGGCTCTTCATATAATGTTTGTTGTTGTCTTTGTGGGCCATCCAGGGCACCCACGCTTCCCCATCTTGGCGGTGTTAATATTGGAATTCCCAATTTTGCAATTTCCCCACCGGCATCGCTTCTGCGGCCTTTGTATATTTTGCTGCCAGCGAGCTGATCCATGCCTGCCACTCTGGGTCGTCCTCATGATTGCTGACCCATTCTCCGAGCTGTTTTTTCTACAGTTCCTGCTAGCGTGAATCTGCACTTTTCGCCGGTTTTTATCAACTCCTCCTTTTTCAAGTAAAAAATTTATGATTTTGTCATTTTGCCGGCCTTTGATCAATTTATTTCCTTTTAATAAAAATTAACGTTGATTTCTTTTTGTTTTCCTATACAGAAAACAATAAATCTTGTAAATCTCTTTCACCAGTTAAACACGTTGGGCGCCAGTTTTAACGATTCTTTTTGGTCCTTACTTGTGGCAGAGCAGGCTTTCAGGTGTAGGGGTACGACACAACGAATTTATATTGTGTGCTGGTGAAATGAGAAGATACAGTTGTTCTTTCTTTTAACAATACGTTATAATTTTATTGGCAAATTGATTGGTGGATGTTGGTATGGCCAGAGAGCTTCTGCACGGGCTATTGACTTTATAATTGTGGCTATTGTGGAATCCACACTGCACCGCTGACACTCATGAAAATTTATCGACGGATTGTATTTGGCAGTGGCAGGTATTCCTACTGCCAGGATGACTCCTGGTCTTGTCTAGCTCAACCTGTCGCCTGCTACGCTCCTAATATTCTGCTAGGAATACTCCTAGTCTTTTCCCACTATGCCAGGAATACTCCTAATCTTCCTCAACTGTGCTAGAAATACTCCTAGTCTTCCCCTGCTGTACCAGAAATACTCCTAGTCTTCCTTAACTGTGCTAGGAATACCCCTAGTCTTCCCTGCTTCTTGTTTTACTTCGTTGGCCTCACTTATTTACTTCACTTGTTAAACCTTCACTTGTTAATACTTCACTTGCATCTTGCTGGTCCAAGTGATACTTCGCTTGTTTCCTTCGCTTTCTAACTGAATGCCTCCTGTGTCTCAGCTGTGTCTATTTATAGGCATCTTGACCCAGGGAGAACGTGGTGGGATTATGTACCGTTGCCAGTACTTTTCCGCGCACCAATATTTGCCGCCCAAAACTTTCCATCGCTTTCTTTTGCCTTCGGCCTTCTCGGCCGATCGCGCAACGCAACTCTCCTGTTGCTATGCATGGTGAAATCACGCATACGCCTCTCAGCTACAATCTTGCTCTCTAGCTTTGCCAATATCCACTCTTATATACTATTTAACAAACATTTACTTATTGCTAATTTTCCGCCCTTTTGACATATGCTTAAATATATTGAATTTATAATTAAATCCCTTCCTCCCTGAACTATTTATATTAAATCAACTTAATAACTATATAAATATACCATTTAGCTTTTGTTGTATTCATATATACAGCATTAATGCTCTACATTAATGTACCGCATTAACCCTTTCACATAACTAATATTTATGTTATGTTTACTCCATTACATGAGTTATACAACATTATATAGCATTATATAGTATATTATGTACATTAGGGCGGGTCAATTTTTTTTGGCGAATATCGTACCCCAGAATCGGATTCTACGAAGAATTCTAAGAAAATTTCACGAAGAAACGATGTCCCTAAAAGGACTTCCTAGCCTCCGCTAAGAAGGATGAAACTTGCGGGTTTTGGTTTTTTAGCGGTTTTTCACGTATTTAAGGTATTTTAAAAAAAGTTACACATTTTTCAGTCAGTTTGGGGTTAATTCTAATTTATTTTTTTACAACCAATTTTATAAAAATTTTTGTCTTTCGATGAAACATGTATTTTCTTTTTAAATTGAAGAATTGTGCAAAACAATCCATATCATGATGCTGACTTAAGAAATTTGCAGAAAAAAGTCTGTAACTTTTTAACGAATTAAGCTATAGATCTGAAATTTAAAATGTATATTTGGACCCATTTTAGAAGTTTGGACAATTTTATTAAAGTGGGCGTTTAGCTTTTGTTTGGACAATTTTATTAAAGTGGGCGTGGCACTAAAGGGGGCGTAAAATACACAATATATAATTTTATTCAACTTGAAAAAATGTATAAAAAATTAAAACATTGTGAAAAATGAAAAAAAATATATTTTATATATTATATTTTTATTTTTTCCTAAATTTTAAATAAATTTAAGAAAATATTTTATTCAAAAAAAAAACCACACTACTTTGTCAGTTTTTAAAGTCTTTGTTTTACAAAAGTTCGACAGAAATCAAAAAAGGTCTGTTTTGCGACGCGCGGTAGCTCTACCATTATTTGTTTAAAGAGAGTTGCAACGTTGTGCAAGATACGCAGTTTTAGATCACATTCCGTATCATTAGTTTTACTCGTAACTCATGTTGTTTACCATGCATGTTGTCTTCATGGAACTTCCTTAATATCATTTTTACAATGATACAGTTGTACGGAAGGTCAATTCAAGCTTTTACTGTTGATTGAAGCGTTTTCCTTGCGTCGCTAAAATGTATGTAACAGGCAGAAGGAAGCATTTCCGACCCCATGAAGCATCAGCATCAAGAGCCGAGTCAATTGACACATGTCCGTCTGTCCGTCTGTCCGTCCGTCCGTATAAACACGTAGATCTCAGAGACTTTAAAAGCTAGAACAACCAAATTTGCTATCAGCACTCGTGTAGTGTCTACGCAGATCAAGTTTCTTTCAAATTTTTGCCACTCCCACTTCTGCCCCCGCAATTTAGGAAAAACGAATAACTAAAGACGTATAAAAGTTATGACATTCTTATTTTTCACACCCAATAATATGGCCAAAAGGTATTAGCTGATCAAATTTCGTAAAAATCCGACAATATCGGAGATAAATCTAGATCAACTTTGTACTGAAATGCCCAGTGCGACATTGCGTGGTAAGTGTCAGCGAGATAGCATACGTTCTCACGCTCTCGCCTACGCACTGTTGTTGCATGTGAAGTGCTGTTGGCTCTCCCGCTCTTTTTTCTAATTTCTTTTGTTCGCGCTCGCTTCTTTCTCTGTCTCGCGTACAAGTGATACGCGTACTTGTGTAGTTGTAGTGCTCTCTTAATTTACATTAAGCTTCTCCGCAAGTTTACCCCAGTGTCGAATTTGCTTCAAAACATTGAATGAGTTTTTATTTTTGCTTTTTTTTTTAAATTGTTTTTTTCTTTCACTTTAAAGAATATTTAAAAAACAAAGATAAATGGGGGTATATTTATATAGTTATTAAGTTTATTTAATATAAATAGTTCAGGGAGGAAGGGAGGTAACCATAAATTTCACTATATTTAAGCATATGTCAAAAGGGCGGGAAATTAGCAATAAGTTATAAATAGTATATAAGGGTGGATATTGGCAAAGCTAGAAAGCAAGATTGTAGCTGAGAGGCGTATGCGTGATTTCACCATGCATTGCAACAGGAGAGTTGCGTTGCGCGATCGTCCGAAGGCAAAAGAAAGCGATGGAAAGTTTTGGGCAACAAATATTGGCGCGCGGAAAAGTACTGGCAACGGTACATAATCCCACCACGCGTCTTCCCTGGGTCAGGATGCCTATAAATAGACACGGCTGAGACACAGAAGGGGCAGTTAGAAAGCGAAGGAAACAAGCGAAGTATTAACAAGTGAAGGTTCAACAAGTGAAGTAAATAAGTGAGGCCAACGAAGTGAAACATATGTGAAGAAGTAAAAATGAAGGCGTGCCAGGTCAGATCGATAAAAGGATATCCATCCGAATCCTGGCTACAGGTGAAGGTTTAAGGGCGGATTAGTTTTTGGTGGCAAGTAGGAAGACTAGGAGCTATTCCTAGCAGGGTATTAAAAACTAGGAGCCAATCTTAGCAGATCACAAGACTAGGAGCTATTCCTAGCGGATCGTAAGTGACTAGGAGTTATTCCTAGCAATATATAAAAGACTAGGAGTTATTCCTAGCAATATATAAAAGACTAGGAGCTATTCCTAGCAAAACATTGAAGACTAGGAACTATTCCTAGCAGTTTTAGTGAAGACTAGTAGTATTCCTAGCACGGTTAAGGAAGACCAGAAGTATTCCTGGCACAGGCAGGGAAGACTAGGAGTATTCCTAGCACAGTTGAGGAAGACCAGGAGTATTCCTGGCATAGTGGAAAAAGATTAGGAGTATTCCTAGCAGAATATTAGGAGCGTAGCAGGCGACAGGTTGAGCTAGACAAGACCAGGAGTCATCCTGGCAGGAGGAATACTTGCCACAGCGAAACACAATCCGTCGATAAGTTTTCATGAGTGCCAGTGGTGCGGTGTGGATTCCACAATAACTACAATTGCAAAGTCAATAGCCCGTGCAAAAGCTCTCTGGCCATACCAACATCCACCAACAAAATTGCCAATAAAATTATAACGTATTGTTAAAAGAAAGAACAACTGTATCTTCTCATTTCACCAGCGCACAATATAAATTCGTTGTGTCGTACCCCTACACCTGAAATCCGGCTCTGCCGCAAGTAAGGACCAAAAAGGATCGTTACAAAATATTGAAATCAACACTAGACCACACAGAATTTCCGATTAGTCATTTCATCAAATGCCAAGTTTTAATAATCAAGTCTCCTACCCACAGTTGGCTAATTTTCCAAAACACCAGGGCGTTACCTCAAACAACGATCAACAACAGAGACAAACCCTTATTTTCTTCCATACCAACCTTTGGAAAAACCTGATTTCAGCAGAAGAAGCTTGACCAATTCAAATGGCACAGTATAACAGTACACCTCAAGGGAAATCAATGAGCAAAGAGTAGGAGACTATATCTAGTAGGCATCAGAAGTTTATATGATTATATTATTATATAAAAACAATATGCGTGCGATAATATAGAACAACCTTCGCTTTACTTTGAGAACCCTATTGATGATATTAATTTTTTTAGATTTTATTCTGCCTCTTTACTGTATTTTGAAAATTGCCACAAGTTTAAATTTTTAGTATATACTGGATCAAACATAAATTTAATACAAAATCCATTTATAAACGAAAAACTATTTCCAGCGAATTCGATAAAAATACATGTTGAACCCGACGAATGTTTTATTTGTGTGTTAAATTGACAGCTGTTTGATGTATTATTTTTAAAAAATTGAAATTCACAATTGCTGTCTATTGAGAAAACAGATTGCTTATCTATCGAAATAAATCATGTCATTTAATTTCTTTATTTGGTCGTTCGCTCCAAAAAATTAGGTGCGTTTTCACAATACAACGTTTGGCATCTTCCTCTTCTTCCAACTAAGCGTTGCAATGCATGTAGATATATCTCCAACTACTTCTAAGTGCAATGCTTTGGTCGCAAAACATACAAATACTGCAATGTATACTTTATCTGGCCTCTTTTCTTATATTTTGTGGTGATTCTAAAATGGTCCGCAGAAATCCACGCCAGAAATCAGAAAAGGTCTGTTTTGCGACGCGCGGTAGCTCTACCATTATATGTTTAAAGAGAGTTGCAACGTTGTGCAAGATACGCAGTTTTGGATCACATTCCGTATCATTAGTTTTACTCGTAACTCATCTTGTTTACCATGCATGTTGTCTTCATGGAACTTCCTTAATATCATTTTTACAATGATACAGTTGTAGGAAAGGTCAATTCAAGCTTTTACTGTTGATTGAAGCGTTTTCCTTGTGTTGCTAAAATGTATGTAACAGGCAGAAGGAAGCATTTCCGACCCCATGAAGCATATATATTCTTCATCAGCATCAAGAGCCGAGTCAATTGACACATGTCCGTCTGTCCGTCGGTCTGTCCGTCCGTCCGTCCGTATAAACACGTGGATCTCAGAGACTTTAAAAGCTAGAACAACCAAATTTGCTATCAGCACTCGTGTAGTGTCTACGCAGATCAAGTTTCTTTCAAATTTTTGCCACTCCCACTTCTGCCCTCGCAATTTAGGAAAAACGAATAACTAAAGTCATATAAAAGTTATGACATTCTTATTTTTCACACCCAATAATATGGCCAAAAGGTATTAGCTGATCAAATTTCGTAAAAATCCGACAATATCGGAGATAAATCTAGATAAACTTTGTACTGAAATGCCCAGTGCGACATTGCGTGGTAAGTGTCAGCGAGATAGCATACGTTCTCTCGCTCTCGCCTACGCACTGTTGTTGCATGTGAAGTGCTGTTGGCTCTCCCGCTCTTTTTTCTAATTTCTTTTGTTCGCGCTCGCTTCTTTCTCTGTCTCGCGTACAAGTGATACGCGTACTTGTGTAGTTGTAGTGCTCTCTTAATTTACATTAAGCTTCTCCGCAAGTTTACCCCAGTGTCGAATTTGCTTTAAAACATTGAATGCGTTTTTATTTTGGCTTTTTTTTTTAAATTGTTTTTTTCTTTCACTTTAAAAAATATTTAAAAAACAAAGATAAATGGGGGTATATTTATATAGTTATTAAGTTTATTTAATATAAATAGTTCAGAGAGGAAGGGAGGTAACCATAAATTTCACTATATTTAAGCATATGTCAAAAGGGCGGGAAATTAGCAATAAGTTATAAATAGTATATAAGGGTGGATATTGGCAAAGCTAGAGAGCAAGATTGTAGCTGAGAGGCGTATGCGTGATTTCACCATGCATTGCAACAGGAGAGTTGCGTTGCGCGATCGGCCGAAGACAAAAGAAAGCGATGGAAAGTTTTGGGCAACAAATATTGGTGCGCGGAAAAGTACTGGCAACGGTACATAATCCCACCACGCGTCCTCCCTGGGTCAGGATGCCTATAAATAGACACGGCTGAGACACAGAAGGGGCAGTTAGAAAGCGAAGGAAACAAGCGAAGTATCACTTGGACCAGCAAGGTGCAAGTGAAGTATTAACAAGTGAAGGTTCAACAAGTGAAGTAAATAAGTGAGGCCAACGAAGTGAAACATATGTGAAGAAGTAAAAATGAAGGCGTGCCAGGTCAGATCGATAAAAGGATATCCATCCGAATCCTGGCTACAGGTGAAGGTTTAAGGGCGGATTAGTTTTTGGTGGCAAGTAGAAAGACTAGGAGCTATTCCTAGCAGGGTATTAAAAACTAGGAGCCAATCCTAGCAGATCACAAGACTAGGAGCTATTCCTAGCGGATCGTAAGTGACTAGGAGTTATTCCTAGCAATATATAAAAGACTAGGAGTTATTCCTAGCAATATATAAAAGACTAGGAGCTATTCCTAGCAAAACATTGAAGACTAGGAACTATACCTAGCAGTTTTAGTGAAGACTAGTAGTATTCCTAGCACGGTTAAGGAAGACCAGAAGTATTCCTGGCACAGGCAGGGAAGACTAGGAGTATTCCTAGCACAGTTGAGGAAGACCAGGAGTATTCCTGGCATAGTGGAAAAAGATTAGGAGTATTCCTAGCAGAATATTAGGAGCGTAGCAGGCGACAGGTTGAGCTAGACAAGACCAGGAGTCATCCTGGCAGGAGGAATACTTGCCACAGCGAAACACAATCCGTCGATAAGTTTTCATGAGTGCCAGTGGTGCGGTGTGGATTCCACAATAACTACAATTGCAAAGTCAATAGCCCGTGCAAAAGCTCTCTGGCCATACCAACATCCACCAACAAAATTGCCAATAAAATTATAACGTATTGTTAAAAGAAAGAACAACTGTATCTTCTCATTTTACCAGCGCACAATATAAATTCGTTGTGTCGTACCCCTACACCTAAAATCCGGCTCTGCCGCAAGTAAGGACCAAAAAGGATCGTTACAAAATATTGAAATCAACACTAGACCACACAGAATTTCCGATTAGTCATTTCATCAAATGCCAAGTTTTAATAATCAAGTCTCCTACCCACAGTTGGCTAATTTTCCAAAACACCAGGGCGTTACGTCAAACAACGATCAACAACAGAGACAAACCCTTATTTTCTTCCATACCAACCTTTGGAAAAACCTGATTTCAGCAGAAGAAGCTTGACCAATTCAAATATCACAGTATAACAGTACACCTCAAGGGAAATCAATGAGCAAAGAGTAGGAGACTATATCTAGTAGGCATCAGAAGTTTATATGATTATATTATTATATAAAAACAATATGCGTGCGATAATATAGAACAACCTTCGCTTTACTTTGAGAACCCTATTGATGATATTAATTTTTTAGATTTTATTCTGCCTCTTTACTGTATTTTGAAAATTGCCACAAGTTTAAATTTTTAGTATATACTGGATCAAACATAAATTATGTGGCCATAAATTTAATATAAAATCCGTTTATAAACGAAAAACTATTTCCAGCGAATTTGATAAAAATACATGTTGAACCCGACGAATGTTTTATTTGTGTGTTTAATTGACAGCTGTTTGATGTATTATTGTTAAACAATTGAAATTCACAATTGCTGTCTATTGAGAAAACAGATTGCTTATCTATCGAAATAAATCATGTCATTTAATTTCTTTATTTGGTCGTTCGCTCCAAAAAATTAGGTGCGTTTTCACAATACAACGTTTGGCATCTTCCTCTTCTTCCAACTAAGCGTTGCAATGCATGTAGATATATCTCCAACTACTTCTAAGTGCAATGCTTTGGTCGCAAAACATACAAATACTGCAATGTATACTTTATCTGGCCGCTTTTCTTATATTTTGTGGTGATTCTAAAATGGTCCGCAGAAATCCACGCCAGAAATCAGAAATGGTCTGTCTTGCGACGCGCGGTAGCTCTACCATTATATGTTTAAAGAGAGTTGCAACGTTGTGCAAGATACGCAGTTTTAAATCACATTCCGTATCATTAGTTTTACTCGTAACTCATCTTGTTTACCATGCATGTTGTCTTCATGGAACTTCCTTAATATCATTTTTACAATGATACAGTTGTAGGGAAGGTCAATTCAAGCTTTCACTGTTGATTGAAGCGTTTTCCTTGTGTCGCTAAAATGTATTTTACAGGCAGAAGGAAGCATTTCCGACCCCATGAAGCATATATATTCTTCATCAGCATCAAGAGCCGAGTCAATTGAGACATGTCCGTCTGTCCGTCTGCCCGTCCGTCCGTCCGTCCGTCTGTATGAACACGTGGATCTCAGAGACTTTAAAAGCTAGAACAACCAAACTTGCTATCAGCACTCGTGTAGTGTCTACGCAGATCAAGTTTCTTTCAAATGTTTGCCACTCCCACTTCTTCTTATTCTTCTTGTTTTTCACACCCAATAATATGGCCAAAAGGTATTAGCTGATCAAATTTCGTAAAAATCCGACAATATCGGAGATAAATCTAGATAAACTTTGTACTGAAATGCCCAGTGCGACATTGCGTGGTAAGTGTCAGCGAGATAGCATACGTTCTCTCGCTCTCGCCTACGCACTATTGTTGCATGTGAAGTGCTGTTGGCTCTCCCGCTCTTTTTGCTAATTTCTTTTGTTCGCGCTCGCTTCTTTCTCTGTCTCGCGTACAAGTGATACGCGTACTTGTGTAGTGTAGAAAGCGATGGAAAGTTTTGGGCAACAAATATTGGTGCGCGGAAAAGTACTGGCAACGGTACATAATCCCACCACGCGTCCTCCCTGGGTCAGGATGCCTATAAATAGACACGGCTGAGACACAGAAGGGGCAGTTAGAAAGCGAAGGAAACAAGCGAAGTATCACTTGGACCAGCAAGGTGCAAGTGAAGTATTAACAAGTGAAGGTTCAACAAGTGAAGTAAATAAGTGAGGCCAACGAAGTGAAACATATGTGAAGAAGTAAAAGTGAAGGCGTGCCAGGTCAGATCGATAAAAGGATATCCATCCGAATCCTGGCTACAGGTGAAGGTTTAAGGGCGGATTAGTTTTTGGTGGCAAGTAGGAAGACTAGGAGCTATTCCTAGCAGGGTATTAAAAACTAGGAGCCAATCCTAGCAGATCACAAGACTAGGAGCTATTCCTAGCGGATCGTAAGTGACTAGGAGTTATTCCTAGCAATATATAAAAGACTAGGAGTTATTCCTAGCAATATATAAAAGACTAGGAGCTATTCCTAGCAAAACATTGAAGACTAGGAACTATTCCTAGCAGTTTTAGTGAAGACTAGTAGTATTCCTAGCACGGTTAAGGAAGACCAGAAGTATTCCTGGCACAGGCAGGGAAGACTAGCAGTATTCCTAGCACAGTTGAGGAAGACCCGGAGTATTCCTGGCATAGTGGAAAAAGACTAGGAGTATTCCTAGCAGAATATTAGGAGCGTAGCAGGCGACAGGTTGAGCTAGACAAGACCAGGAGTCATCCTGGCAGGAGGAATACTTGCCACAGCGAAACACAATCCGTCGAAAAGTTTTCATGAGTGCCAGTGGTGCAGTGTGGATTCCACAATAACTACAATTGCAAAGTCAATAGCCCGTGCAAAAGCTCTCTGGCCATACCAATATCCACCAACAAAATTGCCAATAAAATTATAACGTATTGTTAAAAGAAAGAACAACTGTATCTTCTCATTTCACCAGCGCACAATATAAATTCGTTGTGTCGTACCCCTACACCTGAAATCCGGCTCTGCCGCAAGTAAGGACCAAAAAGGATCGTTACAAAATATTGAAATCAACACTAGACCACACAGAATTTCCGATTAGTCATTTCATCAAATGCCAAGTTTTAATAATCAAGTCTCCTACCCACAGTTGGCTAATTTTCCAAAACACCAGGGCGTTACGTCAAACAACGATCAACAACAGAGACAAACCCTTATTTTCTTCCATACCAACCTTTGGAAAAACCTGATTTCAGCAGAAGAAGCTTGACCAATTCAAATGGCACAGTATAACAGTACACCTCAAGGGAAATCAATGAGCAAAGAGTAGGAGACTATATCTAGTAGGCATCAGAAGTTTATATGATTATATTATTATATAAAAACAATATGCGTGCGATAATATAGAACAACCTTCGCTTTACTTTGAGAACCCTATTGATGATATTAATTTTTTAGATTTTATTCTGCCTCTTTACTCTATTTTGAAAATTGCCACATGTTTAAATTTTTAGTATATACTGGATCAAACATAAATTATGCTTTATATATGCCATAAATTTAATATAAAATCCGTTTATAAACGAAAAACTATTTCCAGCGAATTTGATAAAAATACATGTTGAACCCGACGAATGTTTTATTTGTGTGTTTAATTGACAGCTGTTTGATGTATTATTGTTAAACAATTGAAATTCACAATTGCTGTCTATTGAGAAAACAGATTGCTTATCTATCGAAATAAATCATGTCATTTAATTTCTTTATTTGGTCGTTCGCTCCAAAAAATTAGGTGCGTTTTCACAATACAACGTTTGGCATCTTCCTCTTCTTCCAACTAAGCGTTGCAATGCATGTAGATATATCTCCAACTACTTCTAAGTGTTTAAAGAGAGTTGCAACGTTGTGCAAGATACGCAGTTTTGGATCACATTCCGTATCATTAGTTTTACTCGTAACTCATCTTGTTTACCATGCATGTTGTCTTCATGGAACTTCCTTAATATCATTTTTACAATGATACAGTTGTAGGGAAGGTCAATTCAAGCTTTCACTGTTGATTGAAGCGTTTTCCTTGTGTCGCTAAAATGTATGTAACAGGCAGAAGGAAGCATTTCCGACCCCATGAAGCATATATATTCTTCATCAGCATCAAGAGCCGAGTCAATTGACACATGTCCGTCTGTCCGTCGGTCTGTCCGTCCGTCCGTATAAACACGTGGATCTCAGAGACTTTAAAAGCTAGAACAACCAAATTTGCTATCAGCACTCGTGTAGTGTCTACGCAGATCAAGTTTCTTTCAAATTTTTGCCACTCCCACTTCTGCCCTCGCAATTTAGGGAAAACGAATAACTAAAGTCGTATAAAAGTTATGACATTCTTATTTTTCACACCCAATAATATGGCCAAAAGGTATTAGCTGATCAAATTTCGTAAAAATCCGACAATATCGGAGATAAATCTAGATAAACTTTGTACTGAAATGCCCAGTGCGACATTGCGTGGTAAGTGTCAGCGAGATAGCATACGTTCTCTCGCTCTCGCCTACGCACTGTTGTTGCATGTGAAGTGCTGTTGGCTCTCCCGCTCTTTTTTCTAATTTCTTTTGTTCGCGCTCGCTTCTTTCTCTGTCTCGCGTACAAGTGATACGCGTACTTGTGTAGTTGTAGTGCTCTCTTAATTTACGTTAAGCTTCTCCGCAAGTTTACCCCAGTGTCGAATTTGCTTCAAAACATTGAATGAGTTTTTATTTTGGCTTTTTTTTTTAAATTGTTTTTTTCTTTCACTTTAAAGAATATTTAAAAAACAAAGATAAATGGGGGTATATTTATATAGTTATTAAGTTTATTTAATATAAATAGTTCAGGGAGGAAGGGAGGTAACCATAAATTTCACTATATTTAAGCATATGTCAAAAGGGCGGGAAATTAGCAATAAGTTATAAATAGTATATAAGGGTGGATATTGGCAAAGCTAGAGAGCAAGATTGTAGCTGAGAGGCGTATGCGTGATTTCACCATGCATTGCAACAGGAGAGTTGCGTTGCGCGATCGTCCGAAGGCAAAAGAAAGCGATGGAAAGTTTTGGGCAACAAATATTGGCGCGCGGAAAAGTACTGGCAACGGTACATAATCCCACCACGCGTCTTCCCTGGGTCAGGATGCCTATAAATAGACACGGCTGAGACACAGAAGGGGCAGTTAGAAAGCGAAGGAAACAAGCGAAGTATTAACAAGTGAAGGTTCAACAAGTGAAGTAAATAAGTGAGGCCAACGAAGTGAAACATATGTGAAGAAGTAAAAATGAAGGCGTGCCAGGTCAGATCGATAAAAGGATATCCATCCGAATCCTGGCTACAGGTGAAGGTTTAAGGGCGGATTAGTTTTTGGTGGCAAGTAGAAAGACTAGGAGCTATTCCTAGCAGGGTATTAAAAACTAGGAGCCAATCCTAGCAGATCACAAGACTAGGAGCTATTCCTAGCGGATCGTAAGTGACTAGGAGTTATTCCTAGCAATATATAAAAGACTAGGAGTTATTCCTAGCAATATATAAAAGACTAGGAGCTATTCCTAGCAAAACATTGAAGACTAGGAACTATACCTAGCAGTTTTAGTGAAGACTAGTAGTATTCCTAGCACGGTTAAGGAAGACCAGAAGTATTCCTGGCACAGGCAGGGAAGACTAGCAGTATTCCTAGCACAGTTGAGGAAGACCCGGAGTATTCCTGGCAGAATATTAGGAGCGTAGCAGGCGACAGGTTGAGCTAGACAAGACCAGGAGTCATCCTGGCAGGAGGAATACTTGCCACAGCGAAACACAATCCGTCGATAAGTTTTCATGAGTGCCAGTGGTGCGGTGTGGATTCCACAATAACTACAATTGCAAAGTCAATAGCCCGTGCAAAAGCTCTCTGGCCATACCAACATCCACCAACAAAATTGCCAATAAAATTATAACGTATTGTTAAAAAGAAAGAACAACTGTATCTTCTCATTTCACCAGCGCACAATATAAATTCGTTGTGTCGTACCCCTACACCTAAAATCCGGCTCTGCCGCAAGTAAGGACCAAAAAGGATCGTTACAAAATATTGAAATCAACACTAGACCACACAGAATTTCCGATTAGTCATTTCATCAAATGCCAAGTTTTAATAATCAAGTCTCCTACCCACAGTTGGCTAATTTTCCAAAACACCAGGGCGTTACGTCAAACAACGATCAACAACAGAGACAAACCCTTATTTTCTTCCATACCAACCTTTGGAAAAACCTGATTTCAGCAGAAGAAGCTTGACCAATTCAAATATCACAGTATAACAGTACACCTCAAGGGAAATCAATGAGCAAAGAGTAGGAGACTATATCTAGTAGGCATCAGAAGTTTATATGATTATATTATTATATAAAAACAATATGCGTGCGATAATATAGAACAACCTTCGCTTTACTTTGAGAACCCTATTGATGATATTAATTTTTTAGATTTTATTCTGCCTCTTTACTGTATTTTGAAAATTGCCACAAGTTTAAATTTTTAGTATATACTGGATCAAACATAAATTATGTGGCCATAAATTTAATATAAAATCCGTTTATAAACGAAAAACTATTTCCAGCGAATTTGATAAAAATACATGTTGAACCCGACAAATGTTTTATTTGTGTGTTTAATTGACAGCTGTTTGATGTATTATTGTTAAACAATTGAAATTCACAATTGCTGTCTATTGAGAAAACAGATTGCTTATCTATCGAAATAAATCATGTCATTTAATTTCTTTATTTGGTCGTTCGCTCCAAAAAATTAGGTGCGTTTTCACAATACAACGTTTGGCATCTTCCTCTTCTTCCAACTAAGCGTTGCAATGCATGTAGATATATCTCCAACTACTTCTAAGTGCAATGCTTTGGTCGCAAAACATACAAATACTGCAATGTATACTTTATCTGGCCGCTTTTCTTATATTTTGTGGTGATTCTAAAATGGTCCGCAGAAATCCACGCCAGAAATCAGAAATGGTCTGTCTTGCGACGCGCGGTAGCTCTACCATTATATGTTTAAAGAGAGTTGCAACGTTGTGCAAGATACGCAGTTTTAAATCACATTCCGTATCATTAGTTTTACTCGTAACTCATCTTGTTTACCATGCATGTTGTCTTCATGGAACTTCCTTAATATCATTTTTACAATGATACAGTTGTAGGGAAGGTCAATTCAAGCTTTCACTGTTGATTGAAGCGTTTTCCTTGTGTCGCTAAAATGTATGTAACAGGCAGAAGGAAGCATTTCCGACCCCATGAAGCATATATATTCTTCATCAGCATCAAGAGCCGAGTCAATTGAGACATGTCCGTCTGTCCGTCTGCCCGTCCGTCCGTCCGTCCGTCCGTATGAACACGTGGATCTCAGAGACTTTAAAAGCTAGAACAACCAAACTTGCTATCAGCACTCGTGTAGTGTCTACGCAGATCAAGTTTCTTTCAAATGTTTGCCACTCCCACTTCTTCTTATTCTTCTTGTTTTTCACACCCAATAATATGGCCAAAAGGTATTAGCTGATCAAATTTCGTAAAAATCCGACAATATCGGAGATAAATCTAGATAAACTTTGTACTGAAATGCCCAGTGCGACATTGCGTGGTAAGTGTCAGCGAGATAGCATACGTTCTCTCGCTCTCGCCTACGCACTATTGTTGCATGTGAAGTGCTGTTGGCTCTCCCGCTCTTTTTGCTAATTTCTTTTGTTCGCGCTCGCTTCTTTCTCTGTCTCGCGTACAAGTGATACGCGTACTTGTGTAGTGTAGAAAGCGATGGAAAGTTTTGGGCAACAAATATTGGTGCGGCGCGGAAAAGTACTGGCAACGGTACATAATCCCACCACGCGTCCTCCCTGGGTCAGGATGCCTATAAATAGACACGGCTGAGACACAGAAGGGGCAGTTAGAAAGCGAAGGAAACAAGCGAAGTATCACTTGGACCAGCAAGGTGCAAGTGAAGTATTAACAAGTGAAGGTTCAACAAGTGAAGTAAATAAGTGAGGCCAACGAAGTGAAACATATGTGAAGAAGTAAAAGTGAAGGCGTGCCAGGTCAGATCGATAAAAGGATATCCATCCGAATCCTGGCTACAGGTGAAGGTTTAAGGGCGGATTAGTTTTTGGTGGCAAGTAGGAAGACTAGGAGCTATTCCTAGCAGGGTATTAAAAACTAGGAGCCAATCCTAGCAGATCACAAGACTAGGAGCTATTCCTAGCGGATCGGAAGTGACTAGGAGTTGTTCCTAGCAATATATAAAAGACTAGGAGTTATTCCTAGCAATATATAAAAGACTAGGAGCTATTCCTAGCAAAACATTGAAGACTAGGAACTATTCCTAGCAGTTTTAGTGAAGACTAGTAGTATTCCTAGCACGGTTAAGGAAGACCAGAAGTTTTCCTGGCACAGGCAGGGAAGACTAGCAGTATTCCTAGCACAGTTGAGGAAGACCCGGAGTATTCCTGGCATAGTGGAAAAAGACTAGGAGTATTCCTAGCAGAATATTAGGAGCGTAGCAGGCGAAAGGTTGAGCTAGACAAGACCAGGAGTCATCCTGGCAGGAGGAATACTTGCCACAGCGAAACACAATCCGTCGATAAGTTTTCATGAGTGCCAGCGGTGCAGTGTGGATTCCACAATAACTACAATTGCAAAGTCAATAGCCCGTGCAAAAGCTCTCTGGCCACACCAACATCCACCAACAAAATTGCCAATAAAATTATAACGTATTGTTAAAAGAAAGAACAACTGTATCTTCTCATTTCACCAGCGCACAATATAAATTCGTTGTGTCGTACCCCTACACCTAAAATCCGGCTCTGCCGCAAGTAAGGACCAAAAAGGATCGTTACAAAATATTGAAATCAACACTAGACCACACAGAATTTCCGATTAGTCATTTCATCAAATGCCAAGTTTTAATAATCAAGTCTCCTACCCACAGTTGGCTAATTTTCCAAAACACCAGGGCGTTACGTCAAACAACGATCAACAACAGAGACAAACCCTTATTTTCTTCCATACCAACCTTTGGAAAAACCTGATTTCAGCAGAAGAAGCTTGACCTATTCAAATATCACAGTATAACAGTACACCTCAAGGGAAATCAATGAGCAAAGAGTAGGAGACTATATCTAGTAGGCATCAGAAGTTTATATGATTATATTATTATATAAAAACAATATGCGTGCGATAATATAGAACAACCTTCGCTTTACTTTGAGAACCCTATTGATGATATTAATTTTTTAGATTTTATTCTGCCTCTTTACTGTATTTTGAAAATTGCCACAAGTTTAAATTTTTAGTATATACTGGATCAAACATAAATTATGTGGCCATAAATTTAATATAAAATCCGTTTATAAACGAAAAACTATTTCCAGCGAATTTGATAAAAATACATGTTGAACCCGACAAATGTTTTATTTGTGTGTTTAATTGACAGCTGTTTGATGTATTATTGTTAAACAATTGAAATTCACAATTGCTGTCTATTGAGAAAACAGATTGCTTATCTATCGAAATAAATCATGTCATTTAATTTCTTTATTTGGTCGTTCGCTCCAAAAAATTAGGTGCGTTTTCACAATACAACGTTTGGCATCTTCCTCTTCTTCCAACTAAGCGTTGCAATGCATGTAGATATATCTCCAACTACTTCTAAGTGTTTAAAGAGAGTTGCAACGTTGTGCAAGATACGCAGTTTTGGATCACATTCCGTATCATTAGTTTTACTCGTAACTCATCTTGTTTACCATGCATGTTGTCTTCATGGAACTTCCTTAATATCATTTTTACAATGATACAGTTGTAGGGAAGGTCAATTCAAGCTTTCACTGTTGATTGAAGCGTTTTCCTTGTGTCGCTAAAATGTATGTAACAGGCAGAAGGAAGCATTTCCGACCCCATGAAGCATATATATTCTTCATCAGCATCAAGAGCCGAGTCAATTGACACATGTCCGTCTGTCCGTCGGTCTGTCCGTCCGTCCGTATAAACACGTGGATCTCAGAGACTTTAAAAGCTAGAACAACCAAATTTGCTATCAGCACTCGTGTAGTGTCTACGCAGATCAAGTTTCTTTCAAATTTTTGCCACTCCCACTTCTGCCCTCGCAATTTAGGGAAAACGAATAACTAAAGTCGTATAAAAGTTATGACATTCTTATTTTTCACACCCAATAATATGGCCAAAAGGTATTAGCTGATCAAATTTCGTAAAAATCCGACAATATCGGAGATAAATCTAGATAAACTTTGTACTGAAATGCCCAGTGCGACATTGCGTGGTAAGTGTCAGCGAGATAGCATACGTTCTCTCGCTCTCGCCTACGCACTGTTGTTGCATGTGAAGTGCTGTTGGCTCTCCCGCTCTTTTTTCTAATTTCTTTTGTTCGCGCTCGCTTCTTTCTCTGTCTCGCGTACAAGTGATACGCGTACTTGTGTAGTTGTAGTGCTCTCTTAATTTACGTTAAGCTTCTCCGCAAGTTTACCCCAGTGTCGAATTTGCTTCAAAACATTGAATGAGTTTTTATTTTTGGTTTTTTTTTTAAATTGTTTTTTTCTTTCACTTTAAAGAATATTTAAAAAACAAAGATAAATGGGGGTATATTTATATAGTTATTAAGTTTATTTAATATAAATAGTTCAGGGAGGAAGGGAGGTAACCATAAATTTCACTATATTTAAGCATATGTCAAAAGGGCGGGAAATTAGCAATAAGTTATAAATAGTATATAAGGGTGGATATTGGCAAAGCTAGAGAGCAAGATTGTAGCTGAGAGGCGTATGCGTGATTTCACCATGCATTGCAACAGGAGAGTTGCGTTGCGCGATCGTCCGAAGGCAAAAGAAAGCGATGGAAAGTTTTGGGCAACAAATATTGGCGCGCGGAAAAGTACTGGCAACGGTACATAATCCCACCACGCGTCTTCCCTGGGTCAGGATGCCTATAAATAGACACGGCTGAGACACAGAAGGGGCAGTTAGAAAGCGAAGGAAACAAGCGAAGTATTAACAAGTGAAGGTTCAACAAGTGAAGTAAATAAGTGAGGCCAACGAAGTGAAACATATGTGAAGAAGTAAAAATGAAGGCGTGCCAGGTCAGATCGATAAAAGGATATCCATCCGAATCCTGGCTACAGGTGAAGGTTTAAGGGCGGATTAGTTTTTGGTGGCAAGTAGAAAGACTAGGAGCTATTCCTAGCAGGGTATTAAAAACTAGGAGCCAATCCTAGCAGATCACAAGACTAGGAGCTATTCCTAGCGGATCGTAAGTGACTAGGAGTTATTCCTAGCAATATATAAAAGACTAGGAGTTATTCCTAGCAATATATAAAAGACTAGGAGCTATTCCTAGCAAAACATTGAAGACTAGGAACTATACCTAGCAGTTTTAGTGAAGACTAGTAGTATTCCTAGCACGGTTAAGGAAGACCAGAAGTATTCCTGGCACAGGCAGGGAAGACTAGCAGTATTCCTAGCACAGTTGAGGAAGACCCGGAGTATTCCTGGCATAGTGGAAAAAGACTAGGAGTATTCCTAGCAGAATATTAGGAGCGTAGCAGGCGACAGGTTGAGCTAGACAAGACCAGGAGTCATCCTGGCAGGAGGAATACTTGCCACAGCGAAACACAATCCGTCGATAAGTTTTCATGAGTGCCAGTGGTGCGGTGTGGATTCCACAATAACTACAATTGCAAA
Organism: Drosophila neocordata; assembly: GCA_018903615.1. NCBI lineage: Eukaryota > Metazoa > Arthropoda > Insecta > Diptera > Drosophilidae > Drosophila > Drosophila neocordata. Next base: position 188,375 of record JAEIGI010000053.1, read on the forward strand.
GTCAATAGCCCGTGCAAAAGCTCTCTGGCCATACCAACATCCACCAACAAAATTGCCAATAAAATTATAACGTATTGTTAAAAGAAAGAACAACTGTATCTTCTCATTTCACCAGCGCACAATATAAATTCGTTGTGTCGTACCCCTACACCTAAAATCCGGCTCTGCCGCAAGTAAGGACCAAAAAGGATCGTTACAAAATATTGAAATCAACACTAGACCACACAGAATTTCCGATTAGTCATTTCATCAAATGCCAAGTTTTAATAATCAAGTCTCCTACCCACAGTTGGCTAATTTTCCAAAACACCAGGGCGTTACGTCAAACAACGATCAACAACAGAGACAAACCCTTATTTTCTTCCATACCAACCTTTGGAAAAACCTGATTTCAGCAGAAGAAGCTTGACCAATTCAAATATCACAGTATAACAGTACACCTCAAGGGAAATCAATGAGCAAAGAGTAGGAGACTATATCTAGTAGGCATCAGAAGTTTATATGATTATATTATTATATAAAAACAATATGCGTGCGATAATATAGAACAACCTTCGCTTTACTTTGAGAACCCTATTGATGATATTAATTTTTTAGATTTTATTCTGCCTCTTTACTGTATTTTGAAAATTGCCACAAGTTTAAATTTTTAGTATATACTGGATCAAACATAAATTATGTGGCCATAAATTTAATATAAAATCCGTTTATAAACGAAAAACTATTTCCAGCGAATTTGATAAAAATACATGTTGAACCCGACAAATGTTTTATTTGTGTGTTTAATTGACAGCTGTTTGATGTATTATTGTTAAACAATTGAAATTCACAATTGCTGTCTATTGAGAAAACAGATTGCTTATCTATCGAAATAAATCATGTCATTTAATTTCTTTATTTGGTCGTTCGCTCCAAAAAATTAGGTGCGTTTTCACAATACAACATTTGGCATCTTCCTCTTCTTCCAACTAAGCGTTGCAATGCATGTAGATATATCTCCAACTACTTCTAAGTGCAATGCTTTGGTCGCAAAACATACAAATACTGCAATGTATACTTTATCTGGCCGCTTTTCTTATATTTTGTGGTGATTCTAAAATGGTCCGCAGAAATCCACGCCAGAAATCAGAAATGGTCTGTCTTGCGACGCGCGGTAGCTCTACCATTATATGTTTAAAGAGAGTTGCAACGTTGTGCAAGATACGCAGTTTTAAATCACATTCCGTATCATTAGTTTTACTCGTAACTCATCTTGTTTACCATGCATGTTGTCTTCATGGAACTTCCTTAATATCATTTTTACAATGATACAGTTGTAGGGAAGGTCAATTCAAGCTTTCACTGTTGATTGAAGCGTTTTCCTTGTGTCGCTAAAATGTATGTAACAGGCAGAAGGAAGCATTTCCGACCCCATGAAGCATATATATTCTTCATCAGCATCAAGAGCCGAGTCAATTGAGACATGTCCGTCTGTCCGTCTGCCCGTCCGTCCGTCCGTCCGTCCGTATGAACACGTGGATCTCAGAGACTTTAAAAGCTAGAACAACCAAACTTGCTATCAGCACTTGTGTAGTGTCTACGCAGATCAAGTTTCTTTCAAATGTTTGCCACTCCCACTTCTTCTTATTCTTCTTGTTTTTCACACCCAATAATATGGCCAAAAGGTATTAGCTGATCAAATTTCGTAAAAATCCGACAATATCGGAGATAAATCTAGATAAACTTTGTACTGAAATGCCCAGTGCGACATTGCGTGGTAAGTGTCAGCGAGATAGCATACGTTCTCTCGCTCTCGCCTACGCACTATTGTTGCATGTGAAGTGCTGTTGGCTCTCCCGCTCTTTTTGCTAATTTCTTTTGTTCGCGCTCGCTTCTTTCTCTGTCTCGCGTACAAGTGATACGCGTACTTGTGTAGTGTAGAAAGCGATGGAAAGTTTTGGGCAACAAATATTGGTGCGCGGAAAAGTACTGGCAACGGTACATAATCCCACCACGCGTCCTCCCTGGGTCAGGATGCCTATAAATAGACACGGCTGAGACACAGAAGGGGCAGTTAGAAAGCGAAGGAAACAAGCGAAGTATCACTTGGACCAGCAAGGTGCAAGTGAAGTATTAACAAGTGAAGGTTCAACAAGTGAAGTAAATAAGTGAGGCCAACGAAGTGAAACATATGTGAAGAAGTAAAAGTGAAGGCGTGCCAGGTCAGATCGATAAAAGGATATCCATCCGAATCCTGGCTACAGGTGAAGGTTTAAGGGCGGATTAGTTTTTGGTGGCAAGTAGGAAGACTAGGAGCTATTCCTAGCAGGGTATTAAAAACTAGGAGCCAATCCTAGCAGATCACAAGACTAGGAGCTATTCCTAGCGGATCGGAAGTGACTAGGAGTTGTTCCTAGCAATATATAAAAGACTAGGAGTTATTCCTAGCAATATATAAAAGACTAGGAGCTATTCCTAGCAAAACATTGAAGACTAGGAACTATTCCTAGCAGTTTTAGTGAAGACTAGTAGTATTCCTAGCACGGTTAAGGAAGACCAGAAGTTTTCCTGGCACAGGCAGGGAAGACTAGCAGTATTCCTAGCACAGTTGAGGAAGACCCGGAGAATTCCTGGCATAGTGGAAAAAGACTAGGAGTATTCCTAGCAGAATATTAGGAGCGTAGCAGGCGAAAGGTTGAGCTAGACAAGACCAGGAGTCATCCTGGCAGGAGGAATACTTGCCACAGCGAAACACAATCCGTCGATAAGTTTTCATGAGTGCCAGCGGTGCAGTGTGGATTCCACAATAACTACAATTGCAAAGTCAATAGCCCGTGCAAAAGCTCTCTGGCCATACCAACATCCACCAACAAAATTGCCAATAAAATTATAACGTATTGTTAAAAGAAAGAACAACTGTATCTTCTCATTTCACCAGCGCACAATATAAATTCGTTGTGTCGTACCCCTACACCTAAAATCCGGCTCTGCCGCAAGTAAGGACCAAAAAGGATCGTTACAAAATATTGAAATCAACACTAGACCACACAGAATTTCCGATTAGTCATTTCATCAAATGCCAAGTTTTAATAATCAAGTCTCCTACCCACAGTTGGCTAATTTTCCAAAACACCAGGGCGTTACGTCAAACAACGATCAACAACAGAGACAAACCCTTATTTTCTTCCATACCAACCTTTGGAAAAACCTGATTTCAGCAGAAGAAGCTTGACCAATTCAAATGGCACAGTATAACAGTACACCTCAAGGGAAATCAATGAGCAAAGAGTAGGAGACTATATCTAGTAGGCATCAGAAGTTTATATGATTATATTATTATATAAAAACAATATGCGTGCGATAATATAGAACAACCTTCGCTTTACTTTGAGAACCCTATTGATGATATTATTTTTTTAGATTTTATTCTGCCTTTTTACTCTATTTTGAAAATTGCCACATGTTTAAATTTTTAGTATATACTGGATCAAACATAAATTATGCTTTATATATGCCATAAATTTAATATAAAATCCGTTTATAAACGAAAAACTATTTCCAGCGAATTTGATAAAAATACATGTTGAACCCGACGAATGTTTTATTTGTGTGTTTAATTGACAGCTGTTTGATGTATTATTGTTAAACAATTGAAATTCACAATTGCTGTCTATTGAGAAAACAGATTGCTTATCTATCGAAATAAATCATGTCATTTAATTTCTTTATTTGGTCGTTCGCTCCAAAAAATTAGGTGCGTTTTCACAATACAACGTTTGGCATCTTCCTCTTCTTCCAACTAAGCGTTGCAATGCATGTAGATATATCTCCAACTACTTCTAAGTGTTTAAAGAGAGTTGCAACGTTGTGCAAGATACGCAGTTTTGGATCACATTCCGTATCATTAGTTTTACTCGTAACTCATCTTGTTTACCATGCATGTTGTCTTCATGGAACTTCCTTAATATCATTTTTACAATGATACAGTTGTAGGGAAGGTCAATTCAAGCTTTCACTGTTGATTGAAGCGTTTTCCTTGTGTCGCTAAAATGTATGTAACAGGCAGAAGGAAGCATTTCCGACCCCATGAAGCATATATATTCTTCATCAGCATCAAGAGCCGAGTCAATTGACACATGTCCGTCTGTCCGTCGGTCTGTCCGTCCGTCCGTATAAACACGTGGATCTCAGAGACTTTAAAAGCTAGAACAACCAAATTTGCTATCAGCACTCGTGTAGTGTCTACGCAGATCAAGTTTCTTTCAAATTTTTGCCACTCCCACTTCTGCCCTCGCAATTTAGGGAAAACGAATAACTAAAGTCGTATAAAAGTTATGACATTCTTATTTTTCACACCCAATAATATGGCCAAAAGGTATTAGCTGATCAAATTTCGTAAAAATCCGACAATATCGGAGATAAATCTAGATAAACTTTGTACTGAAATGCCCAGTGCGACATTGCGTGGTAAGTGTCAGCGAGATAGCATACGTTCTCTCGCTCTCGCCTACGCACTGTTGTTGCATGTGAAGTGCTGTTGGCTCTCCCGCTCTTTTTTCTAATTTCTTTTGTTCGCGCTCGCTTCTTTCTCTGTCTCGCGTACAAGTGATACGCGTACTTGTGTAGTTGTAGTGCTCTCTTAATTTACGTTAAGCTTCTCCGCAAGTTTACCCCAGTGTCGAATTTGCTTCAAAACATTGAATGAGTTTTTATTTTGGCTTTTTTTTTTAAATTGTTTTTTTCTTTCACTTTAAAGAATATTTAAAAAACAAAGATAAATGGGGGTATATTTATATAGTTATTAAGTTTATTTAATATAAATAGTTCAGGGAGGAAGGGAGGTAACCATAAATTTCACTATATTTAAGCATATGTCAAAAGGGCGGGAAATTAGCAATAAGTTATAAATAGTATATAAGGGTGGATATTGGCAAAGCTAGAGAGCAAGATTGTAGCTGAGAGGCGTATGCGTGATTTCACCATGCATTGCAACAGGAGAGTTGCGTTGCGCGATCGTCCGAAGGCAAAAGAAAGCGATGGAAAGTTTTGGGCAACAAATATTGGCGCGCGGAAAAGTACTGGCAACGGTACATAATCCCACCACGCGTCTTCCCTGGGTCAGGATGCCTATAAATAGACACGGCTGAGACACAGAAGGGGCAGTTAGAAAGCGAAGGAAACAAGCGAAGTATTAACAAGTGAAGGTTCAACAAGTGAAGTAAATAAGTGAGGCCAACGAAGTGAAACATATGTGAAGAAGTAAAAATGAAGGCGTGCCAGGTCAGATCGATAAAAGGATATCCATCCGAATCCTGGCTACAGGTGAAGGTTTAAGGGCGGATTAGTTTTTGGTGGCAAGTAGAAAGACTAGGAGCTATTCCTAGCAGGGTATTAAAAACTAGGAGCCAATCCTAGCAGATCACAAGACTAGGAGCTATTCCTAGCGGATCGTAAGTGACTAGGAGTTATTCCTAGCAATATATAAAAGACTAGGAGTTATTCCTAGCAATATATAAAAGACTAGGAGCTATTCCTAGCAAAACATTGAAGACTAGGAACTATACCTAGCAGTTTTAGTGAAGACTAGTAGTATTCCTAGCACGGTTAAGGAAGACCAGAAGTATTCCTGGCACAGGCAGGGAAGACTAGCAGTATTCCTAGCACAGTTGAGGAAGACCCGGAGTATTCCTGGCATAGTGGAAAAAGACTAGGAGTATTCCTAGCAGAATATTAGGAGCGTAGCAGGCGACAGGTTGAGCTAGACAAGACCAGGAGTCATCCTGGCAGGAGGAATACTTGCCACAGCGAAACACAATCCGTCGATAAGTTTTCATGAGTGCCAGTGGTGCGGTGTGGATTCCACAATAACTACAATTGCAAAGTCAATAGCCCGTGCAAAAGCTCTCTGGCCATACCAACATCCACCAACAAAATTGCCAATAAAATTATAACGTATTGTTAAAAGAAAGAACAACTGTATCTTCTCATTTCACCAGCGCACAATATAAATTCGTTGTGTCGTACCCCTACACCTAAAATCCGGCTCTGCCGCAAGTAAGGACCAAAAAGGATCGTTACAAAATATTGAAATCAACACTAGACCACACAGAATTTCCGATTAGTCATTTCATCAAATGCCAAGTTTTAATAATCAAGTCTCCTACCCACAGTTGGCTAATTTTCCAAAACACCAGGGCGTTACGTCAAACAACGATCAACAACAGAGACAAACCCTTATTTTCTTCCATACCAACCTTTGGAAAAACCTGATTTCAGCAGAAGAAGCTTGACCAATTCAAATATCACAGTATAACAGTACACCTCAAGGGAAATCAATGAGCAAAGAGTAGGAGACTATATCTAGTAGGCATCAGAAGTTTATATGATTATATTATTATATAAAAACAATATGCGTGCGATAATATAGAACAACCTTCGCTTTACTTTGAGAACCCTATTGATGATATTAATTTTTTAGATTTTATTCTGCCTCTTTACTCTATTTTGAAAATTGCCACATGTTTAAATTTTTAGTATATACTGGATCAAACATAAATTATGCTTTATATATGCCATAAATTTAATATAAAATCCGTTTATAAACGAAAAACTATTTCCAGCGAATTTGATAAAAATACATGTTGAACCCGACGAATGTTTTATTTGTGTGTTTAATTGACAGCTGTTTGATGTATTATTGTTAAACAATTGAAATTCACAATTGCTGTCTATTGAGAAAACAGATTGCTTATCTATCGAAATAAATCATGTCATTTAATTTCTTTATTTGGTCGTTCGCTCCAAAAAATTAGGTGCGTTTTCACAATACAACGTTTGGCATCTTCCTCTTCTTCCAACTAAGCGTTGCAATGCATGTAGATATATCTCCAACTACTTCTAAGTGTTTAAAGAGAGTTGCAACGTTGTGCAAGATACGCAGTTTTGGATCACATTCCGTATCATTAGTTTTACTCGTAACTCATCTTGTTTACCATGCATGTTGTCTTCATGGAACTTCCTTAATATCATTTTTACAATGATACAGTTGTAGGGAAGGTCAATTCAAGCTTTCACTGTTGATTGAAGCGTTTTCCTTGTGTCGCTAAAATGTATGTAACAGGCAGAAGGAAGCATTTCCGACCCCATGAAGCATATATATTCTTCATCAGCATCAAGAGCCGAGTCAATTGACACATGTCCGTCTGTCCGTCGGTCTGTCCGTCCGTCCGTATAAACACGTGGATCTCAGAGACTTTAAAAGCTAGAACAACCAAATTTGCTATCAGCACTCGTGTAGTGTCTACGCAGATCAAGTTTCTTTCAAATTTTTGCCACTCCCACTTCTGCCCTCGCAATTTAGGGAAAACGAATAACTAAAGTCGTATAAAAGTTATGACATTCTTATTTTTCACACCCAATAATATGGCCAAAAGGTATTAGCTGATCAAATTTCGTAAAAATCCGACAATATCGGAGATAAATCTAGATAAACTTTGTACTGAAATGCCCAGTGCGACATTGCGTGGTAAGTGTCAGCGAGATAGCATACGTTCTCTCGCTCTCGCCTACGCACTGTTGTTGCATGTGAAGTGCTGTTGGCTCTCCCGCTCTTTTTTCTAATTTCGTTTGTTCGCGCTCGCTTCTTTCTCTGTCTCGCGTACAAGTGATACGCGTACTTGTGTAGTTGTAGTGCTCTCTTAATTTACGTTAAGCTTCTCCGCAAGTTTACCCCAGTGTCGAATTTGCTTCAAAACATTGAATGAGTTTTTATTTTGGCTTTTTTTTTTTAAAGTTTTTTTCTTTCACTTTAAAGAATATTTAAAAAACAAAATAAAATGGGGGGGTATATTTATATAGTTATTAAGTTTATTTAATATAAATAGTTCAGGGAGGAAGGGAGGTAACCATAAATTTCACTATATTTAAGCATATGTCAAAAGGGCGGGAAATTAGCAATAAGTTATAAATAGTATATAAGGGTGGATATTGGCAAAGCTAGAGAGCAAGATTGTAGCTGAGAGGCGTATGCGTGATTTCACCATGCATTGCAACAGGAGAGTTGCGTTGCGCGATCGTCCGAAGGCAAAAGAAAGCGATGGAAAGTTTTGGGCAACAAATATTGGCGCGCGGAAAAGTACTGGCAACGGTACATAATCCCACCACGCGTCTTCCCTGGGTCAGGATGCCTATAAATAGACACGGCTGAGACACAGAAGGGGCAGTTAGAAAGCGAAGGAAACAAGCGAAGTATTAACAAGTGAAGGTTCAACAAGTGAAGTAAATAAGTGAGGCCAACGAAGTGAAACATATGTGAAGAAGTAAAAATGAAGGCGTGCCAGGTCAGATCGATAAAAGGATATCCATCCGAATCCTGGCTACAGGTGAAGGTTTAAGGGCGGATTAGTTTTTGGTGGCAAGTAGAAAGACTAGGAGCTATTCCTAGCAGGGTATTAAAAACTAGGAGCCAATCCTAGCAGATCACAAGACTAGGAGCTATTCCTAGCGGATCGTAAGTGACTAGGAGTTATTCCTAGCAATATATAAAAGACTAGGAGTTATTCCTAGCAATATATAAAAGACTAGGAGCTATTCCTAGCAAAACATTGAAGACTAGGAACTATACCTAGCAGTTTTAGTGAAGACTAGTAGTATTCCTAGCACGGTTAAGGAAGACCAGAAGTATTCCTGGCACAGGCAGGGAAGACTAGCAGTATTCCTAGCACAGTTGAGGAAGACCCGGAGTATTCCTGGCATAGTGGAAAAAGACTAGGAGTATTCCTAGCAGAATATTAGGAGCGTAGCAGGCGACAGGTTGAGCTAGACAAGACCAGGAGTCATCCTGGCAGGAGGAATACTTGCCACAGCGAAACACAATCCGTCGATAAGTTTTCATGAGTGCCAGTGGTGCGGTGTGGATTCCACAATAACTACAATTGCAAAGTCAATAGCCCGTGCAAAAGCTCTCTGGCCATACCAACATCCACCAACAAAATTGCCAATAAAATTATAACGTATTGTTAAAAGAAAGAACAACTGTATCTTCTCATTTCACCAGCGCACAATATAAATTCGTTGTGTCGTACCCCTACACCTAAAATCCGGCTCTGCCGCAAGTAAGGACCAAAAAGGATCGTTACAAAATATTGAAATCAACACTAGACCACACAGAATTTCCGATTAGTCATTTCATCAAATGCCAAGTTTTAATAATCAAGTCTCCTACCCACAGTTGGCTAATTTTCCAAAACACCAGGGCGTTACGTCAAACAACGATCAACAACAGAGACAAACCCTTATTTTCTTCCATACCAACCTTTGGAAAAACCTGATTTCAGCAGAAGAAGCTTGACCAATTCAAATATCACAGTATAACAGTACACCTCAAGGGAAATCAATGAGCAAAGAGTAGGAGACTATATCTAGTAGGCATCAGAAGTTTATATGATTATATTATTATATAAAAACAATATGCGTGCGATAATATAGAACAACCTTCGCTTTACTTTGAGAACCCTATTGATGATATTAATTTTTTAGATTTTATTCTGCCTCTTTACTCTATTTTGAAAATTGCCACATGTTTAAATTTTTAGTATATACTGGATCAAACATAAATTATGCTTTATATATGCCATAAATTTAATATAAAATCCGTTTATAAACGAAAAACTATTTCCAGCGAATTTGATAAAAATACATGTTGAACCCGACGAATGTTTTATTTGTGTGTTTAATTGACAGCTGTTTGATGTATTATTGTTAAACAATTGAAATTCACAATTGCTGTCTATTGAGAAAACAGATTGCTTATCTATCGAAATAAATCATGTCATTTAATTTCTTTATTTGGTCGTTCGCTCCAAAAAATTAGGTGCGTTTTCACAATACAACGTTTGGCATCTTCCTCTTCTTCCAACTAAGCGTTGCAATGCATGTAGATATATCTCCAACTACTTCTAAGTGTTTAAAGAGAGTTGCAACGTTGTGCAAGATACGCAGTTTTGGATCACATTCCGTATCATTAGTTTTACTCGTAACTCATCTTGTTTACCATGCATGTTGTCTTCATGGAACTTCCTTAATATCATTTTTACAATGATACAGTTGTAGGGAAGGTCAATTCAAGCTTTTATAAACGAAAAACTATTTCCAGCGAATTTGATAAAAATACATGTTGAACCCGACGAATGTTTTATTTGTGTGTTTAATTGACAGCTGTTTGATGTATTATTGTTAAACAATTGAAATTCACAATTGCTGTCTATTGAGAAAACAGATTGCTTATCTATCGAAATAAATCATGTCATTTAATTTCTTTATTTGGTCGTTCGCTCCAAAAAATTAGGTGCGTTTTCACAATACAACGTTTGGCATCTTCCTCTTCTTCCAACTAAGCGTTGCAATGCATGTAGATATATCTCCAACTACTTCTAAGTGTTTAAAGAGAGTTGCAACGTTGTGCAAGATACGCAGTTTTGGATCACATTCCGTATCATTAGTTTTACTCGTAACTCATCTTGTTTACCATGCATGTTGTCTTCATGGAACTTCCTTAATATCATTTTTACAATGATACAGTTGTAGGGAAGGTCAATTCAAGCTTTCACTGTTGATTGAAGCGTTTTCCTTGTGTCGCTAAAATGTATGTAACAGGCAGAAGGAAGCATTTCCGACCCCATGAAGCATATATATTCTTCATCAGCATCAAGAGCCGAGTCAATTGACACATGTCCGTCTGTCCGTCGGTCTGTCCGTCCGTCCGTATAAACACGTGGATCTCAGAGACTTTAAAAGCTAGAACAACCAAATTTGCTATCAGCACTCGTGTAGTGTCTACGCAGATCAAGTTTCTTTCAAATTTTTGCCACTCCCACTTCTGCCCTCGCAATTTAGGGAAAACGAATAACTAAAGTCGTATAAAAGTTATGACATTCTTATTTTTCACACCCAAAAGGTATTAGCTGATCAAATTTCGTAAAAATCCGACAATATCGGAGATAAATCTAGATAAACTTTGTACTGAAATGCCCAGTGCGACATTGCGTGGTAAGTGTCAGCGAGATAGCATACGTTCTCTCGCTCTCGCCTACGCACTGTTGTTGCATGTGAAGTGCTGTTGGCTCTCCCGCTCTTTTTTCTAATTTCTTTTGTTCGCGCTCGCTTCTTTCTCTGTCTCGCGTACAAGTGATACGCGTACTTGTGTAGTTGTAGTGCTCTCTTAATTTACGTTAAGCTTCTCCGCAAGTTTACCCCAGTGTCGAATTTGCTTCAAAACATTGAATGAGTTTTTATTTTGGCTTTTTTTTTTTTTAAATTGTTTTTTTCTTTCACTTTAAAGAATATTTAAAAAACAAAGATAAATGGGGGTATATTTATATAGTTATTAAGTTTATTTAATATAAATAGTTCAGGGAGGAAGGGGGGTAACCATAAATTTCACTATATTTAAGCATATGTCAAAAGGGCGGGAAATTAGCAATAAGTTATAAATAGTATATAAGGGTGGATATTGGCAAAGCTAGAGAGCAAGATTGTAGCTGAGAGGCGTATGCGTGATTTCACCATGCATTGCAACAGGAGAGTTGCGTTGCGCGATCGTCCGAAGGCAAAAGAAAGCGATGGAAAGTTTTGGGCAACAAATATTGGCGCGCGGAAAAGTACTGGCAACGGTACATAATCCCACCACGCGTCTTCCCTGGGTCAGGATGCCTATAAATAGACACGGCTGAGACACAGAAGGGGCAGTTAGAAAGCGAAGGAAACAAGCGAAGTATTAACAAGTGAAGGTTCAACAAGTGAAGTAAATAAGTGAGGCCAACGAAGTGAAACATATGTGAAGAAGTAAAAATGAAGGCGTGCCAGGTCAGATCGATAAAAGGATATCCATCCGAATCCTGGCTACAGGTGAAGGTTTAAGGGCGGATTAGTTTTTGGTGGCAAGTAGAAAGACTAGGAGCTATTCCTAGCAGGGTATTAAAAACTAGGAGCCAATCCTAGCAGATCACAAGACTAGGAGCTATTCCTAGCGGATCGTAAGTGACTAGGAGTTATTCCTAGCAATATATAAAAGACTAGGAGTTATTCCTAGCAATATATAAAAGACTAGGAGCTATTCCTAGCAAAACATTGAAGACTGGGAACTATACCTAGCAGTTTTAGTGAAGACTAGTAGTATTCCTAGCACGGTTAAGGAAGACCAGAAGTATTCCTGGCACAGGCAGGGAAGACTAGCAGTATTCCTAGCACAGTTGAGGAAGACCCGGAGTATTCCTGGCATAGTGGAAAAAGACTAGGAGTATTCCTAGCAGAATATTAGGAGCGTAGCAGGCGACAGGTTGAGCTAGACAAGACCAGGAGTCATCCTGGCAGGAGGAATACTTGCCACAGCGAAACACAATCCGTCGATAAGTTTTCATGAGTGCCAGTGGTGCGGTGTGGATTCCACAATAACTACAATTGCAAAGTCAATAGCCCGTGCAAAAGCTCTCTGGCCATACCAACATCCACCAACAAAATTGCCAATAAAATTATAACGTATTGTTAAAAGAAAGAACAACTGTATCTTCTCATTTCACCAGCGCACAATATAAATTCGTTGTGTCGTACCCCTACACCTAAAATCCGGCTCTGCCGCAAGTAAGGACCAAAAAGGATCGTTACAAAATATTGAAATCAACACTAGACCACACAGAATTTCCGATTAGTCATTTCATCAAATGCCAAGTTTTAATAATCAAGTCTCCTACCCACAGTTGGCTAATTTTCCAAAACACCAGGGCGTTACGTCAAACAACGATCAACAACAGAGACAAACCCTTATTTTCTTCCATACCAAACTTTGGAAAAACCTGATTTCAGCAGAAGAAGCTTGACCAATTCAAATATCACAGTATAACAGTACACCTCAAGGGAAATCAATGAGCAAAGAGTAGGAGACTATATCTAGTAGGCATCAGAAGTTTATATGATTATATTATTATATAAAAACAATATGCGTGCGATAATATAGAACAACCTTCGCTTTACTTTGAGAACCCTATTGATGATATTAATTTTTTAGATTTTATTCTGCCTCTTTACTGTATTTTGAAAATTGCCACAAGTTTAAATTTTTAGTATATACTGGATCAAACATAAATTATGTGGCCATAAATTTAATATAAAATCCGTTTATAAACGAAAAACTATTTCCAGCGAATTTGATAAAAATACATGTTGAACCCGACAAATGTTTTATTTGTGTGTTTAATTGACAGCTGTTTGATGTATTATTGTTAAACAATTGAAATTCACAATTGCTGTCTATTGAGAAAACAGATTGCTTATCTATCGAAATAAATCATGTCATTTAATTTCTTTATTTGGTCGTTCGCTCCAAAAAATTAGGTGCGTTTTCACAATACAACGTTTGGCATCTTCCTCTTCTTCCAACTAAGCGTTGCAATGCATGTAGATATATCTCCAACTACTTCTAAGTGCAATGCTTTGGTCGCAAAACATACAAATACTGCAATGTATACTTTATCTGGCCTCTTTTCTTTTATTTTGTGGTGATTCTAAAATGGTCCGCAGAAATCCACGCCAGAAATCAGAAAAGGTCTGTTTTGTGACGCACGGTAGCTCTCCCATTATTTGTTTAAAGAGAGTTGCAACGTTGTGCAAGATACGCAGTTTTGGATCACATTCCGTATCATTAGTTTTACTCGTAACTCATCTTGTTTACCATGCATGTTGTCTTCATGGAACTTCCTTAATATCATTTTTACAATGATACAGTTGTAGGGAAGGTCAATTCAAGCTTTCACTGTTGATTGAAGCGTTTTCCTTGTGTCGCTAAAATGTATGTAACAGGCAGAAGGAAGCATTTCCGACCCCATGAAGCATATATATTCTTCATCAGCATCAAGAGCCGAGTCAATTGAGACATGTCCGTCTGTCCGTCTGCCCGTCCGTCCGTCCGTCCGTCCGTATGAACACGTGGATCTCAGAGACTTTAAAAGCTAGAACAACCAAACTTGCTATCAGCACTCGTGTAGTGTCTACGCAGATCAAGTTTCTTTCAAATTTTTGCCACTCCCACTTCTGCCCCCGCAATTTAGGAAAAACGAATAACTAAAGTCGTATAAAAGTTATGACATTCTTATTTTTCACACCCAATAATATGGCCAAAAGGTATTAGCTGATCAAATTTCGTAAAAATCCGACAATATCGGAGATAAATCTAGATAAACTTTGTACTGAAATGCCCAGTGCGACATTGCGTGGTAAGTGTCAGCGAGATAGCATACGTTCTCTCGCTCTCGCCTACGCACTATTGTTGCATGTGAAGTGCTGTTGGCTCTCCCGCTCTTTTTGCTAATTTCTTTTGTTCGCGCTCGCTTCTTTCTCTGTCTCGCGTACAAGTGATACGCGTACTTGTGTAGTGTAGAAAGCGATGGAAAGTTTTGGGCAACAAATATTGGCGCGCGGAAAAGTACTGGCAACGGTACATAATCCCACCACGCGTCTTCCCTGGGTCAGGATGCCTATAAATAGACACGGCTGAGACACAGAAGGGGCAGTTAGAAAGCGAAGGAAACAAGCGAAGTATCACTTGGACCAGCAAGGTGCAAGTGAAGTATTAACAAGTGAAGGTTCAACAAGTGAAGTAAATAAGTGAGGCCAACGAAGTGAAACATATGTGAAGAAGTAAAAGTGAAGGCGTGCCAGGTCAGATCGATAAAAGGATATCCATCCGAATCCTGGCTACAGGTGAAGGTTTAAGGGCGGATTAGTTTTTGGTGGCAAGTAGGAAGACTAGGAGCTATTCCTAGCAGGGTATTAAAAACTAGGAGCCAATCCTAGCAGATCACAAGACTAGGAGCTATTCCTAGCGGATCGGAAGTGACTAGGAGTTGTTCCTAGCAATATATAAAAGACTAGGAGTTATTCCTAGCAATATATAAAAGACTAGGAGCTATTCCTAGCAAAACATTGAAGACTAGGAACTATTCCTAGCAGTTTTAGTGAAGACTAGTAGTATTCCTAGCACGGTTAAGGAAGACCAGAAGTTTTCCTGGCACAGGCAGGGAAGACTAGCAGTATTCCTAGCACAGTTGAGGAAGACCCGGAGTATTCCTGGCATAGTGGAAAAAGACTAGGAGTATTCCTAGCAGAATATTAGGAGCGTAGCAGGCGAAAGGTTGAGCTAGACAAGACCAGGAGTCATCCTGGCAGGAGGAATACTTGCCACAGCGAAACACAATCCGTCGATAAGTTTTCATGAGTGCCAGCGGTGCAGTGTGGATTCCACAATAACTACAATTGCAAAGTCAATAGCCCGTGCAAAAGCTCTCTGGCCATACCAACATCCACCAACAAAATTGCCAATAAAATTATAACGTATTGTTAAAAGAAAGAACAACTGTATCTTCTCATTTCACCAGCGCACAATATAAATTCGTTGTGTCGTACCCCTACACCTAAAATCCGGCTCTGCCGCAAGTAAGGACCAAAAAGGATCGTTACAAAATATTGAAATCAACACTAGACCACACAGAATTTCCGATTAGTCATTTCATCAAATGCCAAGTTTTAATAATCAAGTCTCCTACCCGCAGTTGGCTAATTTTCCAAAACACCAGGGCGTTACGTCAAACAACGATCAACAACAGAGACAAACCCTTATTTTCTTCCATACCAACCTTTGGAAAAACCTGATTTCAGCAGAAGAAGCTTGACCAATTCAAATGGCACAGTATAACAGTACACCTCAAGGGAAATCAATGAGCAAAGAGTAGGAGACTATATCTAGTAGGCATCAGAAGTTTATATGATTATATTATTATATAAAAACAATATGCGTGCGATAATATAGAACAACCTTCGCTTTACTTTGAGAACCCTATTGATGATATTAATTTTTTAGATTTTATTCTGCCTCTTTACTCTATTTTGAAAATTGCCACAAGTTTAAATTTTTAGTATATACTGGATCAAACATAAATTATGTGGCCATAAATTTAATATAAAATCCGTTTATAAACGAAAAACTATTTCCAGCGAATTTGATAAAAATACATGTTGAACCCGACAAATGTTTTATTTGTGTGTTTAATTGACAGCTGTTTGATGTATTATTGTTAAACAATTGAAATTCACAATTGCTGTCTATTGAGAAAACAGATTGCTTATCTATCGAAATAAATCATGTCATTTAATTTCTTTATTTGGTCGTTCGCTCCAAAAAATTAGGTGCGTTTTCACAATACAACGTTTGGCATCTTCCTCTTCTTCCAACTAAGCGTTGCAATGCATGTAGATATATCTCCAACTACTTCTAAGTGCAATGCTTTGGTCGCAAAACATACAAATACTGCAATGTATACTTTATCTGGCCTCTTTTCTTTTATTTTGTGGTGATTCTAAAATGGTCCGCAGAAATCCACGCCAGAAATCAGAAAAGGTCTGTTTTGTGACGCACGGTAGCTCTCCCATTATTTGTTTAAAGAGAGTTGTAACGTTGTGCAAGATACGCAGTTTTGGATCACATTCCGTATCATTAGTTTTACTCGTAACTCATCTTGTTTACCATGCATGTTGTCTTCATGGAACTTCCTTAATATCATTTTTACAATGATACAGTTGTAGGGAAGGTCAATTCAAGCTTTCACTGTTGATTGAAGCGTTTTCCTTGTGTCGCTAAAATGTATGTAACAGGCAGAAGGAAGCATTTCCGACCCCATGAAGCATATATATTCTTCATCAGCATCAACAGCCGAGTCAATTGACACATGTCCGTCTGTCCGTCGGTCTGTCCGTCCGTCCGTATGAACACGTGGATCTCAGAGACTTTAAAAGCTAGAACAACCAAACTTGCTATCAGCACTCGTGTAGTGTCTACGCAGATCAAGTTTCTTTCAAATTTTTGCCACTCCCACTTCTGCCCCCGCAATTTAGGAAAAACGAATAACTAAAGTCGTATAAAAGTTATGACATTCTTATTTTTCACACCCAATAATATGGCCAAAAGGTATTAGCTGATCAAATTTCGTAAAAATCCGACAATATCGGAGATAAATCTAGATAAACTTTGTACTGAAATGCCCAGTGCGACATTGCGTGGTAAGTGTCAGCGAGATAGCATACGTTCTCTCGCTCTCGCCTACGCACTGTTGTTGCATGTGAAGTGCTGTTGGCTCTCCCGCTCTTTTTTCTAATTTCTTTTGTTCGCGCTCGCTTCTTTCTCTGTCTCGCGTACAAGTGATACGCGTACTTGTGTAGTTGTAGTGCTCTCTTAATTTACATTAAGCTTCTCCGCAAGTTTACCCCAGTGTCGAATTTGCTTCAAAACATTGAATGAGTTTTTATTTTGGCTTTTTTTTTTAAATTGTTTTTTTCTTTCACTTTAAAGAATATTTAAAAAACAAAGATAAATGGGGGTATATTTATATAGTTATTAAGTTTATTTAATATAAATAGTTCAGGGAGGAAGGGGGGTAACCATAAATTTCACTATATTTAAGCATATGTCAAAAGGGCGGGAAATTAGCAATAAGTTATAAATAGTATATAAGGGTGGATATTGGCAAAGCTAGAGAGCAAGATTGTAGCTGAGAGGCGTATGCGTGATTTCACCATGCATTGCAACAGGAGAGTTGCGTTGCGCGATCGTCCGAAGGCAAAAGAAAGCGATGGAAAGTTTTGGGCAACAAATATTGGCGCGCGGAAAAGTACTGGCAACGGTACATAATCCCACCACGCGTCTTCCCTGGGTCAGGATGCCTATAAATAGACACGGCTGAGACACAGAAGGGGCAGTTAGAAAGCGAAGGAAACAAGTGAAGGTTCAACAAGTGAAGTAAATAAGTGAGGCCAACGAAGTGAAACATATGTGAAGAAGTAAAAGTGAAGGCGTGCCAGGTCAGATCGATAAAAGGATATCCATCCGAATCCTGGCTACAGGTGAAGGTTTAAGGGCGGATTAGTTTTTGGTGGCAAGTAGGAAGACTAGGAGCTATTCCTAGCAGGGTATTAAAAACTAGGAGCCAATCTTAGCAGATCACAAGACTAGGAGCTATTCCTAGCGGATCGTAAGTGACTAGGAGTTATTCCTAGCAATATATAAAAGACTAGGAGTTATTCCTAGCAATATATAAAAGACTAGGAGCTATTCCTAGCAAAACATTGAAGACTAGGAACTATTCCTAGCAGTTTTAGTGAAGACTAGTAGTATTCCTAGCACGGTTAAGGAAGACCAGAAGTATTCCTGGCACAGGCAGGAAAGACTAGGAGTATTCCTAGCACAGTTGAGGAAGACCCGGAGTATTCCTGGCATAGTGGAAAAAGACTAGGAGTGTTCCTAGCAGAATATTAGGAGCGTAGCAGGCGACAGGTTGAGCTAGACAAGACCAGGAGTCATCCTGGCAGGAGGAATACTTGCCACAGCCAAACACAATCCGTCGATAAGTTTTCATGAGTGCCAGCGGTGCGGTGTGGATTCCACAATAACTACAATTGCAAAGTCAATAGCCCGTGCAAAAGCTCTCTGGCCATACCAACATACACCAATAAAATTGCCAATAAAATTATAACGTATTGTTAAAAGAAAGAACAACTATATCTTCTCATTTCACCAGCGCACAATATAAATTCGTTGTGTCGTACCCCTACACCTGAAATCCGGCTCTGCCGCAAGTAAGGACCAAAAAGGATCGTTACAAAATATTGAAATCAACACTAGACCACACAGAATTTCCGATTAGTTATTTCATCAAATGCCAAGTTTTAATATTCAAGTCTCCTACCCACAGTTGGCTAATTTTCCAAAACACCAGGGCGTTACGTCAACGACAGAGACAAACCCTTATTTTCTTCCATACCAACCTTTGGAAAAACCTGATTTCAGCAGAAGAAGCTTGACCAATTCAAATGACACAGTATAACAGTACACCTAGAGGGAAATCAATGAGCAAAGAGTAGGAGACTATATCTAGTAGGCATCAGAAGTTTATATGATTATATTATTATATAAAAACCTTCGCTTTACTTTGAAACCCCAATTGATGATATTAATTTTTTAGATTTAATTCTGCCTCTTTACTGTATTTTGAAAATTGCCACAAGTTTAAATTTTTAGTATATACTGGATCAAACATAAATTATGTGGCCATAAATTTAATATAAAATCCGTTTATAAACAAAAAACTATTTCCAGCGAATTTGATAAAAATACATGTTAAACCCGACGAATGTTTTATTTGTGTGTTTAATTGACAGCTGTTTGATGTATTATTGTTAAACAATTGAAATTCACAATTGCTGTCTATTGAGAAAACATATTGCTTATCTATCGAAATAAATCATGTCATTTAATTTCTTTATTTGGTCGTTCGCTCCAAAAAATTAGGTGCGTTTTCACAATACAACGTTTGGCATCTTCCTCTTCTTCCAACTAAGCGTTGCAATGCATGTAGATATATCTCCAACTACTTCTAAGTGCAATGCTTTGGTCGCAAAACATACAAATACTGCAATGTATACTTTATCTGGCCTCTTTTCTTTTATTTTGTGGTGATTCTAAAATGGTCCGCAGAAATCCACGCCAGAAATCAGAAAAGGTCTGTTTTGTGACGCACGGTAGCTCTCCCATTATTTGTTTAAAGAGAGTTGCAACGTTGTGCAAGATACGCAGTTTTGGATCACATTCCGTATCATTAGTTTTACTCGTAACTCATCTTGTTTACCATGCATGTTGTCTTCATGGAACTTCCTTAATATCATTTTTACAATGATACAGTTGTAGGGAAGGTCAATTCAAGCTTTCACTGTTGATTGAAGCGTTTTCCTTGTGTCGCTAAAATGTATGTAACAGGCAGAAGGAAGCATTTCCGACCCCATGAAGCATATATATTCTTCATCAGCATCAACAGCCGAGTCAATTGACACATGTCCGTCTGTCCGTCGGTCTGTCCGTCCGTCCGTATGAACACGTGGATCTCAGAGACTTTAAAAGCTAGAACAACCAAACTTGCTATCAGCACTCGTGTAGTGTCTACGCAGATCAAGTTTCTTTCAAATTTTTGCCACTCCCACTTCTGCCCCCGCAATTTAGGAAAAACGAATAACTAAAGTCGTATAAAAGTTATGACATTCTTATTTTTCACACCCAATAATATGGCCAAAAGGTATTAGCTGATCAAATTTCGTAAAAATCCGACAATATCGGAGATAAATCTAGATAAACTTTGTACTGAAATGCCCAGTGCGACATTGCGTGGTAAGTGTCAGCGAGATAGCATACGTTCTCTCGCTCTCGCCTACGCACTGTTGTTGCATGTGAAGTGCTGTTGGCTCTCCCGCTCTTTTTTCTAATTTCTTTTGTTCGCGCTCGCTTCTTTCTCTGTCTCGCGTACAAGTGATACGCGTACTTGTGTAGTTGTAGTGCTCTCTTAATTTACATTAAGCTTCTCCGCAAGTTTACCCCAGTGTCGAATTTGCTTCAAAACATTGAATGAGTTTTTATTTTGGCTTTTTTTTTTTAAATTGTTTTTTTTCTTTCACTTTAAAAAATATTTAAAAAACAAAGATAAATGGGGGTATATTTATATAGTTATTAAGTTTATTTAATATAAATAGTTCAGGGAGGAAGGGAGGTAACCATAAATTTCACTATATTTAAGCATATGTCAAAAGGGCGGGAAATTAGCAATAAGTTATAAATAGTATATAAGGGTGGATATTGGCAAAGCTAGAGAGCAAGATTGTAGCTGAGAGGCGTATGCGTGATTTCACCATGCATTGCAACAGGAGAGTTGCGTTGCGCGATCGTCCGAAGGCAAAAGAAAGCGATGGAAGGTTTTGGGCAACAAATATTGGCGCGCGGAAAAGTACTGGCAACGGTACATAATCCCACCACGCGTCCTCCCTGGGTCAGGATGCCTATAAATAGACACGGCTGAGACACAGAAGGGGCAGTTAGAAAGCGAAGGAAACAAGCGAAGTATCACTTGGACCAGCAAGGTGCAAGTGAAGTATTAACAAGTGAAGGTTCAACAAGTGAAGTAAATAAGTGAGGCCAACGAAGTGAAACATATGTGAAGAAGTAAAAGTGAAGGCGTGCCAGGTCAGATCGATAAAAGGATATCCATCCGAATCCTGGCTACAGGTGAAGGTTTAAGGGCGGATTAGTTTTTGGTGGCAAGTAGGAAGACTAGGAGCTATTCCTAGCAGGGTATTAAAAACTAGGAGCCAATCTTAGCAGATCACAAGACTAGGAGCTATTCCTAGCGGATCGTAAGTGACTAGGAGTTATTCCTAGCAATATATAAAAGACTAGGAGTTATTCCTAGCAATATATAAAAGACTAGGAGCTATTCCTAGCAAAACATTGAAGACTAGGAACTATTCCTAGCAGTTTTAGTGAAGACTAGTAGTATTCCTAGCACGGTTAAGGAAGACCAGAAGTATTCCTGGCACAGGCAGGGAAGACTAGGAGTATTCCTAGCACAGTTGAGGAAGACCCGGAGTATTCCTGGCATAGTGGAAAAAGACTAGGAGTGTTCCTAGCAGAATATTAGGAGCGTAGCAGGCGACAGGTTGAGCTAGACAAGACCAGGAGTCATCCTGGCAGGAGGAATACTTGCCACAGCCAAACACAATCCGTCGATAAGTTTTCATGAGTGCCAGCGGTGCGGTGTGGATTCCACAATAACTACAATTGCAAAGTCAATAGCCCGTGCAAAAGCTCTCTGGCCATACCAACATACACCAATAAAATTGCCAATAAAATTATAAAAGAAAGAACAACTATATCTTCTCATTTCACCAGCGCACAATATAAATTCGTTGTGTCGTACCCCTACACCTGAAATCCGGCTCTGCCGCAAGTAAGGACCAAAAAGGATCGTTACAAAATATTGAAATCAACACTAGACCACACAGAATTTCCGATTAGTTATTTCATCAAATGCCAAGTTTTAATATTCAAGTCTCCTACCCACAGTTAGCTAATTTTCCAAAACACCAGGGCGTTACGTCAACGACAGAGACAAACCCTTATTTTCTTCCATACCAACCTTTAAAACATGATTTCAGCAGAAGAAGCTTGACCAATTCAAATGACACAGTATAACAGTACACCTAGAGGGAAATCAATGAGCAAAGAGTAGGAGACTATATCTAGTAGGCATCATAAGTTTATATGATTATATTATTATATAAAAACAATATGCGTGCGATAATATAGAACAACCTTCGCTTTACTTTGAAACCCCAATTGATGATATTAATTTTTTAGATTTAATTCTGCCTCCTTACTGTATTTTGAAATTTACCACAAGTTTAAATTTTTAGTATATACTGGATCAAACATAAATTATGTGGCCATAAATTTAATACAAAATCCGTTTATAAACGAAAAACTATTTCCAGCGAATTTGATAAAAATACATGTTGAACCCGACGAATGTTTTATTTGTGTGTTTAATTGACAGCTGTTTGATATATTATTGTTAAACAATTGAAATTCACAATTGCTGTCTATTGAGAAAACAGATTGCTTATCTATCGAAATAAATCATGTCATTTAATTTCTTTATTTGGTCGTTCGCTCCAAAAAATTAGGTGCGTTTTCACAATACAACGTTTGGCATCTTCCTCTTCTTCCAACTAAGCGTTGCAATGCATGTAGATATATCTCCAACTACTTCTAAGTGCAATGCTTTGGTCGCAAAACATACAAATACTGCAATGTATACTTTATCTGGCCTCTTTTCTTTTATTTTGTGGTGATTCTAAAATGGTCCGCAGAAATCCACGCCAGAAATCAGAAAAGGTCTGTTTTGTGACGCACGGTAGCTCTCCCATTATTTGTTTAAAGAGAGTTGCAACGTTGTGCAAGATACGCAGTTTTGGATCACATTCCGTATCATTAGTTTTACTCGTAACTCATCTTGTTTACCATGCATGTTGTCTTCATGGAACTTCCTTAATATCATTTTTACAATGATACAGTTGTAGGGAAGGTCAATTCAAGCTTTCACTGTTGATTGAAGCGTTTTCCTTGTGTCGCTAAAATGTATGTAACAGGCAGAAGGAAGCATTTCCGACCCCATGAAGCATATATATTCTTCATCAGCATCTACAGCCGAGTCAATTGACACATGTCCGTCTGTCCGTCGGTCTGTCCGTCCGTCCGTATGAACACGTGGATCTCAGAGACTTTAAAAGCTAGAACAACCAAACTTGCTATCAGCACTCGTGTAGTGTCTACGCAGATCAAGTTTCTTTCAAATTTTTGCCACTCCCACTTCTGCCCCCGCAATTTAGGAAAAACGAATAACTAAAGTCGTATAAAAGTTATGACATTCTTATTTTTCACACCCAATAATATGGCCAAAAGGTATTAGCTGATCAAATTTCGTAAAAATCCGACAATATCGGAGATAAATCTAGATAAACTTTGTACTGAAATGCCCAGTGCGACATTGCGTGGTAAGTGTCAGCGAGATAGCATACGTTCTCTCGCTCTCGCCTACGCACTGTTGTTGCATGTGAAGTGCTGTTGGCTCTCCCGCTCTTTTTTCTAATTTCTTTTGTTCGCGCTCGCTTCTTTCTCTGTCTCGCGTACAAGTGATACGCGTACTTGTGTAGTTGTAGTGCTCTCTTAATTTACATTAAGCTTCTCCGCAAGTTTACCCCAGTGTCGAATTTGCTTCAAAACATTGAATGAGTTTTTATTTTGGCTTTTTTTTTTTAAATTGTTTTTTTCTTTCACTTTAAAGAATATTTAAAAAACAAAGATAAATGGGGGTATATTTATATAGTTATTAAGTTTATTTAATATAAATAGTTCAGGGAGGAAGGGGGGTAACCATAAATTTCACTATATTTAAGCATATGTCAAAAGGGCGGGAAATTAGCAATAAGTTATAAATAGTATATAAGGGTGGATATTGGCAAAGCTAGAGAGCAAGATTGTAGCTGAGAGGCGTATGCGTGATTTCACCATGCATTGCAACAGGAGAGTTGCGTTGCGCGATCGTCCGAAGGCAAAAGAAAGCGATGGAAAGTTTTGGGCAACAAATATTGGCGCGCGGAAAAGTACTGGCAACGGTACATAATCCCACCACGCGTCTTCCCTGGGTCAGGATGCCTATAAATAGACACGGCTGAGACACAGAAGGGGCAGTTAGAAAGCGAAGGAAACAAGTGAAGGTTCAACAAGTGAAGTAAATAAGTGAGGCCAACGAAGTGAAACATATGTGAAGAAGTAAAAGTGAAGGCGTGCCAGGTCAGATCGATAAAAGGATATCCATCCGAATCCTGGCTACAGGTGAAGGTTTAAGGGCGGATTAGTTTTTGGTGGCAAGTAGGAAGACTAGGAGCTATTCCTAGCAGGGTATTAAAAACTAGGAGCCAATCTTAGCAGATCACAAGACTAGGAGCTATTCCTAGCGGATCGTAAGTGACTAGGAGTTATTCCTAGCAATATATAAAAGACTAGGAGTTATTCCTAGCAATATATAAAAGACTAGGAGCTATTCCTAGCAAAACATTGAAGACTAGGAACTATTCCTAGCAGTTTTAGTGAAGACTAGTAGTATTCCTAGCACGGTTAAGGAAGACCAGAAGTATTCCTGGCACAGGCAGGAAAGACTAGGAGTATTCCTAGCACAGTTGAGGAAGACCCGGAGTATTCCTGGCATAGTGGAAAAAGACTAGGAGTGTTCCTAGCAGAATATTAGGAGCGTAGCAGGCGACAGGTTGAGCTAGACAAGACCAGGAGTCATCCTGGCAGGAGGAATACTTGCCACAGCCAAACACAATCCGTCGATAAGTTTTCATGAGTGCCAGCGGTGCGGTGTGGATTCCACAATAACTACAATTGCAAAGTCAATAGCCCGTGCAAAAGCTCTCTGGCCATACCAACATACACCAATAAAATTGCCAATAAAATTATAACGTATTGTTAAAAGAAAGAACAACTATATCTTCTCATTTCACCAGCGCACAATATAAATTCGTTGTGTCGTACCCCTACACCTGAAATCCGGCTCTGCCGCAAGTAAGGACCAAAAAGGATCGTTACAAAATATTGAAATCAACACTAGACCACACAGAATTTCCGATTAGTTATTTCATCAAATGCCAAGTTTTAATATTCAAGTCTCCTACCCACAGTTGGCTAATTTTCCAAAACACCAGGGCGTTACGTCAACGACAGAGACAAACCCTTATTTTCTTCCATACCAACCTTTGGAAAAACCTGATTTCAGCAGAAGAAGCTTGACCAATTCAAATGACACAGTATAACAGTACACCTAGAGGGAAATCAATGAGCAAAGAGTAGGAGACTATATCTAGTAGGCATCAGAAGTTTATATGATTATATTATTATATAAAAACCTTCGCTTTACTTTGAAACCCCAATTGATGATATTAATTTTTTAGATTTAATTCTGCCTCTTTACTGTATTTTGAAAATTGCCACAAGTTTAAATTTTTAGTATATACTGGATCAAACATAAATTATGTGGCCATAAATTTAATATAAAATCCGTTTATAAACAAAAAACTATTTCCAGCGAATTTGATAAAAATACATGTTAAACCCGACGAATGTTTTATTTGTGTGTTTAATTGACAGCTGTTTGATGTATTATTGTTAAACAATTGAAATTCACAATTGCTGTCTATTGAGAAAACATATTGCTTATCTATCGAAATAAATCATGTCATTTAATTTCTTTATTTGGTCGTTCGCTCCAAAAAATTAGGTGCGTTTTCACAATACAACGTTTGGCATCTTCCTCTTCTTCCAACTAAGCGTTGCAATGCATGTAGATATATCTCCAACTACTTCTAAGTGCAATGCTTTGGTCGCAAAACATACAAATACTGCAATGTATACTTTATCTGGCCTCTTTTCTTTTATTTTGTGGTGATTCTAAAATGGTCCGCAGAAATCCACGCCAGAAATCAGAAAAGGTCTGTTTTGTGACGCACGGTAGCTCTCCCATTATTTGTTTAAAGAGAGTTGCAACGTTGTGCAAGATACGCAGTTTTGGATCACATTCCGTATCATTAGTTTTACTCGTAACTCATCTTGTTTACCATGCATGTTGTCTTCATGGAACTTCCTTAATATCATTTTTACAATGATACAGTTGTAGGGAAGGTCAATTCAAGCTTTCACTGTTGATTGAAGCGTTTTCCTTGTGTCGCTAAAATGTATGTAACAGGCAGAAGGAAGCATTTCCGACCCCATGAAGCATATATATTCTTCATCAGCATCAACAGCCGAGTCAATTGACACATGTCCGTCTGTCCGTCGGTCTGTCCGTCCGTCCGTATGAACACGTGGATCTCAGAGACTTTAAAAGCTAGAACAACCAAACTTGCTATCAGCACTCGTGTAGTGTCTACGCAGATCAAGTTTCTTTCAAATTTTTGCCACTCCCACTTCTGCCCCCGCAATTTAGGAAAAACGAATAACTAAAGTCGTATAAAAGTTATGACATTCTTATTTTTCACACCCAATAATATGGCCAAAAGGTATTAGCTGATCAAATTTCGTAAAAATCCGACAATATCGGAGATAAATCTAGATAAACTTTGTACTGAAATGCCCAGTGCGACATTGCGTGGTAAGTGTCAGCGAGATAGCATACGTTCTCTCGCTCTCGCCTACGCACTGTTGTTGCATGTGAAGTGCTGTTGGCTCTCCCGCTCTTTTTTCTAATTTCTTTTGTTCGCGCTCGCTTCTTTCTCTGTCTCGCGTACAAGTGATACGCGTACTTGTGTAGTTGTAGTGCTCTCTTAATTTACATTAAGCTTCTCCGCAAGTTTACCCCAGTGTCGAATTTGCTTCAAAACATTGAATGAGTTTTTATTTTGGCTTTTTTTTTTAAATTGTTTTTTTCTTTCACTTTAAAAAATATTTAAAAAACAAAGATAAATGGGGGTATATTTATATAGTTATTAAGTTTATTTAATATAAATAGTTCAGGGAGGAAGGGAGGTAACCATAAATTTCACTATATTTAAGCATATGTCAAAAGGGCGGGAAATTAGCAATAAGTTATAAATAGTATATAAGGGTGGATATTGGCAAAGCTAGAGAGCAAGATTGTAGCTGAGAGGCGTATGCGTGATTTCACCATGCATTGCAACAGGAGAGTTGCGTTGCGCGATCGTCCGAAGGCAAAAGAAAGCGATGGAAGGTTTTGGGCAACAAATATTGGCGCGCGGAAAAGTACTGGCAACGGTACATAATCCCACCACGCGTCCTCCCTGGGTCAGGATGCCTATAAATAGACACGGCTGAGACACAGAAGGGGCAGTTAGAAAGCGAAGGAAACAAGCGAAGTATCACTTGGACCAGCAAGGTGCAAGTGAAGTATTAACAAGTGAAGGTTCAACAAGTGAAGTAAATAAGTGAGGCCAACGAAGTGAAACATATGTGAAGAAGTAAAAGTGAAGGCGTGCCAGGTCAGATCGATAAAAGGATATCCATCCGAATCCTGGCTACAGGTGAAGGTTTAAGGGCGGATTAGTTTTTGGTGGCAAGTAGGAAGACTAGGAGCTATTCCTAGCAGGGTATTAAAAACTAGGAGCCAATCTTAGCAGATCACAAGACTAGGAGCTATTCCTAGCGGATCGTAAGTGACTAGGAGTTATTCCTAGCAATATATAAAAGACTAGGAGTTATTCCTAGCAATATATAAAAGACTAGGAGCTATTCCTAGCAAAACATTGAAGACTAGGAACTATTCCTAGCAGTTTTAGTGAAGACTAGTAGTATTCCTAGCACGGTTAAGGAAGACCAGAAGTATTCCTGGCACAGGCAGGGAAGACTAGGAGTATTCCTAGCACAGTTGAGGAAGACCCGGAGTATTCCTGGCATAGTGGAAAAAGACTAGGAGTGTTCCTAGCAGAATATTAGGAGCGTAGCAGGCGACAGGTTGAGCTAGACAAGACCAGGAGTCATCCTGGCAGGAGGAATACTTGCCACAGCCAAACACAATCCGTCGATAAGTTTTCATGAGTGCCAGCGGTGCGGTGTGGATTCCACAATAACTACAATTGCAAAGTCAATAGCCCGTGCAAAAGCTCTCTGGCCATACCAACATACACCAATAAAATTGCCAATAAAATTATAAAAGAAAGAACAACTATATCTTCTCATTTCACCAGCGCACAATATAAATTCGTTGTGTCGTACCCCTACACCTGAAATCCGGCTCTGCCGCAAGTAAGGACCAAAAAGGATCGTTACAAAATATTGAAATCAACACTAGACCACACAGAATTTCCGATTAGTTATTTCATCAAATGCCAAGTTTTAATATTCAAGTCTCCTACCCACAGTTAGCTAATTTTCCAAAACACCAGGGCGTTACGTCAACGACAGAGACAAACCCTTATTTTCTTCCATACCAACCTTTAAAACATGATTTCAGCAGAAGAAGCTTGACCAATTCAAATGACACAGTATAACAGTACACCTAGAGGGAAATCAATGAGCAAAGAGTAGGAGACTATATCTAGTAGGCATCATAAGTTTATATGATTATATTATTATATAAAAACAATATGCGTGCGATAATATAGAACAACCTTCGCTTTACTTTGAAACCCCAATTGATGATATTAATTTTTTAGATTTAATTCTGCCTCCTTACTGTATTTTGAAATTTACCACAAGTTTAAATTTTTAGTATATACTGGATCAAACATAAATTATGTGGCCATAAATTTAATACAAAATCCGTTTATAAACGAAAAACTATTTCCAGCGAATTTGATAAAAATACATGTTGAACCCGACGAATGTTTTATTTGTGTGTTTAATTGACAGCTGTTTGATATATTATTGTTAAACAATTGAAATTCACAATTGCTGTCTATTGAGAAAACAGATTGCTTATCTATCGAAATAAATCATGTCATTTAATTTCTTTATTTGGTCGTTCGCTCCAAAAAATTAGGTGCGTTTTCACAATACAACGTTTGGCATCTTCCTCTTCTTCCAACTAAGCGTTGCAATGCATGTAGATATATCTCCAACTACTTCTAAGTGCAATGCTTTGGTCGCAAAACATACAAATACTGCAATGTATACTTTATCTGGCCTCTTTTCTTTTATTTTGTGGTGATTCTAAAATGGTCCGCAGAAATCCACGCCAGAAATCAGAAAAGGTCTGTTTTGTGACGCACGGTAGCTCTCCCATTATTTGTTTAAAGAGAGTTGCAACGTTGTGCAAGATACGCAGTTTTGGATCACATTCCGTATCATTAGTTTTACTCGTAACTCATCTTGTTTACCATGCATGTTGTCTTCATGGAACTTCCTTAATATCATTTTTACAATGATACAGTTGTAGGGAAGGTCAATTCAAGCTTTCACTGTTGATTGAAGCGTTTTCCTTGTGTCGCTAAAATGTATGTAACAGGCAGAAGGAAGCATTTCCGACCCCATGAAGCATATATATTCTTCATCAGCATCAACAGCCGAGTCAATTGACACATGTCCGTCTGTCCGTCGGTCTGTCCGTCCGTCCGTATGAACACGTGGATCTCAGAGACTTTAAAAGCTAGAACAACCAAACTTGCTATCAGCACTCGTGTAGTGTCTACGCAGATCAAGTTTCTTTCAAATTTTTGCCACTCCCACTTCTGCCCCCGCAATTTAGGAAAAACGAATAACTAAAGTCGTATAAAAGTTATGACATTCTTATTTTTCACACCCAATAATATGGCCAAAAGGTATTAGCTGATCAAATTTCGTAAAAATCCGACAATATCGGAGATAAATCTAGATAAACTTTGTACTGAAATGCCCAGAGCGACATTGCGTGGTAAGTGTCAGCGAGATAGCATACGTTCTCTCGCTCTCGCCTACGCACTGTTGTTGCATGTGAAGTGCTGTTGGCTCTCCCGCTCTTTTTTCTAATTTCTTTTGTTCGCGCTCGCTTCTTTCTCTGTCTCGCGTGATATGCGTACTTGTGTAATTGTAGTGCTCTCTTAATTTACATTAAGCTTCTCCGCAAGTTTACCCCAGTGTCGAATTTGCTTTAAAACATTGAATGAGTTTTTATTTTGGCTTTTTTTTTTAAATTGTTTTTTCTTTCACTTTAAAAAATTTTTAAAAAACAATGATATGCCCTTCACTATCAATGACCAATCCTCCACAGCTTATTTCGTTTACCACCCCCGTCACACAGGGCGTGCGCTAACATGAGGCCATTTCCGTTTCTCCTGGAAATGGTCACCCTATACAGACGAATAAGACTGCAGTCTATACAGTCCGTGCAACTCTCAATTCTATGGTTATTGCCAACAGTTGACCAGTTGGAGGAACACAATTCTACAAGACAAATGTTTAAGCATCTAAAATACTGGTGGAAAAATTTTAATTTAATTAGTCAAGGGAGATCTCTTTTTTTAAAATTAGTGTCCCGGTTGAACTGTGACTTCATTAGTAGTAACAGCTTTTGGTCGGATCACATTCTGTTGAAAGAATACACGGCAAAAAGAAATTTTCAATCTTTAGGTGTAATCACATTTCACGTGAAGGTGGTAAAGTCATGATTGCCATTGCCTCGGCCTTATTTTCTGACTGGATTCAATTTCCTGATAACCAGGAGATTGAGTTTGTAAGTGTCAAGGTCAGTCTGAAGACTTTCTCTGTCTACATTACTTGCTCGTACATCCCGCCACAATCCGACATGGCGGTGTACATTAAACACTTGGTTTCTATCCAACACATCTCATCTTTACTGTCTGATAGAGACATGTTAATTGTTCTATGTGACTTTAATTTACCAGATATAGTATGGTCCTCTACTGACTAATCTGCTTTGCAGCTCCCTTCTTATTCAAATTGCTTTATTGATGGTCTTTTCGATTCTATGACTCAGATAAATCCAGTCCGTAGCAAAAATAAAAGATCCTTGGATCTGATATTTGTCTTAGATTCCACCAAGCAGTATCCAGGATAAACCCTCTTATCCTGCCTGAAGGTAGTGTGATTTTCCGTTGATCTTCTATTTCGTGTACGAACTGTTGGTGCCTGTTCTGCGGTTAAGTCCCGTAATTTTCGCAAGGCTAAATGAGCTCATTGACTCATCATGACTCATACGACCGATTGGTCTTCCCTGTATAGCTGTTCGAACATGAACCAAGCTATTTCGTTGTTTTATAACACTCTTGGTTCGCTTTTTAACGTTTGTGTACCGCTGAGGATCCCAGTGCCGGGCAATAGGACCCCTGGAATTCTCAGGAGCTTACTAACCCGAAAAATGTGAAATCGATGTGTTATAAAATATACGAGAAATCGGGCCAGTCTTCAGACTATGCCCGTTACGTAGTCGCTCGATCAAAGTTTTTGACACGTTATATGCAATGCTATACGGATTACCTTCAGCGTTGTAAATTAGAATTTTCCAGTAATCCTAAACAACTTTATAGCTTTGTTAATTTTAGACGCAAAATGTCTGTCTATCCATCCATCTTGCTTATCTCTTAAAAGCAATAAAGCGATTTCTGTACTACTAATTACTTATTGCATAACCCTTTCCGAGTTCTTTGTTCTGATTATAATCGTCTTATGTAATCAGTACTAAGCTCCCTTTTCCTGTACTAAAAAAAAAACTATCCTTTCATTTTTAACTCGTAACTAGCTTTAGTTTCGTTTTTGTCTGTATTTCTGAACTGTCCCTGCGACTCGAGCGACTCGAGTTATGCGTTGGGACTCGCGCGAAAAAATAAAAAAAAAAAAGTCCTAGTGCTAGTGATGAAAATGGTGAAAAACTCTTTGTACCCATAGGTTGGCCTTTCTTGAATTTGCTTGATTATTACTCGCCATGCATGTCCCAGTTCTTTAAATTCCAATTGAGTTGTTTTCCTTCTATTTTGTCTTCTGCAGAACCGTAGTACATATGCAACAACTCTTTGCATACGGTAGAAAAAATGTTTATGGTTGATATTGTATATGCAGTCATTATATTAGGTACAGCACATGGCATGCTGAATACCTTTGTTTTCATCTCCGAATTTGTGATCTGCTGCCCTAAATTACTCCGTTGAGCGAGATCGAGGTCCATGCAAAAACAATGGACCATATAACCATAAATTAAGGGTTCAAAGTTGAGATGCAGATATCCCTCTTAAAAGGATATCTACAACATTCAGGGCAAAAGACACATGCCAACAAATGGAAATTTAGTGCTGGTAGGTAGAAAATCTTTGCTTCTGATTGCCTGAGCCCTTTTTAAGAGTGCGTGTAGTTCTCTCAGGCGATGTTTTGGTGTTGGTGACCAAGACATTTGTGATTCTCGTCTAAGTCGTCTCGTCTGGTTGACTTGTGCCCTTCATGGGTATTGCCGATAAGCAGGGTGATTTGGGATACAATTAGATGTGGGTGCTTACAACGCAAAGCTATTTGTGTTAAGATTTAAAAGTCGACATTTCCAATCAGAGTGCTTGGCGTTATACTCGTCTGCAGCAATCAACCGTTTTCTTAATGTGTTGAAGGATTCGGTGAACTCATTTTCGATAATCGAGAAGCGTGGTGGACAGTAGTATGCAGCCACAGTTGTACTTCTGATATTCGTTTGTACACTTAATGTGGTTGCTTGCAAGTATTTTTCTGTAAATCAATTATGAACAGAATGTTTAGTGCGGTTCCTGATGAGTATACCAATCCCATTGTGAGCCTTTTTATATGGTAATTTGTACCGTGGAATGCGTATTTCGGTTTTTAAGAATTATTTTTGCTTGCTCGGCCATTTAATCTCTCACATGATTGATATTTTGTTGGTAAACAATTGGAATTCGCAATTGCTGTCGATTGAGAAAACAGATTGCTTATCTATACATAAGTAGTACTCGTGCGTAATGTTTTGGCAATGTTTTAACTCACTTGATGAGATTTCAAGGAACTGATCTCTGTGCTTGTTATGTTTGGTTATGGTAGACATCAGTGACTACATGAGCCATTTCTGATTGTACTCGTTGTAGGTGTGCAGCAATTACATAAAGTTGGGTGGTCATCATAATATACCATTGAAATGTCTTAAATTGTTGTATGGTCTTTTCCATTTTGCCGAGTTTTGCAGCTATTGCAGATATTGCTGCAACTATTGCATCCAGAATGTGTGCTTTAGACGTTGCGCCAACTCCCATTGTTCAGGCAGAGATTTTAGCTTGATGGTTTTCCAATAAGCACCGTTAGATCATTTGGATTGTTTAAGCTTGGTACTAGCGGCCGCGAATTCAATATTGCTTCGACGTTGATAAGGATCGTTGATAACTGTTCGAACGTCAAATTTGCTGTCGAAACATTTTTTAGTAGCATCTGTTTTGCTGACTTTACAGCTGCTTCACAAAGTCCTCCAAAATGCGGCGATCACGAGGGAATTTAAATTGAACTCCCTTTTGGTTGCGAAATTCCCTTATTTTATTTGGTGCCTTTTCGAAATAAATTGCCTCATTTAATTCCTTAAATTGGTTGTTCGCTCCAAAAAATTCGAGGCGTTGTCACAATACAACTATTGGCATCTTCCTCTTCTTCCAAGGAAGCGTTGCAATGGACCAATAAATCCAAATACTTCTAAGTGCAATGCTTTGGACGCAAAACATACAAATACTGCAATGTATACTTTATCTGGCCTCTTTCCTCTTATTTTGTGGTGAATCTAGAATGGTCCACAATAATCCACGCCAGAGATTAGAAAAAGTCTGTTTAACGTCGTGCGGTGCTCAGGTAGCTCTTTTATTATTTTTTTAAAGAGAGTTGGCCTAAACCTTATACAAGATACGCAGTTTTGGATCACATTCCGTATCATTAGTTTTGATATGATATTGCTGTCTTTCAATTCCTCGTAACGCATTTTTTTCACAATGCATGTTGTCTTCATGGAGCTTCCTAAATATCATTTTTACGATGATATTGTTGTAGGGAAGTACTAGTGGTAGTGATGAAAAAAGGACTCTTTGTACCCATAGGTTAACCTCTCTTTAATTTGCTTGATTATTACTCGCCGTGCATGTCCCAGTTCTTTAAATTCCAGTTGAGTTGTTTCCTTCTATTTTGTCTTCTGCAGAAGCGTATTACATGTGCAACAATTCTTTGCATACCGTTGAACGAATTTTTATGGTTGATATTGATATATCTAGTTAGCATTTCTGCTAGTAGTAGGTACAGCGCTTATCTTTGGCATGCTGAATACCTTTGTTTTTATCTCCGAATTGTCAATTTTGTGATCTACTGCCTTAAATGACTCTGGCTAGCGAGATCGTTGTGCATGCAGGAACAATGGACCAAATAACCACAAATTTAGGTTTCGAATTGCATTTTGAGATGCAGATATCGCTTTTGAAAGGACATTCAGGGCAGAAGGTATATGCCACCATTATGGCTAGTTTGACATTGCATGTATATTTGTGAGCCTGTTTGCCATAAACGTATGAAAATTTGACGCCTGTGAATTTATCCACAACATAACACAGTTTAATCTGACCACAAAAAGGCTTCAACGTTTTCCGTTTCCATCTGCAGGTTTTTTTCGAACTCTATCCGTGAGCTCTGCTCCAAGTACTGCTGCACACATTTTGAGACGTGTTAACGTGTTTTTGCAATGGCGCTACTCCTCCACTGAGCAAATTGCTTAAAAGAAGCGATGAAAGCCACAGTTGGAATATAATCACGTGTAAATTTATCGAGACCACCAATTACTAATGCTGATGCGCTTTCAGCATCTCTCCACAGCAATGATAGCTTTTTAAGGAACTCGACACCGAATACCGAATCACCTACCAGGCACATTATTTCGAAACCGAAATTTACTACGGACGTACTGATAGAGACTATTTAAACAATATCTAATTCCGTCGATTGTTAACTGCATAAAACCTACGGATGTATTAATGCTTAATATCCAACAAATTTATATGTCGAATTTGTCCTTCATTAGGTTCTTCTGGTCCTGAGAGGTTGTATACTCAGAGTTTGTGCCGAGGCTTTGTGTAAGCCAAATCGGAAACGTTTTTTATTGCATGTCATATATAGCGATTTCAGTAAGGCTTTTGATTCTGTTAATCATACGCTCCTTCATGGTAAATTAAATCATACCGGCTTTCTAAGTCCTTTACTTACAAATAGAACTCAGATGGTTCTTTTTAAGGCCTTATATTCCAAAACCATCCATGTTACTTCGGGGGTATCTCAGGGTAGTTCTTTGGTACCATTGCTGTTTACCCTTTTCATTAATGACCTTTCCTCTGTCATAATTTATTCTCGTGTTCTTATAAACGCAGATGATGTTAAGCTTTCTTTTAGTTACAACGACATTGCCTTTCACTGTCGGTTGCAATCCGGTGTTCAAAATCTTGAACTTTGGTGTCATAATAACTTATTAAAATTAAATGCAACTAAATGCAAGGTCTGAATATAACTGTCTTTATCATGTAATCTGTACTGAACTCTCTCTTCCTGTACTAAAAACTACTATCCCTTCATATTAAGCTCGTAACTAGCTTTTGTTTTCTTTTGTCTGTATTTTGTGAACTGTCCCTGCGACTTAAGTCTTACGTTATGCGGCTTACGCCCCTCGGTCGGTTGGGCGGGTGGTGTGGGCACTTAGTACACCCGTTGGGATTCGCGAGAAACAATATTTGTACTGTAATATATTTGTTTTTGTTGACTTATTATTATTCATATGCCCTTGTGGCATATTTGAGATGATTTACGATAATGCTCTGTTATTCACTGTCAATAAAGGCTCCTAGGGTCACACACCCTTCATTTACTGCCTTTACTTTTATTAAAACGATAGCCCAAAGTGCTAGTTCCGTCTTCACACATGTATTTATACTCCCCCTTTTCTCATTTCTTCACTTCATTTGTGCATCTCTTATTGCATTATTGCCCAAGAATTTTGTGCATATTTGTACTTCTTGGAATGAAGTATATATTCTATTACATCAGAAAATAACTGTATCTCGTTCGTCATACCAAAGTATTGGATGCACGAATATCTCGACAACTTCAATAATAAAAAAGCTTTAACTGCGTTCGATGGCAAATAATCTGTCAACGTACTTTTTTCAACGGCGGTTAAATAGCCGCATACCACTAAAGTGACATCGCTCTCGATCGCCGCAGAGACGGCTAATAGCCATTTTATTGCTACAGCTAGTGGATATAGGATCTTATACGGTTGCGAACCAAATCGCGCTTTTCCAGCAATCACAAAGCGTATTAGAAACGCTGTTGATCTAGCTCAGTCAAAATATGACTTATTTCATGAAACTGTATGCAGGAGCAAATGCCAAACCAAAAACAGCTCATCCAAAATCTGATAGGCAACAATAAAAAATGTCACCTAACAAATTCTAAAACAACCTAGCTCAGATTTTACAAATTTATAAGCACCCGCATCAAATTTAGTCCCAATCTAGAAGACATCAAGCCTACACTAAATATTCACTGTAACCATGAGCGTTCCCCCATTGTCCGACTGACCAATGGGCCCGTACACTAAATATTCACTGTAACCATGAGCGTTCCCCCATTGTCCGACTGACCAATGGGCCCAAACAGTTGAAGAAAGACCATCCACCTTAGCAGCTTATATAAAAACAAGCTTTCAGCCAAATCCGGCAACAAACTCATTTTAGCTGGTGTAGTTCTTTTACCATTTTCTGTACTCTCACAGAAGCATTATTTTGCTTTTATGGGTTTTAAGTATATAAATCAATATGACCTAACTAATATTGCTGTTGTAAGGAACTTTTTTCCAGACCGGGGTACAACTCTGTCTGCCCCGGGCCTTTCCTACACAGAAAATTTATGTAAGAAACCTGGACTTGAAGACTGGAAAAGGGCCACTATCGAATGATGGAAAAGGGAAGAGAGTAGGGCGGTTCTCACAACCAAATAATTATGTGCATGTTTTTTTAAAGCTTGAGGTCGAACGTTGTAAACTTTATTAAAAGCAATAATAACCTTAACCATATATACGAACTATTGCCTATCAAATTAGCACCACACTGCACTGCCTGAAGGGCCTCTGAATGGGTAGCCCTGTTGGCCTTTAGACAGACTCACCCGCCATTTCACACACTGTTATTCCGGTTGATTCTTAATCTTGGTGAATTTTTGGCTTGGTATCCTGTATGACTTGTATCTCCTGTTTCGGTGGTTTCTTGTCTTATGTGGACTTTTGGTATTTTGTATCCCCCATGGGCTTTGATTAACTCCGGTTAATGGTCACTGGTCAACTTCTTGGCATCTTGTTTCTTCCGTAGTCTTAGATTACACTTCTGATGAGTTCCATGGTATCCGATCAACTGATTTTCGGTTTCCCTTTTAATGGGCCTTGGCCTTTGATTTTCGTAGCCGACGTCGGCAGCGACCAATCAGAAATTGGCACCGCGATTTGTCGATGACGTGATCACTGCAGCTGTCAAAAATGCGTAGCTTAGATTTCGAGAAGTTTCTAAGCAAACGAAACTTCGCAATAGCAACTGGCAACTTCGTTTGCAAGTCCCGTTGCGTTGTCTATTGCTGCGTATGTATGTCGATGATGGGCCAGTGGCGTGTGTGTGTCTATGTGTGCGTTGAGAGTGGTCTGACTTAGAGATGCTCTAAGGGAACTAGTTCCTACTAAAATATTAACAAGTCAGAGTGTATATTTAAAATTAATTATTAAAAGGTTATTATTTATGTATATATATTTATTGTAGCGGAGCACAAAAATTGGGCTTCGTCACACTGTTAAACCTTCTCCGGGTATTCGCGAAGTTGGTGAACCCATTCTTTAGATTCGTTCGTCTGTTTTGATTGTATCCACCTTGGAAATGACTCCTCTACTGCTACGCGGTCTGACGTGTACCTCAACGACTATTTATCTAATAGTGGCTGCCCTAGCTTCGAAGATTCTACTTTTTAACTTTAATATAAATCCTTTACCATCCTCAACCAGCTTATTGTTGAAGTATTCGTTATCGCTAACTCCAATTTCAAGTAATATGATATGATTTACTACCTTAGTAGTACTGCTAGCCTCTAGTACTTATCATAAATGGCCTAATCTGACAGTCACTTCACTAGTTCAGTTCATAAGATTTTCCATTTGACTCTTACAGTCTCTTTTATTTATATTTTATATGTCGTCCGATTAGGGAGAGTTTTTTCGTGAGTTCGATATATCGGCTTTAATCGCGCTACACCAAATTTAAATTTTTTTCGTTGTATTTCTTTTACTTTTAATGTTTAACTGTAAAACTTTATCATCTTTTGTCCTTATCTCTTGTCCTTGGTGGGGGAAAACAAGTGTTTTTTTTTTTTTTTTGCATTAATTTCTCAGCAAAAGATCACAGACTTTAAGGAGCCCATTTTACTCATTGTCTCTCACCACTCATAAAGGAACCACTCAACAGAGTTTTTTTCTTTCTCGAAAGACCAAAATGAATAGGGCTTCTTGGAAGAAACCATAATTTGAAGAATTTAAAATGTGAACAGACATTATTAAGATAATTTTTGTATAGTCTATGCTTAGGTTTTGGAATTATTTTATTATTAGCAATAAAATTAAAAATTGACTTCCCAAGCGTTGGCCGCTAGTAAAAGCATTTTCTTAGTGCTTAAAAGGAGAACGAAAAATAGACGCTTGCGAAAAACAGGACATATTTTCAATTTCCATAAAAAATATTTTGGATAAATTATGATTTGGTTTGCGAAGCAATAAAGGTTTTATAGCGATAACAACTAACTTTTCGAATGATTACTTCACAACCCTAAATGAGAAATAGATACCAACAAGTTATAATATAATCTGATAATTTGGTTCTACTTACTAATCTTACCTGTTAATACTCGGGATTCCTATTGTGGCTTTCTATTAATCGCATTTTTACTAGTAACTGGCAGCATTGCCAGAAAAAACAACACGTATGACTGGATACATTTTTCTTAACTGCCTGATCGGACTCAATATGAAAATCTAGCAGTCAGGTAAAACAACTAGGTAGTAACTCCACCATTTCGTTTTGCCATTCAACCCGATGGCATGGGATGTGTGAAAATTATAAGGCTATATCAAGACAATTAAATTAATTATTGTAATAAAGAATTGTTAATCAGCACTAGGTAAGTCCGTATGAATAGCTCCTAGATGTGTTTTTGCTCAAGTCGGCATTTAGGATATGACTTTATTGGCATGAAAGCTTTTCCTCTGGGGATAACTTAGTTGAAAAATTTAGGTGATAGCTCCACAGCAATATTTGGGACTCCCATTTAACTTTAATGTATTAAGCATCTAAATTATCGTTTGTTTTTTTCCCAACTTTCAAAAAACTAAGAACTTTAATCACTGTCATCCATCAATATTTTTGGGTCCATCTTTATTTTATACAGGAATTATATTAGAAAGTTTACATCCGATTTGGTTAAATAATATATATGCAGTCGTTATACAACTCAAAATTTGTCTGTCTTGTGTCATATATGATTAATTAAATCTAGTTTAATTTTGCCCCAAGGCTTACCTACCATGGCATTATAAATGGCGAATGCTGCTTTGTGGAAATTCTGTTTTATGAGAACATGGGTTCTTTCTAATATATTAATATAATAATATATATTAACCGATTTTTAAGTTTTATTTTTCAGCGTTCCACATTGACGGTTTAAAAATGTTGCTAACTTAGTACAGCATAAAATAAGAAAACTGAACTTTTCATTGGCAACTCTAATAAAATTGCTAGTCATTTATGCGTTTTAATATGTGTCAACGAGAATTTAATAATATTTCAGTAAATTTCCTAGCTCAGTAAATTTAAAATTAATAGTATCTTGCTTATTAATCATGAATACCGAAGTGGGAAATAAATTCGATGAAAAGCCTTTATGTTTTGAGAAAAGTATGTCTGATGTAATGAAGTGACTGAATTTGGAAACGATAAATTTTTTTTTTTAAATTAGGCCCGGAAAGTGATGGGGAGCTTAAAAAAAGACTGGAGATCGAAAAAATATTACAGAAGATCCCGGATCAACACGTAGATCTATCCGAGTTGCGAAATCTAGCTCTGTCAACATACGGTCTGGTGACTGACGATATACGCCGTGTTTTGTGGCCACGATTAGCCGGTGTAGATATGCAACAACTGGAACCTGCTCCAACTTTGGATGATCTACAAGGCCACCAGGAGTTCAATCAAGTTGTAATGGATGTGAATCGTTCGCTAAAACGATTTCCCCCAGGTATACCTTATGAACAACGTATATCTTTACAAGACCAACTCACAATTCTGATCCTACGTGTGATCAAGAAGTATTCTAACCTGCGGTATTATCAAGGTTACCATGATGTGGCTGTTACATTTCTTTTGGTCGTCGGCGAAGAAGCTGCTTACGCCATTATGGACCAACTTTCTACAACGCACTTTTCCGAATGTATGCAGGACACAATGGAAGCGACGCAAAGGCGTCTAATGTTCATCTGGCCTGTTCTTAATTTTGAAAACCCCAAACTTTTCCAGTTTTTGCAGCGCTCAGCGGTGGGCACTTTATTTGCACTGCCATGGTATTTGACTTGGTTTGGTCACAGCTTGAGCTCATATAAGACTGTTGTACGTCTTTACGACTATTTTTTAGCGTCTCCAATATATACGCAAATCTTTGTGACAGCTGCAATTTTGTTGTATCGTGCTGATGAAATCATGTTGGAGGACTGTGATATGGCATCTGTGCACTGCGTGCTTTCTAAAGTATGAATGATTCGATATTATGCGTATTGTTCAACACTAAATATTACTTTTTATATACGCATCAGTTACCTGAAGACCTGCCATTTGAGGACTTGTTAAAGACTTCTAGCGAATTGTATGAAACTTACAATCTAACAGTTATCGAAAAGGAAGTAGATCAACTTATAAACAGGGAGTAAGTTAATGGCTTAAAAAAAGTTTATTTCAATAAATTTTTTGATTGCTTTCTTTCAACAGAAAAAAACAACGACAATTAGACGAACTTAGAGTGTTGGAGCGACGGAAAAATGAATTTGCACGTTCGTCTTCTGGCAATGGGAAGTCGAGATTAAGCCAATGGCTTCCATTCCTATTGACCCCTAAGTCTGTTATGGTCACAGCTGCTGTTTCGATCGTGGTCGGTTGTTGTGCTTATTATTACAAAAATCAGTATCTTGCCGCAGGCATTAGCTGAGTGAGCGCTCACTTACATTATGAATTTCCCTATGGACACAGTCAATCAAAGTGGAGTTTTATTGTTCAGGTATCTCTGTAACAACGCAAACAAACGAAACGTCTATAAACTTTGTTGACGTCCCTGACATGACTTTAAAAGTATAGTTTTTTATTTTTGTAACTGTTTAGTAAAAATCACAATTTCATCAATTTGTGGAATTTATTGTATGGAATGATAGAGGGTTTTTTCCAACACGCCAATTAGTTTTTGAAGTTTTTGAATGTCCATTTGAATGATGAGGTTTTGATCTTTCGCATGTAATCGGCTGAACTGAAAATTCACTGTAACCACTTGAGTCATGTTACTTCCGAAACGACTATTTCCCATTATTAATCGTGTATCCCAGGAAAAAGCCCTAATCATTTTTTCATTTTTATAGAATTCTCGGAGCTTTAAGTATTTTAAGACTTCTGGTTGCCGAGCACCTAAAACTGCAAATACTGTGCGAAACAGTTCAGGACTGCAACCAATAGTATTATCCATTTCGTCATGATCTTTGCAACATCGATTGTAGAACTTTGATATAGATCTTGTGGCAGTAAGAAAATCGTCCGGACTTTCAAATCCATATTTATGCGATAACCTGAAGGTCTGTTGGTCATTTAAGTTCCCCATCAAGTAGTCTACCGAAAGGTGAAGAACCTGTTATGAGACAACTACAACCATAACTGATGCGATTTAAAGCAAATCTGCAAATACTTTACTTCAGTTAAAATTTCTTTATTATCGATACTTCTTAATATGTCCATTAGAAAAAATAAGAATAACAGTTACGAACTCAAAGCCAATAAAAATTGCATCAGTAAGACCAAATATACCAATGGCTGCAAAACCTAACATGATACTCTTACTAAACTAAATTTTGACTGTCAAATTAACGTCGATGACTGGGCAACGATCGGAACGGTGGAATAGTGGACAATATTTGATTATATCGATTGTACTTAACTTTTTCGACAAAAGGGGGAACCCAGTTATTAATAATTTATCTATAATTTTACGCCATAGCTGCCTTCACAGAGAATGTAGGAATATGCACGGAATAC
Organism: Drosophila neocordata; assembly: GCA_018903615.1. Lineage (NCBI taxonomy): Eukaryota > Metazoa > Arthropoda > Insecta > Diptera > Drosophilidae > Drosophila > Drosophila neocordata. The sequence continues at coordinate 230,651 of JAEIGI010000053.1, forward strand.
CAGCTTATGATCCACATACTCATTAATATCTGCACCATATTTGAAAAATAGCATTGGGATGATTTTCCAAAAAAAAAACACTTATTAGTTTACCAATATATTGTTTTTCGCCATACAATTAAAATATTGTGTTGCATCTGTTGGCAATCAATATCTTGCCGATATGTCCATTTGTAATCTATAACCAGATTTGGAAACAGAGTGGAATCAGTTTGAAAGCAGTGTTGTAAACCAAGGGTGGGCACGTAGTGGCTCACCGAACTCTTTCCGTTATTTTTCTAGCAGAGGACATAAAAGTGTGTATTTGTGGAAAGGGGGAAGCACAAGAGATCTCGAGCTTGAGAATCGACCATAAATGTGAGAATCGTTGGTCGTGCGACCCAATAGTAAATGCGGGACGCACAAGCAGCGAAAATGCCGCGATTCGCGACCTTTTTTTTTTCTTACCCCTCCCACATTTGGTTGTGCGTCCCTCAACCTATGAATTCGCACATTTATAACCTCTACTCGGGCTCGCGATCGCAATTTTTCTCTGCCCGGGATTGTCGGGATCACTTGCGAAATTTGGCTGCCCACCCTTGTTCAAAGCCATAAGCAGGGGATGGAATGAAATCGGCCTTACCTATTTTAGAAAATTTATCATAACCAACTTCCATACGTATATATTTCAGCCTACTTTTATCAAAATCATTGGCAGAAGTTCAAAGCCAAAAGCAGGGGATGAAATGAAATCGGCCTTACCTATTTTAGAAAATTTATCATAACCAACTTCCATACGTATATATTTCAGCCTACTTTTATCAAAATCATTGGCAGAAATTTTGCTGAGATTTTTTATAATTTTATTAAAATTATATACAAATATATATAATAGATATATATAATTCGCAAGGAAAACTTATTTAAGCGCTTTTTCTATATTCTGCAGCTACATATATGTATTTACAAATGATTTACAAGTAATTTTTATGTATTTGAACAATCTTTAATTGGAAATTATATATATAAGTTAATTAAAGTCACTGTTTGGAATTTTATTACTTTTTATTTACTCGATCTACTGATCGGTTTGAAGAGAAACTAGGAACTAAACTTAACTAAATTTAACCAAACCCAAGAAACCCCAGCAGCGGTCAATAACCGCTGACTCGGCGCCTCGTGCCGTCCAAATTCTGATTGCCCAATGCGCCTCAGCTGGAGGATCCTATTTCACTTATCCACGCAGCCAGCTAAACTGCTTACCAAACAATTGCAACTATGTCGCAATCATTTCCGCTGTTGAGGTTGACTGATGATAACTCCTCCCTCAGCTAAGTTTAGGCCGTCCCCGGACTTCTTTAAGGCAGCCTGAAGGTCGTTGATCAGCTTTGTTTGGTGTCTTGCTTTCCAACGGCGACGGACTTCGAATAATATGAGGACTACCGCAACAATTATAGTCAATGTGGTACCACTGCTGATGATGGAACTCGAAATCAACTTGGATCGAAGCTGACCAATGTTTTGTAGATTTGTCAGACTCAGCTCATGTAGTTTTGGCAGACTTAATAACTCCCGATGGCCTGTTATATTGATCTGGGAGATGGCTGCAACCATTGGGTTTTTCTTTAACACTCCATAATTGCTGGTGAATCTAGTATTATTGATAGTAATCTCATCATCGTAAGTGGCCAGGTATGTCCCGGTAATTATCTGTGAGTGGCCATCCTTGTCGGTGATGTTGACGGTAGCCTCATTGATAATTACTATTCCATCATCCACTATTGTCAGTGTATCGAGATGGCTTGATCGAGTGCCACATGTTGCCAGTGTCCCGGAGATGAGTTTTTGTGCACAGTTGGGTGTTGTTATTCTTCTGCAAAAGGTAGTGCTGACTGCCACATCACATCCAGTAACATCGTACGACTCCGTGCCACAATCTGCGACTATGCTATTCTTATCTAAATCTAAAACTACATTTTTATGTTGAACAGGAAAAACAATGATTTTCTTACATACTAATTTCGGATTTGGATATTTAATTAGAAAATATAAAATGTCATTATTTTGGAAAGCCTTAATATTTGCTACTTCTCAGATATCTGATATAGTTATATTGGTGAGATGTGCATTCTTGATTTCTTGGACATCTAGATCATTGAGAATAACCGGGCTAATAAGGTTGGCTTTTGCAAGTGTAATAGTTAAAATGAGGTTTTGAAGATCAGAAATGATCATTCTATTTTTTGCTAAAATTGTTTCGAGAAGATGATCATTATTTATATTATCGATTTTACTTATTTCGTTTAAAGAGTTAGTTAACTTGTTCAGTCTATCCTGAAGTTTTGAATTTATATCTATTTGTCTATTTTCTTGTTCTATTAATTGAGTCTGTCTAAACTTAATGTGCTCCCAATCATCAAAATCGGGCGTTCCTGCAACTATTTTTAATGCCGAGCCTAATATGTTTAAACTCCTGGAATTTCTATGGTGCATCCTCAATGTCTCTATCAATACATTAATGATTAATCCTATCGATATCTGCTAAAATTACTTTCCTTATATGTTCCTGTTTAAATGTTTCCACCAACATCCTCGTCTCCTCAGCGTAGACTTCATAAGACGTCACGTTCGTGGTATGTCCTATGTACTCGTAGTCGTCCCAAATTGTTACTTCTCCGTCCGTTATCGGGATGTAGTTTGACATGGAGTAGTCCGTCAATTTCATTGAGCTGACCATATAAGCCATTAGTAATGGCAAAAGGAGTTTAGTACTAAACAGGATATGAAAGGAAATGTGCTTAATAATAAAAAAATATAAATGTTTATCGAAGATTGTCCTTATGGACCACCCTCCCTTTTTCTAAGAACAGACGTTCCCAGGTCTGCCTCAACCGTACCCTCTGTAAATAATGGGGACAGTTTGTTTCCTAATCTTTTATTAGATTTAACCCATACTCTGTATCCTACCTGATATTTTTTATCAATTCTTTTCATATTTGTTTGTTCCAATTGCTTACACTGCGCTTTTTCCAGTTTTCCTCGTATAACTGCCTCCATTTCTGCAGTTGGCGTATAGATGGTTTCGATTGGCTGTTTATTCGTTACCGAATGAATTGTTCGGTTGTACTCTATTGCTGCCAAGAGAATAATGTCAGCAGTATCATCAGTTTGTGAACTGAGTCTCTTACAAAGTGCTATCTCCGTCAGGGTGCTGTGGAATCTTTCCACCTGCCCATTCGAAGTGCTATGTAGTGGAGGTGCATTTGCAATATGAATGTTAAAATTATTTAACAACAGTGACTTTATTGTCTCAGAATTGAACGATCTTTCATTATCGCAGTAAATGGTCTTGATTTTTGCAAACAGATTGACCAAATTTAAAAGTGGGCTCTTCACGTCGACGATTGATCGTGAAGCGATAGGCTGTACTACAGCAAACTTAGAGAATTTATCAATACATGTCAGAAAATGCTTTTTATCTGTTCAAAAAACATCGACATGTAGAATTTCTCCCGCAAATGATGGAATAGGCGTGGTACCTAACAAATGTTTTTTTGGGTGTCTGTCATATTTTGCTACTGAACAAATTTTACAATTTGCCGCAATTTTCGTTGCTAATCTGGTCATGTTTGGAAAGAAATAATCGCGGAGTACCTGTTTTACGTTTTCCTGAGCCGCTCTATGAGCTCTATTATGCTCAGTCGTGATTATTTCTCTTTGCTCGGTTTTATTCGGAATGTCACTGACCAGATATTTTGAATATGGAAATGTCGTTGTTGGAAACATTTCTATTAGTTTATGTTGGACAAAGGCTAGCAATGGGAGCTCGCAATGTATTGCATTGACAACGTCAGCATTTACAACATCTTGCAACGTTTGCATTAAAGTATTTCTATCAGTCGTTCGAATGACATGCCTCGTCTTTGTTTGAAAAAGTAAAAATGTTCTTACTGATGGAAATTCTGCTTCCTCAATAATTATTTGATTTCTGAAACAATTGACCGGTTTATCCGTTGATTCGATGGTATAGGTCAGGGATTCTTCACTATGTATTGTAGCGATATCCGACTCCTGAGACTGCAGAGCGTTTACATTTTGGCGTAATAGGGCGTCAGCCACTTTGTTCTCTTTTCCTGGTTTGTAAATAATTTTCGCATTGTGTTCGTCAATGAATGCTTTCCAACGCTTTAATTTTGCGTTTGGATTCCGATCTGAGACTGCAAAGGTGAGCGGTTGATGGTCCGTATAAATGTTTAAATCTCTAACACCATAAAGATAATTACGAAGTGTTTTTAAAGCCCAAACAATCGCTAAGAGTTCCCTGTCATTAGTTTAAGTCTATCAAACGTTTGCAACTGTGTAGCTGTAAGTTCGATTTTGACTTTTCATTGTCCCCTTTAAGTATGTCTGTTAGGGGTCTTGCGATTGCGGCATAATTTTTTATAAAACATCTATAATAACTAGATAGGCCTAAAAATGACCTTAATTGGTATAGAGATGTTGGTGGTTTAACGGACTGTATAGCCCGTACCTTTTCTAGTGAGGTTTTTATACCTCCCCTAGCAACAACAAACCCGAGATATTCGACGCTTTTTTGGAAAAACTTCGACTTTTCTTGAGATACTCTCATGCCTGCCTCGCAAAGACATTTAAGAATACTTTCAATGTGTTGAACGTGTTCTTCTTTAGTTTCTGAAAATATAATTACATCGTCTACATAGACGTGACATATTTTCCCGATGTGCTCTCGTAGAACATCATCTATAGCCCTCTGAAAAATACTTGGGGCATTTTTTAGTCCAAAGGGAATTTGGCAAAACTCATACTTCCCATTGTTGACAGAAAAAGCGGTTTTTTCCCTATCTCCTTCTGCCAGCTCGATTTGATGGAATCCCGATTTTAGATCCAAAGTCGAGAAGTACTGTGCGTTTCCCATGTTTGACATTATTGTCGTAATTGAGGGAATTGGGTACTTATCCGACACAGCTACTTGATTTAATTTTCGAAAATCAATGACCATTCTTTTCTTTTTGTGGCCTTGATCATCTACACCCTTCTTGTCTACTACCCAAATAGGATTATTATAAGGTGATTTTGACGGCCGAATGATGCCGTCTTTTAACATTTGCTTGATCTCCGCGTTTACGAAGTCAGATACCCCCATAGGGTATGGATATGGTCTTGAGAAAACAGGTTCACCCTGTGTTCGAATGGTTGCTACCGTGTTAATATTAAATGGTAGAGCAATATTTGGGTCTTCAAAAGCAGAAGCTCTTGATTTAATCATTTTTTTAAATTTTTCTTTCATAACGGAAGGGGCATTTTCCTCATTTATCTCAATGAAATTTACATCAGCACATTTGTGCAATTCTATACCCTCAGATCCCCCATTGTAATAAATTTTTCGTTTCGTGAGATTAATAGTAGCATCAACTTGAATTAGGAAATCTAACCCTATGATGGCATCGAAATCAGTTAATGTGGGCAAAATGAAAAAAAAAGGATTTTTGTCCGAATAGGTGGATTCGGCATTTCTTATTTACCCAAGAAGAGCCATGAATGGACTTAACTTTAAACGGGGTTTCCACTGGGAATATGTGTTTTAACTCGGACAACGGTTTGATATAATTCTTGGAAGCCCCAGTGTCCAAGAGAATTTTTATTGATCTTTCCTCTAATTGTCTTGTGACAAATGGGAGGGAGGATCTGGCCCTAAAAAATGGCGAGATTCTTCATCAGACTGTTCATCTTCGAAGAGTGTGACAGCATCTTCTGCCTTTACTTTATAATTCTCGTTACTATCTAATACAATCGTATTATGGTTTATGTTTTGACGACTTTGCATCGAATTTGTATGAGGTTTGCGTTGTTGAAACGCGGTTGGTTGCCTGAATCTTGATGTGGATGGGTCCATCTCCATTGGTTCCGCATACTGAGTCTGGTTCCGATTATGGAATTTAGATTTCGAACTGTAATTGGTTTGTCTGATATTTTGACCACTCTTGGCAGTATAATTTTGTTTTTTACTATAGTGAAGATTCTTTACTTGACCCTGATTTGTATGATCATCAACTTTTTTAGGTGGAACATGAGAGTCTTCCGTGTACTTCTTCCTGTCTTCCGCAGCCCTTGCGAAGGTAGCGGCAAAATTTGCGTAATCATTGCTAGCTTCGGCCTCTTGTGCCAGTGCAAGCGCAATTGGCAAAGTTTTGGGCCTTGCCGGCGAAACTTGAACCTTTAAAGATTTTTTTAGCCCCGCTACGAAAGAATGCAATACATCTTCCCTGAATTGCTCATTAAGAGCGAAAGCTGTAGACGCATCATGTGTCATCAATGTTTTATTAGTGAGAAGTGTAAGGGTTTTTTCAATCTCGTCGTAGTACTCCAGCAGAGATAATTCTCCCTGTCTAAGTATTCCCAATTTTTGTTTGATGACGCGAGCAGGTGTCTTGTCCGCGTAAGTGAAGTCAAGTCGTGCTATTATGGCGTCAAAGTTTAAAACTGTGTTATATGAGGCAAGTGTTGAACTAGCTGTACCTTTGATCTTATTTCTTATTATCCCTACAGCTTGATAATGTGTTGAGCTGCCATTGTAGGGTCGGAATAAATCGTATACAAAAGTGGCCGCAGATCGCCACGAAACATATTCTACTTGACTACCATTAAAATCTGGAAGAGATCTAACTATATCGAGTGGTTCTTTGCACTCCACTCCCGGTATTATTTTACCCATTTCGTACACCTCTACATCTGGTATCGAAAGCCTAAAGTCATTAACCTGCTTAGTTAAATTGTTAATTTGTTCTGTAAATTTCCTTTCTAATTGCTCTGCCTGAGCGGCTAGAGCCTCCTGCACTGCACTTACTACCTCGTTAGAGTTCATTATTTTTATATTTTTGTCACCCTTTGTATTAAAGTTGGTTCTTTCGCACAACCTAGCTAACTCTTCGTCACTACCGTAATCGATATTTGTCATTCATATTTGTCAAAGACACTGTTTGGAATCTTATTACTTTTTATTTACTCGATCTACTGATCGGTTCGAAGAGAAACTAGGAACTAAACTTAACTAAATTTATCCAAACCCAAGAAACCCCAGCAGCGGTCAATAACCGCTGACTCGGCGCCTCGTGCCGTCCAAATTCTGATTGCCCAATGCGCCTCAGCTCACTAATCCACGCACCCAGCTAAACTGCTTACCAAACAATTGCAACTATGTCGCAATCATTTCCGCTGTTGAGGTTGCTGACTGATGATAACTTATACATACAGTTTGACAACAAAGTGTTTTCACAACGTCAAAAATTCTCATTTTCTTACCGTAAGATGAAAAAAAACCTAAATTAAATGGTTTTTAAAAATTTTTTTAATTAAAGTAGGTTAGTTAAACTGTTTACTTTTAGGACTACAAAAAAAAATTTGAAAATATTTCAAACAAGACAAATAAAACAACAAAAACTAAACATTGCACAAAATCCAGCTGCCAACCAAGTCTTTACTTATTTCGCTTTCTGGGTTCTTTCCGTCGTTATTTTTGTATTTACCGTTCTTTCCTGGAATTTTCGAAGCGAGCTTCGGTGGCTGCTTTAATATGTTGAGTTATTTTGTCATAGTTTCCTAGAATTGGTTCGTTTTTAACCGTCTTTGGGATGTTTAAAAAAAAAATAGAAAAATAAAGAAAATAGGAAGCAAACGGATAAGTTTTGGTATGCCCCAAATGGTCTATTATAACAACACAATAGGCAAAACGGTTGTAGATATCTCCAAAATGTTTTTACTTTCAATAAAGGCGGTATATAACACCCTTTACCGCTCCAAAAAGGAAGAAAGGCTAGAAACAAAGCCTACAACCTGGCGGCCTCGGGTCATAACACCCAAAGCCGAGGGCATTATGCTACTAAGGGCAATTTCGACCAGGACGCTTGCCAGAAAGCTACAAGAGGAATGTGGAATAACCATTTCCCGCGAAGGTGTCCGGAAAGCCCTAAAACGGACTGGTTTGCCATCCAGTGTTGCTTGTAAAAAACGCTTGATGTCGGAATAACATATTGAAAAGCGTTTAAGATTTGCGAGGATGCACGGAGGAAAAACTGATTCACATTGGGATGATTTTATGGTTTGTGTTGAAACCAAAATTTTGCTATAATATGGGAGTGGGCTCAGCAGAGTGTGGCGAAAGCCGTTAAAATCCTTGGATTCCAATAATAGAATTTGGTTTGGTAGTTTGGCAAACTTTCGGAAATGGTTTGGTGGGGGTACATCTCGAGCAAAGGAGTTGTCGATTTGTCGTTTATTGAGAACACAATGGATGTCCAACAATATTTGGACATATTGCGCACAGATTTGGTGGCCAGTTCCAACAAATTCTGTTTTTTTGTCGAGGGCAAACCAACTTTTAAGTTTTACCAAGACAATGATTCCAAGCAAAAGGAGCATATTATGAGGTACTGGCTGCTATATAACTGCAAAACTAAGTTGGATTCACCTGCCCAAAGTCCAGACGTAAATCCTATGCAGAATTTGTGGGCGTATCTCAAAAAAAGAACCGCCAAACGACATCCCGAAAATGAAAATAATTTGAAGACCATTATTTTAGAGGAATGGCTAAATATCCCTATGGATTATGTCCAAAATCTTATCAAATCGATGAATAGACGATTGGAAACTGTTTTAGATGCCAATGGTGGCTTTGCAAAATATTTAATATTATAAGTTTATCTTTAAATCGATAGAATAAGTGAAGAAACTAAGTTGTGTAAACACTTAGTTGGCAGTTGAATTTTGTGCAATCTTAAGTTTTCGTTATTTTTCTTTCTTGATTGAGACATATTTTTAATTTTTTTTTTGTGTTCCTTAAAGTGAATTGTTTAGTAAACATATTTTTATTAAAAAAAATTTAAAAAACCATTTAATTTAAGTTTTTTTTTTTCATCTTAAAGTAAGAAAATTATAATTTTTGGCGTTGTGAAAACGCTTTGTTGTCAAACTGTATGTACACAGTATAAATATTCTTACGACACACTGTACGGATCGTGCGGCAATAGCGCATACCCAGCATAATGGTTTAAAAAAACATTGCCTTAAGTACGTTATATTAATAAAAATTGAACACAATAGATAAAAACTTTGTTCTTTTTTCAACCTAGGCAGAGATATGCGAGAAGGGTGTATACATATATACAATATATATTGTTACGTGTTCGGACGGTATACCGTATAGATCTGCTACCATGGTCCGTCTGAGGACCGGCAACGCTAGACTCGATAGGACAAAAATTCTTGGGTGCAGTCAATTTCGTTCTGTTGTCGTTAAAGTTCATCTGCGTATTTTTAATACCTGTCATGTACAAAAATGCCGACATGCAAATTAGACCAAGCGGTTTGCTGATTTTTTGAATTAAAAAAGTGGTTAATTGTCTAATCCTACCGCTCCGACCGTCGCTAAATTAACTTACATCAGAACCATTACATGACATTATTACTGTTATCCACTATTTCACCGTTCCGATCATTGCTAATTCATTGACGCTATTATGACAAACATGACTATTTAAAAGCTCGTTGAAAGAGTGCAATTTTTAGGCATTTTCCTTTTATTGTTTGGGAAATATCTATATCCATAGTTAAAAAGGCCGAAAAAGTGGCGAATGATAATATTTTCATGGGGACACAGAAACATAAGGGTAAACAATTACAGAGACTCCAAAAAGTATTTTAACATTATGCAATAATATGGGGTGTTTTGCAGCCGCGGCTATTGGAAACACTGTCTTCATTAATGAGATGGGGATAAGACATGTATTGAATAGAAGAAAATAAACCGCTTCTGCAACCGGAAAACTTGTGGGTAGCATTAATAGGCTGTTATACAAACCAAAAGATCGCCACAAAGTATTAGCTCGCCTTATCTGACTAGATATTAGGAATTTAGCCAAATTTGCCAATACTTTTAAAAAAAAAATTTTTCCCATATTTTGTTTTTTTTTTCTGACAAGGATGAATTTAAAAGTTTTGTTTATTAAATAGTTACCTAATATTCATATACATATATTGTAACGGCCATTGCCCTGGGGTGGCATAGCCGCTCACAATTGAGCACTGGCCGGGATCACTAATTTCTAAGCTGCAGCAAACTTCAAGATTTTTCTAAGCTGCAGCCAACGTCACCTTGACATTTCCGCTGGCAACTAATAAGTCTAGTTTAAGACCGAATTTGAATAAATAAATTTTTAAGCCATCTGGCACCGAAACGACCTGCTATATCTGCAATTGAACCCCTAACTCCGATCTTCACCTTATAAAGCAGACGCTCAACCATAAGCGACGAAGATAAGCGACCAAAAGCTAATTTTCGTTATAATATATTTATTTCGAAAATAAGGACAGAAAAGCGCTAAATAAAATTTTCAATGAGTGCGAAGAGCGCTATGTCGTGAGAAAAATTAAGGCTAACCCCAAGCTATCTGCTCCAAAGTTGGCTTCAAAGGTGGAAGATGAACTGAGCAAGGCATCGAGCGCAGAAACTCTCCGGCGTGTGCTGCGCGACCATGACTTCAACTCGAAGAAGCCATTCATTCCCAAACAAACCTGCAAAGCCGACTCTCCTTTGCCAAGGAGCTGATATTAAAGGATTCTTTATTTTGGAATACCTTAATTTTCTCGACAGACTCCAAATTAAATATTTTTGGCTCTGACGGCATGACATATGTGTGGCGAAAGCCGAACACTGAGCTTCAAAAGAAGAACTTAAAAGCTACAGTAAAACATGGAGGTGGCCACGTGATGGTTTGGGCTGGTATGACCGAAGCCGGATTTGGAAATTAAGTTTTCGTCGAGGGAATAATGAATAAAATGCAGTACCTCAATATTTTAAAGAATAACCTGCTCCAAAGCGCCGAAAAACTAGGAATAGCAAAGGATTTTAGTTTCTTTCAAGATAACGACCCGAAGCACAAGTCCGAAATCGTTGAAACTTAGCTAATTTGGAACTGCTCCCATGTGATGAAACCACCGGCACAGTCTCCTGACACGAACGTCATTGAGAATCTTTGGGCAATATTAGATAACGGAGTCGGGAAACATAAGATTTTTAATAAAGAAGACTTTAAAAACCTTGAAGTTGTCCTCTTTAAAATGGCATATAAAGATTTTCAATATTTTTCATAGTGTTTGGGTTATGACACAAGCAATATGTGGTGTCACTTAAAATTGTACAGTTGATTATTTTGGCCAAAACTAGGAAATGTCCAAAAAATTTGTAATTGAACAAAGCCAAATTTATTCCTGAAGCTGTTGTTTGTAATTTGCCGTCAATTCTATTAAGTTTTAGAGTAAATTTTTAAATAAATTAAGTATAAATTTTCAGAGGAACGTAAATTTGCCATTTCTCATTACAATAATGAAAAAGTAATACGGAAACAGCAAGATTCCTTAACAGACTTCGAAGCACTAACCAATATATCCCAAAAAGATTCAAAAAGGAATATGCGCCCTGACATCCACTCATGAAAGGTAGATAGTCCGCTAAATAAAAGAAAATCCTTTTATCATGGCAGAATTGCTTGTAACAAGCATACGTGAATAATCGAAGCACGCGGAGAAAATTACAGTTTGCTCAGGAGTACCAAATTACGTCGAATGAATCGAAGTATAACATCTCTGCATCTAATGGAAAGCACACTATATCGAATAAGGCGAACTGTTTAACACGGTAGTGGAAGGGCGATGGTCTGGGGGTGTATGTCGGCTATCGGAGTCGGTAATTCGGTTTTTATAGAGAAAATATTAAGCCAGTATGGATATATAAACATCCCTTAGTCCAATTCAATACCCATCGGTGAAAAGTTGGGAACTCGGAGCCCTATTAAGCTGTATGCCGATAATAATCTTAAATATGCCTCCTTGAATACCACATTTTAAAACGAATGGCAACTCATCGAGCATCTTTTGCATATCCTTAAACAAAAAATTCGAAGTCATAGGATTTCGACCAATGATTATCTTAGGAACGCTCTTTCTGAGGAGTGGGACAAAATCAGGATTGAGACTCTTAAAAATGCAAAAATTAGCGTTACTAACATTAGTTTTAATATTATATTCACAAAAAGGTGCTGTACGATTTTGAGTGACAGATACATTTTTGAAGTATGAAAATGAATTGTTTTTGTGAATCATTTTTTGAATTTTTGTTTATTTTTTTTATTTGAATAATAAGATAATACGTTAATGAAGCAATGCTTTTTTTTTAATTTTTCTGACTTTTGGAACATGACTTTTTTGCTCGGCAAAGAAATTTTTTTAGTTATGTTAACCATATTAAACAGTTCATATTCGCACAGAAAGCACAAAAAGGACAAAAAAGTACAAACTTCATATATGGAATTTCAAGTTAGCAATATCACTTCAAATAACAATCATACAACATAATGTCAAGTTTATAACGGTTTACACCAAGCCCATGAACCACCATTACAATACATTTAGACCATTCTATTGATGATAAGTTAAAAAAAATCTTGCGGGAAGCCTTCAAACATGGTGGAAAATATCTTTGAAATCATTATACTTGGAATGTTTTTCTCTTTCCAATGTAAGCGTAGAATTTTAAGCAATTATTTTCTTTCGATTATTAATATTTTGCTATTTTGCCATTGCTCTACTTTGTACTTCGATTATTCTCAGTACCGTACTTAACTGTTGTCAGCTTATAACGCTTTAATTTTCTTTGTGGATATTGTCCCTTAAAAAATATATAAATATTTTTGATCATCATGATTAATATTTATGTGGCGGTACAGAAACCACCTTTTGTACCATTTAAAAATAAATAATAATGTCGAATAAATCCTTTTGTAGCCGAGAACCAACCCAAATTATATCATTAATACTTTTTTATTAGTTGTCTTCGCCGAGTCGTCAAACTTATTGTGATATATAATATAATCATTCATCATTAGTTTCGTTCATATGGCCCAACTGATGTGGTGTATAATATAATCATTCATCATAAGTTTCGTTTATATGATCCAACTCTAAATGTACAATTATAAATTATACATACTGTTATCTCTGATTTCCTGACTTAACTATAGTTGTACAGCTTTTTATTTTGTAACAGCTTAGAAAAAATCACAATTTTATTAATTTGCTTTTAGTTGAGTCATGGTACTTCCAAAACTACTGTTTCCTATAATAAATCGTGAATCCCAATTAACCTTTTTATATATAGAGAATACGGGCGCCTAGAATTGCAAGCACTGTGCGATACAGTTCAGGACTGCAACCAATAGAATTATCCATTTTGCCATGATCTATGCAATATAGATTGTAGTATTTTGTTATAGATATTGTGGTAAAAATAAAACCGTTCGGACTTTCTAATCAATATTTATGAGATAACCTAAGCATTTTGAGCATTTATGTTTCCCATCAAGTAAACTTGATTCTCCCAATTATTTGTCATTTAAATCTTGCCTTTAAAACGTAGTAACTGCATGTCTAGCTGAAGCTTTGTTTTTCGTTCTGTCCTTAGAATTTTCCTCACAAGTATTGGATTCTACATCGCCTTCCAAGTCTTGTCATTTTTGTTGTCCAAAAATGTTTTAATTTGTATTAATTGATAATGTGGCAGCTATAAACACAATCCCTCAACTTTTCTTTCCGATGTATATCCACCCCCATTATCATATCGTTTGCTGTCCTTAGTGGGAGAGCTTTCATTATTTTGGCACTACGATTGCCTCCACCTAAAGACGGTTTCCATGGTTCTCGCATATTAATTGCTAACTTTATTTTTTTTTTTACCTTCAGCTATGCCCGTATGTAGCTTCATTCTCGGCAAATTTAAAATCTGAACTTTTAATATGTTCCGTCATCTCACACTTTCTTACACTTTTCAATTCATTATAATGTCAATTCATTGTCGTGTCAATCTTACCTTGTTTTCTTATGCGGACATTTTGTTAATTATCGGTAATATCCTTCTATGATTTCCATACCGCTTGGCCAGTAGAACACAACGATAAATGAGATACCATGCTATTCGCTTCTATTTGTAATTAAATATTTTTACTTTCATTTAAAACCCCTATTGTGTTCTGCATGTCGAAGGATTCCTTAAACGGAATGTCATACGCAAATTTTTGGTATAGGTTTTTACCTTTTTTTTGTGTTCTATTCCACATAAAAACTATTTTATTCTTGTAGATTTTGAATATCTCTAAGTTTTCATAAGTAATATCGCTGTATCAGGTACTCCAGAAATTGGTAAATTCTTTCCCCAAATGCAGTTTCCAGTTCCTATCTACCCTGACCGGTAATTCTCTTTTATTATATACACAACTGCATCATCCAGCGCTTATTGTTAAAGTAATCATGATCGATTACTCCAATTTTAAGCGGTGCCCACGAGACAACCAGCTACCCACTGTATTTGCTGGCTCCTGCCTATTACAATGCGTAGGTTATTGGAAGGAAGGTCTATGGGATAACATGACATTACATTTTGAAATGTTGATGAATTAATACTTAACCTCGTGTACTGACCAGGACCTGATGGGATACCTGGTTCCGTAGTTTAGTTGAGTGCTGATGTTTGATTATTTCAATTATTAAGTTATTTACATTGTACGTTAACACTTCCCATTTACCAATTGTTGGGAGGAATCTTTTATTAACGGACAATATAAAAAACTTAAGAATTTGGGGTAATCGAGTTCTCAGCACCAAACCTGAGAACTCAACTGGGACTCAGGTCCCATTGTGCATTAAGCACTGCAACTACGTAATGAGACAAATTTTTTGGCTGATCCGTTTTTTTGTACTTCTTATTATTAGATTATACGATTTTCAAATTAGGTAACTCATGTGTAAACCATGGTGGCTTGTCAGAAACTACATGGGAAACACGTGGAACACAGGCATCAAAGTTTAAAAACATTGTATTATAGAAGAAACCAACGGCAGCCTCCACATCTACACAAGAATACAGATAAGACCAGTCTGTAGCAAGAATTAGCTCATTGGGAAAACTGCTTTCGTAATATTTTGTTAGAAAGCTTGTTTTCGAACGATGTTTCCTATGAGAGCTATATGATATAGTCATCCGATTGGAATGATTCCGAGATATACAGTGCCTGCAGCAAAAGGAAGCCTACTTGGAAAATTTCAGCTCTGTTGCTTTAAACGTCTCGGCGGAGATTGCGTTGATCCAGACAAACAGACAGACAGTATGCGTTGCAAACTTCTGACCAAATTAATATACTTTTTTTTTTAAATGTATAAGAAATAAATAAAGTGATTAACTGTTATTATAAATTCAGAAAGAAAAGGTGTTTCCGTCTTAACATGGTACGAACCCAGATGTAACACAAGGTTTACGTCTTAGCATGCACCAAAAAAGAGAGGACACATAGCAAGAAAACAGTTGTGTGATTACAAGCGCGAGAATTTTGGTCGCAATCGCAAGCAAGGTAGAGGTAATAGAGCAAACATAAGTTAACACAACTGCTGGTCAGAAGATAAAAATTCAAGCTGATCATGCACTGTCAGCATGAATGCATGAATGTTTACGTTACTAGACATTCCGAAGCGGATATTTTTTTTTTTTTTTTTGCGCGAATCCCAACGGGTGCACTATGTGCCCACACCTCCTGCCCAACCGTCGGAGGGGCGCTAGCCGCATAACGTACGACTCGAGTCGCGGGGACAGTTCATACATACAGACAAAAACGAAAACTAAAGCTAGCTACAAGCTAAAAAAGAAAGTTTAGTATTTTTTAGTACTGGAAAAGAGAGTTCTGTACTGATTACATGATAAAGACGATTATAATCAGAACAAAGAACTCGGAAAGGTTCATGCAGTAAATAATTAGTAGTACAGCGTGAAAGAGATAGAGGTATAAAGTTTCTAGTAGGTCTACAAGGAACACTAAAATTTATTTGGTTCAATAGCTCGGGTGAGTCTATATCACCTTTAAGAAGCTTGGGCATAAAAATGACGAAGAGCAAAAATCAAGAACTGTTTTTGAACCGACTCAATTCTTGCTTGGTGTGATTCGTACTGAGGTGACCAAATAGAAGATGCATATTCTAAAATAGGACGGACCAGTGAGGTGAAAAGAATTTTAGTTATATATGGATCGTCAAACTCCTTTGACCACCTCTTTACAAACCCAAGAACGCTCATGGCTTTACCGACAGTAGAGGAAATATGGGACTTAAACGTTAGTTTACGGTCCATCAGAACACCCAAGTCATACATCTCATTAAAACGTTTTAATGGTGTATTAGTAAGAAAATAATTTCTATGGAAAGTGATGACCTTGCATTTGGTTCATTTAATTTTAATAAGTTATTATGACACCAAAGCTCAAGATTTTGAAGATCAGATTGCAATCGACAAGTTGAGTTAATATCTTTGTAGCTTAAACAAAGCTTAACGTCATCTGCGTACATAAGAGCACGAGAATAACATATAACAGAAGGAAGGTCATTAATGAAAAGGTGGTCCCAAATGACTACCCTGAGGCACCTCCGAAGTAATATGACGATATAAAAAGAACCCGCTGAGTTCTATTTGTCAGATATTCACGAATCCAACTAATTAAAGTACTTGCAAAGCCAATATTATTTAATTTATATAGAAGAAGCGTATGATTAACAGAATCAAAAGCCTTACTGAAATCAGTATATATGACATCAGTTTGCCTTGCATGTCTAAATCCTTCGATCGTTAAAGAAGTAAATTCTAAAAGGTTAGTGGTAGTAGATCTACATTTCACAAACCCATGTTGAGATGGTGAAATTATAGATCTACAAAAATGTTGCAATTGAGAAGTGATTAATTTTTCAAAAGCTTTAGGTATAGCGGACAATTTAGAAATACCCCTATAGTTGGATGCTTCCGATTTTTTACCGTTTTTATGGAGAGGAACTATATAGGATTCCTTCCAGATAGATGGGAACGTGGAAGATTTGACAGACAAGAGAAAAAAAGTTTACGAATTGGCTTACATAAAGCCTCATCGCAAAATCTGAGAACGCAACCTGGTATTCCATCAGGACCAGGAGAGTAGACAGTTTCACTAAATTAAGCACGCTTAGGAGCGAACTTTCATCGATCGAAGGACTGTAAATGCAGTTAGAGCCTTTTACCTGGTAAGGATACAGAATGTCTGATCGATATTCCGTTGAGGAATAGGTTGTGGTAAAAAAGTCTACAAACAAATCAGCGATGGCTTGATCAGAACTCGTTATATTGTTGTCAAGAGTTAGACAGGATGGATGTACAGACATTTTGCGTTTGGAATTCACAAAGCTATAAAATTGTTTAGGATTACTAGAAAATTCTAATTTACAACGCTGAAGGTAATCCGCGTATTACGCGTCAAAAACTTTGATAGAGCGACTACAAAATGGGCATAGTCTGAGGAGCGGCCATTTCTTGTAAATTTTATAACACCTCGATTTTACATTTTTCAGGTTAGTTAGCTCCCGAGAATGCCAGGGGGGCCTATAGGCCGATACTGGGATACTCAGCGGTACACAAACCTTAAAAACCGAACCAAGTGTGTTATAAAACTGAGAAATAGCTTGGTCAATATTTGAACAACTATACAGATAAGACCAATCAGTCGTAAGAATGAGCTCATTTAACTTAATAAAATTAGTCTTGCGAAAAAAAAAAATTTCTTCACTTCAACGAAGTCGGACGTGTTTTTTTTTGCGCTGTCGTTTTAATTTAATTTTCTTGCTGTAATTTCTGCTTAAAACTAAAAAAAAAAAAAAAATTTGTTTAAAATCAAACTATCTCGCGATCGTTTAAATTTGTTCTAAAACATTTAATCAAAGTTATATTTTAATTTGTGCTTTACTCAATAACAAAACTTACAGTTTTGTTTTTGTGTTCTGCATATACATACTTTGATTTTCTGTTTTCGGTAATTCTCTCGCTTGCACTCGCGCTCTTCACAAACAACTACACAGTTGTGTTGTTGTTTCGTTTTGTGCTTGTTGTCTTGTGTTTTTATTACTCGCGATCGCGACCGTTTACTCTCGCGCTTGTATACCGTCTTTGTTGTTGTGTTTCTGTCTCTTCTTTTGTGGTGCATAGTTAGACATTAACCCTTGTGTAACAATTGGGTTAGTATACCCCTCTGTTTATAAAATTTAAAATACTCTTTTAAATTTTTATTTTTTTTGCTTTTAAATAAATTTTTTTTTTTAATAATGGTTGACTGCTCTTCCAAAAAACGTCCCCACCCTATAAAGCTCCAAGATGACTGACTATCTTTTATGCTGGCTGTGTCACAATATTATGCACGTGCTGGTTACACGGCCAGGGTAAAAGACAGTATTGGAAACGGTGGGGGCCTAAAATGGAGCTGTGAAGCATGTCGGGACGTGGAAGTGGATATGCGTGTATTTATGAGGCGGACTAGGGAAGGAGTCAAAACTCTGGCGGCTAGTTTTCTGAAGCTTCGGGATGAGTTTTTATCATTAGAAACTCAGTTTAATAGTTATAAACTATATATACACTAAAATGAATCACCAAAGTGGAAGAAGTCTATCCCTCGGGATTTTTCCCATGATCTGCCAGCATCTCTACTTCTATCTGTTCCGACTATAAGTAACGACTCCACAACGCCAAACTCTCAGCGCCTGATTTCGTTTAGGAGCCCAGTGATGGCCCCAGTTACGGGAACTATTGATATATCCCCTGTTAATAGTGTCCCGCATACTGATGCAATCTCAAGTGTAGTCTCCGATGTGTCCGGGCGAATACCCTCTTCAAGGGTCCCAATAAAGTTTTAACTAGAGGAGCACGTAAAGTGTCATCCGTCTCCGTAGCCCCAGTGCAAGTAACTGCGGCCGTGGTCGCGAGTGGCTCAGCGAGTTCGCTAGTTGCAATTCCACCTAAAAGGCAAATATTTGTTTCTAGATTAGCTCCCAATACGACATCAGATGATGTCTTAGCCCATATCCGAGCAAATATTTTAGTGCCAAACATCGCGGTGGAAAAATTTAAATTTTCTTATTCTCGTGACATTTCGTCATTTAAAATCAGTGTTCCGCCTAATCTTTTTGACCAAATTTGTCGTAAAGATTTTTGGCCTGAACATTTAATTATAAAGGAGTATACAACGAAGAAGAAAAATCGGTCTCCGATTCGTCTTCCTATAGCACCAAACTATCTTCTACTATCTTTTGGCTCGTCAGTACCAGACGGGTCGAAAAACTAATTTCGTCCCTTATTCTGGCGTACCAGAACGTTAGAGGACTAAAATCTAAACTTTCAAAACTTTATGTAGACAGTCTATCATTCGATTTTCATATTCTGGTATTTACAGAAACGTGGTTAAGACCTGACATATCTGATGCTTCTATTTTTCCCACAATTTTTTCAACTTATAGATGCGATAGAACATCCAAAAATGGTGGCGGAGTTTTAATTGCTGTCAACTCTGCCCTCTCCTCTGAATTAGTTCAGCCGACTGGAACTCTTGACATCGAATTTGTCAGTGTCAAAATTACTTTAAAGACGCATTCCGTCTTCATAACTTGTTCGTATATTCCACCGAAATCTGACTCGTTGGTTTACGCAACCCACCTAGAAGCTATTCGTTTTGTCTCCTCGCTACTTTCCGATGTAGACTTAATAATTGTTCTTAGTGCTTTTAGTCTTCCCGACATCTCTCGGTTTCCATCAGATGAGTCTTCCTTGTTGTTGCCCTCCCCGTGACATTGCTTTGTCGATGGTCTCCTCGAGTTATCTTTAACCCAAGTAAATCCAGTCAGTAACTTATACGCTAGGTCATTAGATCTTATATTTGTTTTACAGTCTTCCGACTGCGTTGTTTCGAGGATTAACCCCCTAGTCATCCCCGAAGATAATTTTCATCCGACTTTGGACTTAACTATTGACCTTCCTGTTCGGTCACTAATTGCAGGTACCAAGTCGGTGCCTCGTATCCGTTGTTTTCGTAAAGCTAATTTTTTCAAGCTCAATCAGGTAATTCTTGCTACTGACTGGTCTTATCTGTATTCCAGCGATGGTCGAAAGAATTCGATGATCCTTACACAACTAAAACCCTTTTTATTTCACTGGTCCGTCCTATTCTTGAGTACGGATCATGCGTTTGGTCTCCTTAATATGAATCACACCAAATAAAAATTGATTCTGTCCAGAAGCAATTTCTGATTTTTCCGCTTCGTGGCTTAAACTGGGACAGAAATGTTAACCTACCCTCGTATTCTGGTAGACTTCTTCTTATTAATCTTTCGTCCTTACTTAACCGTATAGTAATGCTGGGTACTTTGTTTATACACAAGCTTGTTAATCTGGTTAATCTATCTGTACCTTGTAGACTAACTAGAAATTATATCCCTCTAACTTTAACTCGCTGTACTTCTAACTATACTTTACATGGTGTCGCTTGGACTACTTGAACGTACTTCGCATTGTACGCGTCAACGTCCAGAAGAATAAAAAAATTACGGGATTTAACCGCAGTACAGGCACCAACAGTCGGTACACGATACGGAAGATCAATAGTTAACTCCAAAGTAGAATGAAAACTATCTTCAGGCAGGACAAGAGGGTTTATTCTAGAAACTGCACCATTGGTGGAATCGAGGACAAATATCAGATCCAAAGATCTATTATTCTTGTTACGGACTGGACCTTCAATAAAGCAATGTGAAATAGAACGGAGCAACAAAGCAGATTCGTCAGAAGGGGACCATACAATTTCCGGTAAATTAAAGTAAACGAGAACAATTAACATGTCTCCGTCAGACAGTAAAGATGAGATGTGTTGGATAGAAACCAAGTGTTTAATGTACACCGCCATGTCGGATTGTGATCCTGGTTATCAGGAGATTGAATCCGGTCAGAAGATAAAGCCGAATCAAGACTCCTCCGCCTACACGCGAAATGCGCTCACACCTGAAGATTGAAAATTTTGCAGACAGAACAAATGCATCGTTAATGTCAGGTTTTAACCAAGTCTCTGAAAATATTAAAATTTTATAATCAAATACTAGACTATCTACATAAAGTCTAGGAAGCTTAGATTTAAGTCCTCTTACGTTCTGATAAGCCAGATAAAGGGACGAAATTAGTTCTTTGGAACACCAGCAGATGCTGATGTTCCGGAAGTAATAGAAATAGTAGTAGTAATAGTAGTAGAAGGAAGCCTAACTGAGCCACGAGTTTTTTTTTTTTGGCCTTATATTCTTTAACTAAAATGTGATCCGTCCAAAAGCTGTTACTACAGATGCAGTCAAACGGTTCAACCGGGACACTAATTTTAAAGGAAGAGATCTCCCTAGAATAATTAAATTTAAATTTTCCACCGCTATTTTGGATGCTTGCATTTTTGTCTTAATGTAACCTAAGACATCATCCGAAGAAGTTTCGGGATCAAGCCTAGAAACAAATTTATGTTTCTTTAGTGGTACTCCAGTCAGAGGCCTTATTAATTGTGTTCCTCTAACTGGACGGCTGTTGGCAATAACCAAAGAATTTGGTAGTTGTCCGGACTGTTCGGAAACTACAGTTTCATTCGTCTGTATAGAGAGACCATTTCTAGGAGAAACGAAAATGGCCTCATCTTTACGCCCACCCTGTGTGACGGGGGTGGTAAACGATATGAGCTGCGGAGGATTGGCTGTGAGTAGTGACGGAGATTGCGGAACTGCGGCCGAGACAGGGATAGGCACCGGCAGATGCAGGGACAGATTCCGCATACTAGTTTTCTTGTGCAAAGCATAGATACAGGTGAATATTTAAAATGTCTATAACTAACAAACAATTAAAAGCCATAATAGTAGGCGCAGTCATAAGCGCTTTAGCCGCCGAAAGAAAAAACTTTGATAGAAAATTATATGACATAGAACAACGTATGAATTATGTACAAGTAAGCGCCCCTGAGGTGAAACATTTAAAAAGGGCGTAAGCTGGTCAAACATCATGTGTAATGAAACTTTCGATATCATGAAATCCTTTCCGGACTTTGAAGAAAAAAAATCATGGAGGAAGCTGCGCATACCGCATACAAAGTATTTGAAAAATTCGATGGTAGCTCGAAACACTACCAAGCTTTGGGAATATTAACAAACAAAATTAAGAACGCTGCCGATATGATACTCTCTTCCTTTCACACTCCTCTCAATTTTAAGGCCCTTATAAATCGGTTAGACTTCACGTACGCAGACAACCGACCAGTATACCTAATTGAACAAGAGATGTCAACACTCCGTCAAGGAAATCTTACACTACTGCAGTACTACGACGAAGTGGAGAAGAAACTGACTTTACTCATAAATAAGACAATCATGACCTATGACACCGCCGTTGCCTCTTCGTTAAATGAGAAATACAAAGCAGACGCTCTACGAGTATTCATCTCAGATATCAAGAAATCCTTAAGTGATATCCTTCTCAGCTAGACCAACTGATCTTCCCTCTGTACTGGCATTAGCTCAGGAAGTCAATTCTAACCATGACCGTTATATGTTTGCCACGAATTTTGCCCGCAGTTTAGAAGAAAAAACCAAGAGAACCGAACAATGACAGCAAATAAGGGAAAAGAATCTAACTCAGGACCCAAAATACAATCAGCCAGGAAAAAGCCCACATTTTAGGAAACAAGAATTCCTACCACGACATGAAAAAGTCCAACCAATGGAAGTTCACACATCCTCTCGCTTTAGACAGATTACTTAATACCAACAAAACACGGCTCCCTCGAAACCAACTTAGTGGCCGGCACAACGACAAAACACACAATATGAAAATCACAATAATTAAGAACAAGTAAACAAGCGACCAAACAATAGTAGTGCACGGCTCACAGGACCGAAACAACATAGAGTTAACCACCTAAACCAGAAAATACAGAATATGAACAGAACAATAGTGAATATACGACTTTCGCAGAAACTGAGGCAGAAGACATTGAAGATGAATCCGATGAATATGACCAGGTCAATTTTTTAGGCATGGCTCCCTGCAGGAAGGAAAATAAAATTACTAATAGACACAGGAGACTCGAAGAATTATATAAAACTATTAAAAGAACTAAAACATATTACGCCAATAGAAAAACCCTTTCGAATAAAATCAATTCATGGCTATAATGACATAGACAGGAAATGTACAATGCACCTTTTTATCACCAATACAACATTTTTTTACTACCAAACCTCACGACATTTGACGGTATAATTGGACTCGATTTACTAAACCAAAACAATGTTTTATTGGACTTCAAAAGAAAAAAATTAACAACAAACCAAATGAAGCGCTCCCGTATAATACCAACATCATTGCCACCATTAGAACAGAAAATGAGGATCCCATATATTTCAAATTATATCCATACCCAATAGGCGTGTCAGAATTCGTAAACGCAGAAACTCAAGATCTATTAAATAACGATATAGCACGTCCATTTCGTTCACCATACAACAACCCCGTTTGGGTTGTAGATAAAAAAGGTACCGATGAACAAGGAAGAAAAAAAAAAAATCAGATTTTACTTGCTGAAAAAGGCAAAGAAAAAACAGCCTTTTCCGTAGGAAGTGGAAATTACGAGTTTTGCAGGCTCCTTTTTAGCCTGAAAAATGCACCCAGTATTTTTCGGAGAGCTATTGACGATGTGCTCAGAGGGCAAATCGGAAAATTTTGTTACGTTGTTGTTGTAATCATTTTTTCTGAAAACATGGAAAACCATGTCAAGCATATCGCCTGGATCTTAGACAAACTTTACGAGGCCAACATGAGAGTTTTTCCAGAAAAGTCACTTTTTTTCAATATTTAGGTTTCGGGGTCTCAAGAAATGGTATAAAGACATATCCAAGTAAAATTGAAGCGATTCGTAACTTCGAATTACCAACAACTATATTTAACGTCAGATCATTCCATGGACTGGCAAGATACTATAGGTATTTTATCAAAGACTTCGCGTCTTTAGCAAAATCTCTACGTGACATCTTAAGAGGCGAAAACGGCAAAGTGGGCCTTAAAAAACCTGTCAAATCATGTGTACAGAGTAAAAAATTTAAATATCTTTACGGACCATCAGACTCTGACGTTTGAAGTATTCAACAGTAACCCGAACGCGAAAATCAGGCGTTGGAAAGCTTTTATAAATGAGTATAACGCAAACATCTATTACAAGCCAGGGAAGGAAAACTACGTCGCTGACGCGCTATCGCGGCATAATATTCATACCTTGGAAGACGATGCACCGTCAGACAGAGCACAATGCACAGTAAAATAAAGCTCACAAACACTATAGAAACAACAGGCAACCAAATCAACTGTTTCTAAAACCAAATTACAATTGAAGAGAATAAAGTAGCTTCTGATCGTACAGTCCTCTTAATCCGTAAAAAATCCGACATACAATTCATTTCTCAAGCAGAGACTCGTAAATCGAAAGAGTTTGCGATGTAGTCAAAAAAGACGTTATTAACGCAATTCATTGTGAGTTACCGGTACTGGCATTCATACAACATAAATTAATAGAAATTTTTCCAACAACAATATTCCGATACACAAAACACATGGTAAATGACATTGTTGACAAAAACGAGCATCAAGAAAGAGAGCAGCTCAAGACAACGTAAAACAGTTTTTACAAGACTATTTCTTCATAAAAGTGACAAAAGTAGCAATCGAAGTTGTTTTAAATTGCAAAATTTGTAAAACAGCTAAGTACAACCGTCACGCACAAAAACGAATACTTGGAGAAACTCCCATGCCGATAAAAAATACTTCCTTACATGCATAGACAAATTTTCAAAATTTACAACTATTCAACACATTGTTTCAAGGACATACAATCGGCAACTTTACAACTTGTAAATTTTTATCGACATATCAAGACGATCTATTGCGATATTGACCCCCCCATAAAGTCCTAAACAATAAAATTATAAATGCCCCACCACTTCATAGTATATCCATCGGACAAGTCGAGAGATTCCATAGCACCCTCAGCGACATTGCAAGATGCCTAACAGCTCAAAGGAAAATTACTAATACTGTTAAAATGATACTTCAGGCAACTATCGAATACAACAACACAGTTCACTCAGTAAGAAACAAACGTACAAACGTCCAATCGTCGTAATCCACTCATCCTCCCCAGAACTCGAAATGGCAATAAGAAATAAAGTTCAAAAGGCACAACAAATTTAAATAAACAGAGTAAATGAAGCAAGATATGATAGACAATTTCAAGTAGGCGATACAGTCCTTGTGAAAACCAATAGACGTTTAAGGAATTAACGGACACCCCTGAACCAAGCAAAAAAGATTGACGCAGACTTGGGAACAACGGTGTTAATAAAAGGGAGGGTGGTCAACAAGGACAATCTAAGATAAACAAAACATTAAATTCCCCTATTTTATCTTTTTAGGATTTAGGCTATAATTCTCTTTGCCACAACGATAACGGCAAAACTTACCGATTATACTAACACAGATTACATTCCTATATCAGACGGATATGTAACCATTCGGACGGATTTTCAATATGTAAAACACTCAACTAATCTTACTATATACTCAGAAATAGTAAAACATACGAAAGAATTAAGAAGTCATTTTCCACTATCAAACATGAGACAGTTATTAGACGCAGATATACAGCATATAGGAACACTAATAGGCACAGTAAATATCCATCATAGACATACTAGGAGTATTAATATGGTAGGCATCATTCTTAAAGTCGTAGACGGCACACCAGACTCCGACGACTTCGAGTAACTTAAATTTACGCAGAAAGAACTTGTAGAATCAGAAAATAGGCAAATAACTATAAAATCAAAAATTCAAGAACAAATAAATAAGCTAACCAACGCAGTAAACCTTTAAATAAAAGATACAAAAACAAAGTAAGTGGACACGGAACATTTGTACGAGACATTGCTTAATTATTTCAGAATTAGAAACATTAATGCTATATATTGGAATAGTTAACCCCTTCATATTGGATTCTACTGACTTAAAAAATATTATTAATGAAGACCCTAAAAATATCACTATTATCTCAAGTTAAAGTTTTGCTAAACAACAATTTCATACATTTTATTATAACATATCCTAAGCCTAACATATTGTGTAAAAAATTAACCGTATACCCTGTTTAACACAATGGCATTATAAAAAATTTCTCTGAAGACTACAATATAGCTGATTCTGGCAACCATGTAATATCAGTAGGAAATTGTAGTGCAACCCTTACAGTAACATGCAATAAACTACCCCACACAACATGCGCACAACAACTGCACTCTGGTGGCACTGCACATTGTTCAATTCGACCCAGCCATCTTGAATCTCTAACCATCATAGACGATGGCTTTATCATCATCACCGACGGAACAGCTATAGTCGACGGGCAAATGGTGAAAGGGACATTCCTCCTTACCTATGACATCGAGATAAAGGTAAACGACACCGTATATAGAAATCTTAAAAACTACGTGAGGAATTCCCCGGGACCGGCATCTACGGTTCTAAATATAACGGATCATCGGGAAATACCATAAGCCTGCCATACCTACAGAAGCTAAGCATAAAGAATCTCCGGAACATTGCCCAACTAGAGGAAGAACTAGTAAAAAGATCAATAATACTGGAATACCGTAGTCCTCCTTCGACTTTCCTGCTACGCCTTAATGAAAGTTTACCAACGACATCAGAAGAACAAACGCCAACGTGATCTTCAGGCAGTAATTAACAGTTTCAAGAAATCCGAGGACGTCCTTCACCTAAGTGCGGGAAGAGTTAACACAACTGACCAGCAGAAGCTGACTGTCAGCATAAATGCATGAAATGCATGCTTACGTTACTAGACATTCCGAAGTGGATATTGCATAACAACAACAGAAGTTCCCACGCGCAACAGTGTTGCTGCCCAGCGACTCCTCCCATAATATGCAATGCCAGCGTCTTCAGGGCTTAGCGCTAGCTATTATTATAAGAATTTGTGTCACTTAATTTTAGTTTTAGTCACTACCAAATAAATAATAACTTTTGCTCAGGCAGAGTTCTAAAAATGTTTATAGTAATAGTAAGCATATAGCTAATCATAACAAAAGATAAATCTCGCGAAGTAGTGACCTTGCCATTAACAGGATCAAATATGGAAATAAAATCATCAAAAAAATTTATGCTAGCGACTTAGAAGGAAGACTGTATGTTTAAATAAGTCAGCTCCAAGTGCCTCAGACCGGACAAGTTGGTTGGTCCTTAACAAGTCACCTACTGCTTTTTTATCAACTGCTGTACTGACACCTAAACCAGACAAGCCTGCAGAGGTGCCTGCAGCGTATTGACCAATCTGTCTACTAAGTTTAAAAGCAACGATTTTTGAAAATTCGCTAGCCTTGTTGTGGATTTTGAAGTAGGAGAGATAACTTTCTCTAAAAATAGTTGTGGGTATTGGCACTAATGCCATCAAGGGCCAACGATGGAAAGAAGAAATACACAGAGTGTCTCCTGTGGAACGTGATGGACAATGTAATGAGACCAACTCAGGCCCAACTCTGCTGGTCGTACTTACTTTTCAGTAATTTTACCGAAAGCATAATCCGCAAAACAAAAAAAGCGGCAACACAATGAAAATTAGCAAAAAAAAAAAAAAAGGCAATTAATTCAATTCAATTCAGACTCGATCTCAAGAAACAAAGCCTCAAAGCGAACATCTAAAGTTACACATTTGTATATACATTTCCTTACTTCCAAAGCTCGTCGAAAATAGCTTTTACGTAACCTCACTCACTAAGAGGAACATAAAAAAAGCCAAAATACAAATACAAAAAAAAAACAGTCTTACCGTGCAACCGAAAAGTACTTGTCGTATCGATAAGAAACCGTGAAGTTCTTATAGTGTCATGGGGTACCTATTACTGCAGTTATTTAGTTAGGAGATTCGGAGTAGATGTCATAGGGTTAAAAAAGTAAAAAAAAAAGAAGAAAAAAAGTAGAAAAATTTATTTTCTACAGCATTGTTTTTGTTTTTAATGACTGTGCAAAAAGGCACATCTATAGGTCTAATCGACGAGTGGAAAGATCGAAATGAAATGAAGGAGACTGAAATAGTTGTTGCTGAACGTAGTCCCTAGTAGAGGTGGGCATGGGCTGGACTTTTGTCGGGAATAATTTGGGTGTACTCATGGACCACAACTTAGGTTTCACTCGTCACATTTATATTAGTCAGTAAAGCCATGAGTGTTCTTGGTTTTGTCAAGCGATGGTCAAAAAAATTCGATGATCCTTACTAAACATTTAGGAAGGGGAAAGTTTGCCGTCAATGGTGATGTCGCTGACAATGCGTACAGACGGATAGAGGAAAAATGGAAGGGGAAGAAGGTTAATAACTAACAGTTAATGTAAAAAACATTCGGACAAAAGGGGAGGGAGTCAAGTCAAATGGGGTGTCACCCGGACATTGACTGACAATATAAAATGTTAGCCCGGGAATCTCAACTAGGTCAATTAGTATGTCACCCAGATATTGGCCTATTTGAAATATTATAATCATGACCCACTAGACAATCCATCCAATTGAAGTCATTTGGTGTGTCAACTCGACATTGACTTGAAAGGAAGGGCGTTGTTTATCTCTCCTTGTTCTTAACACTTTTTATTCACTACGTCCGAACTCTGCCATGGTTTCTTAAAAACTCCTTGGACCACGTGCAATTTCTGCCGTGGTTCTTCACTTAAATTATTTTACGCCGGAACCCTGTCATGGACTCTCACTAAATGATTTTGGGCTTGGATATGCTCTGAAATTTGCTTCGTTACAATACATATGTACGCATGATCTCAATTTGTTATTGTACACAAACACTGTCCATTTTAAATAATTTGCAACATTTTTTCAACAATATAGATGGAATAGTTAGATATTAAATTTATTGTGTAATACGGAAGATGAAAATAAAGCAAAATCGATATATAACATTGCCGATACACTGGATTTAGCTTATTTCTTTGTTGACCAGTTTGAAATTCTAGCCAAATAATATAAGACAAGCCATCTCAAACTAGAACGATGTTGTACTCTGTTCGTTATGCCGGTGTTACCAATAATAAAAAGGATTTAACACTAACAACTAGCAATACTTAGAAAATAACAAAATTTACTTGTACGATGGAAAAAGCACATTCCAATTCTACGGCTCGCACCCAGAGCAGGATCATAAGAAGCCTCAAGAAAAGTATTACAGCAAACAGACTAAAGCGGGTGAGTCGCCCACAATCTTCAATTAAAGGTTGGATCGGTAGTTATAATGTTGCGAAATTTCAATCAACCGCGTCTTCGCCACGGCACAAGGTAAGCGAAATTAAACAACGTGATAGAAGCAACTATACTGAAAGGAAAGTACAAAGAAATGTATGCGCATTCCCATGATTCCGACTGATGTGCCATTTGAGTTTTAACGACTACAGTTTCCAGTAAGGCTCGCGTTTGCTATAACCGTAAAAAAGACCCAGGGGGAATCATTAAGGGTTTGTGGTATTAATCTGGAAACCCCATGTTTCTCACATGTTGCCTGTTCCCGTGTTGGAAAACCATAAGATTTATTTGTTTATGCGCCAGATAATCAAACAAAAAACATCACATATCACAAAACACTACAATAAAAATACAACTGATTTTTGTTAATCATGTGAATCCCAATTATTAACAAAAATCGTTATAAACTATTAAAAATCTTTTTGACCGAACGTAGTCTGTCGGGTACGCTAGTTTTATATAATAATATATATATATAATTCAAATATAGCGCCACACAATCCCAGCGCTTCTCAAACTTTCGCTTTGGATATATTGGGCGAGCACCTGATTTGATTCCAGCGGCCTCCTAGTCGCCGCGAACCTACACACACCAATTGCCCGCACAATTGCAACCCCTCGCCTTCCCCTCTCAACCATACGCATGAGCCGACTTTCTTAAATGTGCCGAAATTCGAGGGTAAATATGGCATTTGACAAATATTTGATTAGCTAATGTAGATACGATTAATTACTTGTCGGCTTACTTATCAAGCCAAGCTTTGAAAGATGCAACAAGACATTTTTTATATTCGTAGAACATATATCACTTGCCACCTTGGGATTACTGTAGTCAATTTCTTAGTTAAAATTGCCAATACTTAGAAGGATATATAAGTCATAGGCTTAAGGAGAAGAACTCCAAACTCCACTGTCCATCTACGGAATATAAATTGGCGTATTGTCGAGCTTTCTGTTTTTTTTTTCGTTTAGGGAAAATTTGTGAGGAAATCATCATTATGTTTGAATTGTCTGTAATTTAATTGTCTATACTCTCAAATCTAGATGCCGTCGGTGTCCTGGCTTACATCATAAGTTTAAATCGACTACTGACTCTTCTTTGGAGTCCGGATCAAACAATTTCGAAACACATTAACCTAATCCAATTTATGGTCAACTCGAATTCAGTTTTAGGAATGAATGAAGAAAGGAAAACTTGTGCAACATTTATGCTAACTTGGCGTTATAAGAGTGCACTTCTTTTCAAGGCAAATTTGGCTGTTTCCAACTCGTAAAAGCTCTTTTTTTTATTCTGGCTTTAAGATCAATCTTATAACTGAAGAATTGGCTTGACTATAGTTAACATGGGGTTGTAAATTTATCCTGAGCGTTTTAATGGTGGAGCTAGAAAAACACAGTGTAATGAAACAAAATTCACGTCTTTTTAATGTTTCGGAAAATCCTTGGTTCTCAACTTATTCGAAGCCGTCGGCCCTCTAAAAACCGGGTCCTTTGTGCCGGATATCTTTACTCTCGCGTTAGTTTCGCATCGATGAAAAATCTGAAAGGTAGAGAACAATCTAAATTGTGTGGATATTTCATTCTGATCGCGGTATCCAATTCAAGCTCCCACTCGATTCCGCGCGTGAGGCATCTGTTTAGGAGAACGCAACGAAAAACTCCAATTAATCTATATATCGACAGTAACCCGTAACGTCCCTGTCGTCCGCAAACACCACGTTCAGCCAGGCTACCGAACGTGTTCACGGGAAAATATACTACAATCCACCCTCGCCACACCTGTGACCCGGCTCGTGTTAAATACAAATAAAAGATGTAAAATAAAACGGAATTCGCGCGGTTTTATTTAAAAACTATGTGGGTTTCACCTAATTGTTTGCTTCGCCCCTCTTTCTTATCGTAGTTGGAACAAGCGTGATAACAACCAAAGTGGAAATAATTCCTGCCATTGCTGCAATACTAGAAGTAAAATAACAACAATGTTGGAGTAAGACAGAGTAACTCAGAGAATACAAACAATATCCTTAGGATGTTTATATATGTATTCTAAATTTACTTTTTTAACTCAAATTAGCGGAACTGGTGAAGTTATTTAGTCAGTCATTTAGTTGACCAACATCTCCAATTACCATGTGATCTACTAATAAATATGGACTTCATAATCAAATTCAATTGTCAATTAAATTTTCAAGCTGATATAGATTCAAATACACTAAGACCCAAAAGTTTCAATTTTTCAATCAATTGAAAATTATAATAATATAGTTATTCCTTATCAAAAAATACATTTAGAAGAATTAAAACTCGCTTACCCATTTCAAAAATACATTATTAAGAGTTCTATAAACGGCAGACTCAAACAATGTAACAATAGTAAAAAATTTTGAGATAATGATATTGCAAACCAACAAGGGGATGAATAAATTCTTAAGAAATTAAAAAAATTGTCCTCCACTGAGTAAATAAGAAATTACTAGCTGACAAACAATAAAGAACAGACGATATTTGGAGCAGTGTTAACATTGAACAGCTTCAACAACCAGTGGCATATGCCTTTACAAAATGCTAAAGCAATAAAAGGATAAAAGATCCAGAGTTGGCAGCAATCGACTAAGCAGTCAATCATTTTCAACCATATATTTGTGCTAGACATTGTCGAAACATATCATGGGGAATTAAGATGGGAAAAAAGACAACTGGCAAGAAAAAAAAAATAAACTATCATTTCTGAACGGTGAGGCATGCAATGCGCGACACCACGACGACAGTAAAAATAATAATTACAACTAGCTTTGAGCTAGATAGTTAAGAATAAAAGTTTTAAGGCATAAAGAACAAAGAACTCAAAAAGGCTTATGTAAAGTGTAGTTAAGAGTGCAGTGAGTTAGAGTAAGACATAATTTTTTTGGTAGTCTTCAAGGTACAGATAGATTGATATGGTTAATTAAATTAGAGGAATCTATGTGTCCATTCAAAAGCTTTTGTATAAACAAAGAACCAAACATTACTCTACTGTTGAATAGGCACAAAAACAGGAACACGATGCTAAAATTAGAAAGTGGGTTTGGACGGGTTCAGTTTTTACTTGATGTGATTCATATTGAGGAGGCAAAACGCATGATCCGTACTTTAGAATAGGGCGGACCAGTGAAATAAAATGGACTATCGCCTAATAAAATATAGAACACTCATAGCTTTACTGACAGAAATAAAAATGTGACGAGTGAAATTTACTTGGTGGTCCCAAACCATTCACCTCGTTCAAACGTTTCAAGACAGCATTACTAAAATAATACGTACCTGACTGGAGGGGTATCTAAGAGATCGACATGAGATTACATTTTAAAACGTTGAGGTTTAACAAGTTAGTTTTACACCAAGTCCGAAAGTTGTTCAGAGTAAAAGGGGAGCTTCAGACTTTAAAAGTAAGACAAGGTCATCACCGTACATGATTGCACGAAAATAAATTACTACTGAAGAAAGGTCATTAATATACAGGGTTAAAAACAAGGATGGCGACCTTGTGGCACCGTCATGGTTACTTTGATGGTCTTCGAAAGAGTTGTTTTAAATTGGACTTTTTGTGTAGGTTTAGTCAGATATTGAGGAATCCAACTAAGCAAAAATCGGTATAAACGACGTCAGTGTGTAAAACATTCCTGAATCCATCGATCGATAAAAAAGTTAACTTTAAAAGGTGAGTAGTAGTGAATCTACATTGAGCAGAACAAATAATAGAACTACCAAAATGTTGCAAATGAGAAGTTATAATTTTTCCAAAAACATTTGAAATATCGGAATACCCTTATATATTGAGGGTCCTGATTTATTACCCTTTTTATTGAAAAGAATAATAAAAGATTCTTCTCAAATTTTCAAAAATTTCAAAATTTGAGTAATCCAAATCTCAACACATAACCCAGAGTAAGCAAGCATTTATCCCATCAGGTCCTGGTGAGTACACGGGCTTAAGTAAAGTAAACACACTGTTCAACTGGGGGGAGAGTTGGCTGGATGCTCCTTAAAGGAATAGGATGTATTCAAAAATCAAATCGACAATGGCCTGATCATCGGCTGCTTTATTGTCTTCAAATACATTTGGCATTGACGAAATGATAAAATCACTGACAAGAAATATAACACAAAACAAGAAAGAGCAGGAACAAGAGCAAAAACTCACTTATTAAATTCGTAAACTATGAATTTCACTAATTTATAAATTGTGGTATAAAGCAGGTGTATATGGATTACAGAATTGTCTATGCCGAATCGCCAGACAATTGTTTGGAAAAAACGAAGATGGTTTTGGAGAAAGCTGCGCAGTTTTCCCGCAAGTTGAAATAAAAAAAGTGTAGCTTTAGCAGCCCTGCATAAGTTTTCTTGGCCACGTAATTTAAGAAGGACGTTTCTAACCTTCTCAAAATGTTACAGTTTTTTTTTTTTTTTTTTTAAAAAAGTTTATTCCTGGATACGCACAAGTTGCGCGTCCACTCATGAATATAATCAGACTGATGACAAATTTCATCCGGTGTATTAATGAAACAAAAAACTAGAAGGATGCAAACTGTTCTTATCAATTACATATAAATTACCAGAATTATAAGAAAGTATATAAAACTAATCATGCCCATGGCTCCAAGAAAATAAACTTAAAACTCAACAGACACATTTTTATATATACCAAATAACCAAGATTTTCATCTAAAACCAATTTTTATTCCTATGGGAGCTATATGATATAGTCAACCGATTTTGATAAAACTTGGTGGATATGTTAAGAGGTACATAAAACTCACAAATACCGGATTTCATATTCATGACAGATCGTTCCTAAGGGAGCTATATGATATAGTCAACCGATTTTGACAAATGTTGAATATGTTGAGAAGTATAGAAAACTCACAAATACTGGCTTTCGTAATATTTCGTTGGAAAACAACAAAGTTATTGAGATGAAAGCATATTCATGACCGATCGTTCCTATGGGAGCTATATGATATAGTCATCCGATCGGAATGATTCCGAGATATACAATGCCTGCAGCAAAAAGAAGCCTAGGTGCAAAATTTCAGCTCTGTAGCTTCAAGGGTCTCGGAGGAGATTGCGTTGATCCAGACAGACGGACGGCCGGACGGACGGACAGACGGACATACGGACAGACGGACAGGGCTAAATGAACTCAGCTCATCGTGCTGATCAAGAATATATATACTTTATATAGTCGGAGATGCTTCCTTCTATGCGTTGCAAACTTCTGACCAAAATTAATATACCTTTTTTGCAAAGGTATAAAAAACACGGACGCTAAGTCAAAACGACACAGTTACTACTTGAAAGTCAGAGCAGCATATCTTGCACTTAAGAAATTTACGCAGTATTTGTAGCGAATTCAAATTCATCTTATATCTTAATTTATGGCTTTTAAGCGTACAAAGACAAAGGCACATACCAAGAGAAGTTTCGCAGTGGATTTTGTATATGGATGGCTCAGCCGTTTTCCACTGGTAGAGATTTTGAAGGAACATCAGTACCAAAATTACAAACTCACAGGTGGTCTACTCTTAAAAACTGTTAATGGCAACGATTTCCTGGCTATTTTAAAACTAATGGGGCAAGAAGTGAAGTGTACCGTCGAACGCGTTTTCCGAGATTCTCAATGAGAACAAAGTCGAGCAAGTGTGGAAAACAACAGTGGTAACGAGAGGTTTCCGTTGCCTGGATAAGCAATTTTGGAAATTATCTGAAAACTGTAAGCTCAGGATCCAACAAAGTGGCTTAAGTATTTGCCACAGTTTGAAAAAGCAATAAAATAACATGTGCTTACAACATTGAAGTCGTCATAATTGATCGTCGTTTGAGATCATAAGTGGGCCAAAATGCACAGCAAAGCTCAAGGAAGACTCTATAAGATTCTAAACAATTTAAGTCGAGTGCCAGAAGCTGCGTGAACATGCGAAAAACAACATTAAGCAGTGGAAACAAGTCTACAAGCGTGAATATGACAAGAAACGTCGCGCTGAGCATGGCTATAGAGTGGGAGACATGATACCAGTCAAGAGGACGCACTAGGTCGCAAGGAGGCAAGCTGACTGGTAAGTATTTGGGACAATTTAAAGTCACAAGTGGTAAAAGAAATGACCGCTATGATGTTAGGGAGATACGAAATGATGACCTATTACCATCTGGGGCAGATAAAAAAGATAAGGAGGGTCGAATGTAAGCAATGAAGTTGCCATGCAGTCACTACTTATTTCGCATAAGCGTTGACAATTGTGGGATCTATCTATGAGTACACAGAGATAAAGCGCAATCTCTAGCAACCCTGACAAAGGTCGGCAAGCGTTCGTTGGTTGTCAGTAGCAACAGTGGAGGTCATATAAATATTGTACCCTCATTAATTACTCTGTACCTTACACAAAACTTTTTAGATATAGTAAAAAAACCATAATAAATAACATATCTTGAATACCTTCAAATTCCACCAAGGGTGCAAAGTAAATGTTATACCGCATATAAAGGCAGTAGAGTTGTGAAGAATCACATTTTTTTAGTCAACTTCAAAAAGCAACAAGATTATTAGGCAATTAACTGCATACGAAGCAAGAAGTAAATGTTGAAGAAAAACACGTATCTACAAAAAGATTTCTAAGCTGGGTGATTCACCGCTTTCTATTGATCTAGTACAAATAGTGTGATGCTAGATTAACTAATTAGTGCATATGCGTGTATTCTTTGTAGGGTTGCTGTTGAATAAAATTAGAATAAAATTCAGTGTTCGGGAAGTACTGTAATTGAATTAATGTTTGGTGTACATGTTTGATGTAAAATTTAGTTGCGGTTGCAGTGTCCGGTTAATATTGCAACTGAAATAGTGCCAAATAATGTCTAAGAAAGATTTTTTGTCCGGGTATACACTCTCACCGAAAACATGTTTAACATATGTATATGTGTAACAAGTATGTGATAACCATGGTAATATTTGATTTAGAACTCATTGTCGCTATTTATCATGATATTGCTTATCATGATTATTAGTGTTCGATTAATACTCTGACTAAAATTGCTAGGTGAATATCTAATAACTTAATATTTTTTAACAAAGATTTTTTAACAAGGATTAACGATTTTTAACAAAGATTGTGGTATTCTTAAGTGTAAAATTATCATAGTTTTCAGTGTCCTTGCTTAAACTCTAGACGATTTCCTGGCTCTCGTGTACGTTTCCGCTGATGTTGATGGTATGGAAATATATGTACGTATAATTGTCTCTCGCTATACTCGCTGCCTATAGAATATGTCGATAAGATAGTTTTCAACATATGGACAATAACAACCAGTACTAGTAGAAATAAATAAAGACAGCATTTT
The DNA here is from genome assembly GCA_018903615.1 of Drosophila neocordata. Lineage (NCBI taxonomy): Eukaryota > Metazoa > Arthropoda > Insecta > Diptera > Drosophilidae > Drosophila > Drosophila neocordata. Next base: position 267,325 of record JAEIGI010000053.1, read on the forward strand.
GATGTCAGGTTACCGGGATTTTAATGAATTAATTTTTTTTATACCTTTGCAAAAAAGGTATATTAATTTTGGTCAGAAGTTTGCAACGCATAGAAGGAAGCATCTCCGACTACATAAAGTATATATATTCTTAATCAGCACGATGAGCTGAGTTGATATAGCCATGTCCGTCTGTCTGTCTGTCTGTCTGACTGTCCGTCTGTCTGTCCGTCTGTCTGGATCAACGCAATCTCCTCCGAGTCCCCTAAAGCTACAGAGCTGATATTTTGCACCTAGGCTTCTTTTTGCTGCAGGCATTGTATATCTCGGAATCATTCCGATCGGATGACTATATCATATAGCACAAATAGGCACGATCGGTCGTGAATATGCTTTAACCTCAATAACTTTTTTTGAGATTGCGTCCGGCCAGCTGCGGTCATGAGAGCCTCCAAAAAATTAAAACATGTACTTCGAGCGAATACTTCGTTGCTTTATTGAATATTTTCCATTATTGTATGTATGTATGTGCGTATGTACATATGTATGTGTATGCGTATTGTGCGCTGAAATCTATAAATTTCTTTTAATTTACATTTCATTTTTTCTTAATCTTCATTTCTTACATTTGTGTTTCTTTGCCCTCACGTCCGCTCTCTCTGCTTGCCAAATTTATTCTAACTAAGCGCCGTCGCAGCGGCTGCAGTTAAGCTCAAAGAGCAAACGCAAAGAGAGCAACTTTACGGGACTTTTCGGATAAAGGGTCAGGGACGTACCTAGACAAACTATTCTGGCGCGGGGCGTACTTCATTCGCACCGCAACAACTTTGTTGTTTTCCAACGAAATATTACGAAAGCCAGTATTTGTGAGTTTTAAATACTGCTTAACATATCCAACCAGTTTTATCAAAATCGGTTGACAATATTATATAGCTCCCATAGGAACGATCTGTCATGAATATGCTTTCACCTCAATAACTTTGTTGTTTTCCAACGAAATATTACGAAAGCCGGTATTTGTGAGTTTTATATATTTCTTAACATATCCACCAAGTTTTATCAAAATCGGTTGACTATATCATATAGCCCCCATAGGAACGATCGGCCAAAAAATTGGTTTTAGATAAAAATCTTGGTTATTTATTATATATAAAAATGTGTCTGTTGAGTTATGATAGAATCGGCCTACTATATTCCTATAGGAACAATCGGACCAAAAAAAAAAATTTTTTTTTACTCGTAAGTTTATTTTTTTGGAGCCATGGGCATGATTAGTTTTATATACTTTCTTATCATTCTGGTAATTTATATGTAATTGATAAGAACAGTTTGCAAAGGTATCCGAACTTCGGCGTGGGCGAAGTTAGCCCATCCTTCTAGTTTATTTTAAAGTAAGTAAACTTAAACACTAGTTTATAATTAAATATATAGATAAATAAATAATGAATGGAAAGATGAATTCAATCTTCATTTTTGTTTGCTATTTATTGGCCTTATAACAGAGGTCGTGACCTTTGCCAATTGCCAGTTCTCCTCCTCCCGTCCGTCACCAAACACTTCGGGCTCACCACTTATATTTCCTTTCGATTTTACCTAGACCTAACTATTAAGCTCATTCCGCCCATTTCGTTGTCTTTCTCCTCGGTGGGTAAGAAAACGATGACCAGCTTGTCGTCATCGAACGTTTCATCCAAGGTTTTTTAATGCTTTCTTCGAACGCATGTTTTAAAAAATTTTTTTTCCGTAATTAACGCATGTACATGCGTGGTGAATTTAAAACCTTTTTTTAAGTATATTTTATGGTCTTATATGGTCTTAGTAGCGTTGAGAGCTACGAGGCGACGTTGAATGAAACCAAAATGATATTACTTTCCACTTCTATAATCTTTTCCTGTGATTGTTTTGCTGAAATCATGTTTACTTCAAGCAGTATTTGGCAATATTCACCCTTTAAAAAACTAGACTAGACTGCTTATAAATATTGCTTCAGGCTGCTGGTCAAGGAAGTTTTACGATCTCTTTGTTTGTGGGGGGGCGAAGAGCTTCTGTTTGGCAGACAATTAGGAAATGAAATTAATACGACGCGTTAACTTCGTTTGATTAACACACGATTTATTAGGATGTGAAGTACACAGGTTACGTTGGCCACTTGGCGATACAAAAAGATTTTAAAGATTTAGGTGTTTGAAAAATGTACGGGTGTACGGGTATACGAATTGAAATCCAAGAACGAACTAACTCCTCCTATGGATCTTTTTCCCCTTGTCGTCTGATCCTCAGTGTGGCCGTCCTTCTTTGAATTCGCCCCTCTGTTTCACCCACGCTCCTCTTCCGCTGTTCACCCTTTTCTGGCGTGAACATACCGCCCCCCTTGCAACAAATTGCAATAGCCCGGGTGGACTGATAGGGATGGGGAGCGGCAGCGTTCTGGAGCGCCAAGATGCTGCCGGAGCCTGGAATGAGCCTTTGGTGATGGATCTGGGGTGGTTGTTGCTTCTTGGACAAGTTGGAATTAGTGGGTGCGACGGATGTCTGAGTGGCAGAAATATGGCTGGGCGGACCGGATGCCATGGGCCCGCAGAGAACCCAGCCGAAGATAGTTTCCAGGCCGAAGAGGGAACCGCAGATGTCCTTTTTAATCCGCTCTCCCAAAATATGGGGTAAAAGATCCACGCCGATCACCATATCAATGTGGGAGCTTCTATGGAACAGCGGATCTGCCAGAGGAAGTTCTTTGAAGTCACTGCTCATCTCCTTGGGTAACGGACAGGCGGGTAGCGCTCCGGCCAGGTTTGGCAGGACATACGCTGTGGTTTCCACGTGTCGAGAGGGGTCTTTGGAAGAGACGAGCTGTAATCGACATAGTTTCTGGGCCCTAGCGGCCACACAATTGGAAATGCCACTTATCTGGGCATTAATGAGACGGAACGAAGGTCTCACCAGGTTGAACATCCTCTCGGATAGAAATGTTCCTTCAGACCCGGTATCAATTAACGCGCGCGCAAGGAAATCAGCGCCCCGGTGTCGAATCGTTACCATGGCGGTGCCTAGGATGCCTTTACTTGGGGTGGACGCGAAGAAATTGTGGACGTTCGAGGGGGGCTCAACCGAATCTGCGTTGACGGATGTTGTCGGTTGCTGCGCATTGGATGTCGTTACCGCCGGAACTTGGGCGCGATGCAGCAACGTGTGATGACGTTCTTTACAGATGTGGCAGCTATGGGCGCTGGGGCATTCCTGTAGTTGATGGCCGCGTGCAAAACAATTTAGGCACAACTTCTGTTGTTTGATTACAGCCGATCGATCTTGGACGGGCATGGATGTAAATTTTGGACAGAGGCGAATCGGATGGTTCTCTCTGCCGCACAGCTTGCAGGAGACCTGATTGACATGGATTTGAGTGTTCAGCGCCTGAAATCTAGCTTGTGGCGCCGGTCTGCGAAGCGCATTGGGAAGGGGCTGGGAGACTGGAGCGGAACGACGATCTTCCAGAGTCTCCAGAACGCGATAACGGTCGATCAGGAACCCGTTTAGGTCAGCCCACGAGGAAAGAGCTGTTTTGTTTGGGATGGACTGTTCCCATAATGCGATAGTGGCGTTAGGCAACTTAGACGTGCAAAGTGCCACCAGGAGGACATCCCAATTGTCGATGCTGACTCCTGAGCGTGTGAGTGTGGTCAAGCATCCTTGGATGGTATTTTGCAGCTCCTTCAAGGCCCCACAAGTCTCATGGACAACCGTAGGGAGGTTGAAGAGAATCTTGGTCTGATTGGCCACGAGCTGCCTTTTGTTTTCAAAACGGGCCTGCAAGTTTTCCCAAGCCGCTTGGAAGCCCTCATTAGTGAGGGGTGAACTAGACACGATCGCCTTTGCCTCGCCGCGCGTTTTCGAAACGAGATGGTACAGTTTTTCTACTGGTGCCAATCTCGGGTTGTTGATGTACATGGCCGTAAAGAGATCGCGGAACGTAGGCCATTGATTGTAATCTCCGGTGAACGCGTCAACCTCACACGGAGGCAGTCGGTAGCCTGGCTGTGCGGGGTGTTCACGGGAGACCTGGACGTTTTGGGGCACGGAAGTTGCTTCAGACGATTGAACTTGTTCAATACGTTCTCCCAAACTTGTGCCGCACCGAACATACACCATGTATGCATATTCATATTTTGACTTAACGGTCATTAGGTCGGCGCGGCTGTCATCGCTCCCATCAGCCGTAAGGGCTCTGGTACATGCCATGTACTCGGACTCGATTCTGCTCCAGAGGACCTTGGTTTGATCCAAATGCATTCGCAACGAAAATAGCGGAACGTCCCCCTCGATGGAGCCCATGGTGTTGACCTCGAAAACGGTCAGACTGTCGCAAGCGGCGATAAAATGATTAACCGACATGGTGGCTGCGTCGAGTAGTCGTTGAGACTCGGATCTGGTTAAAGTTCTCGACGCGGGAGCTGAAACAGTGACGCGCGGAATCGAAAGCGAGCTGGAGTCGGACAGCGTGGGCGAGGGAGTACGTGTGGAAAACCGCTGTGCAGGAGAGCCTGGGGAGGATGGCGATGATAGTGTGGTAGCGGAACTGGATTGGCTACGTTTTACCGTATCTGTGACGCGCGGTACTTTTACTTTGGCCGGCGGTGTGGAAGGCGATACGGAACGGCGAGGCAATGCGAGATGATCTGATTTGTTGCTGCTTTTAGCAGGATCGATGGGCATAATCGGAATGTAGGAATATGTGTGTGGTCAAGGAATCTGACCCGAGTGGACTGTATGGGGCGGATTAATTGCCGACACGATATATCAAAAACGGATGAAATCAATAAATAAATAAATAAGGATATCTTTATTAAATTTAAATGATCTTGTGATATATCGGAATGAGAAGAAAATAATGAGAATTAATGGAATGTGATTATTGTGAGGCGTGAACAATGATTATTAGCGTTGGATTGGCAATCTCAGGCAATATTTGTTGTCACAGCTTGTTATAAAAATTGTTGCTCTGCTGTAGACCAATAAATATTGGAAGGACCTGGTCAGAACCGAATGCCTGTGCTTAGAATTGCGTGGAATTTTATTTGAAAATTAAAGAACCAGAATTGTAGCTCAGGTTGGAAATTGGAACTAGTTCCGGAACCGACGAACGCTTTTTTTTTGAAATTAATAATTGTTTTCACGCACACTCAAATGCCGAAACTACTCGATCGGCCCTCGGAGTTATTATGAAAATTTTCGAAAAAGTAGAATTTTGGAATGTCGAAAAATGTTTTTCTTCGATTGAGTAAATTTTTTCCGAAATGTGGAAAAATATTTTTTTGGATTTGGATTGGATTTGGATTTTTTTTGAAATGTGGAAATATATTTTTTTCTCTTGGATATGTGGAAAAAATATTTTCTGATTTTAATTAATTAAATAAGTTTTTTGAAATGTGGAAAAATATTTTTTTCCCTTGGATATGTGGAAAAAATATTTTCTGATTAATTAATTAAATAAATTTTTTTTTTTAGAATGTGGAAAAATAATTTCCCTTTTTTTTTTTTGATTAAATAAATTTTCCTTTTTATTTCTCCTTTTTTTTATTAATTCTCATTAACTTCACTCGGAATTATTTTCTTCCTTTTTTTGTGAGGGGTTGTACCACTGTGCACAACTCGAACAGCTGTGCGACCTTTTTGGACAATTGTTGCACTTGGTATTTTTAAATTAATTTTGCGCGTTTTTTATCGGATTGGACACAAAAAGAAACAAGTTGCAAGTGCAGAAATTTTGTGCAATTAGTGCGTGAAAATAATAAATCAATTTTACCGCGAAATCAAATTTCTATGCACAAAAGAAATGTTTGCCAAAGCCGGTACAATTACATATGAACATATGTATGTAAATGTATGTAATTTGAAAAAAGCTTACAAGCGGAGCTTTTATGCGGTTCTTTTTGTTGTTGGCTTTTAGTGGCGGAACAATGCTTTGGAGCCGGCAAATAATTATAATAGGTAAGTTTGATTTTATTTAATTAAGACACAGAAATTAATTGCACTTTTATTTTCAGCTTGCACTTGCACTTGCACTTGAACTCGCGATTGCCGGTATGTATACAATATATAAATGGATATAGATGTGTATATATGTATGTGGATATATATGTGGACTGTATATTGATATATGTGTAGATGTAGATGTATATATGTATGTGAATATATGTGGATTGTATATTGATACTAGCTGACCCGTCGAACTTTGTTCCGCCTTAACGGCAATAAATAAGCAGATTGTGTTTTTTTATTTTTGGAAAAAATACAAAAAAAAATTAAATAACTACATTAATCATTCATTATTATTTCTGTATTTTGGTACATAGGTTGCTCTTCACTTAAGTACCTTGTGATACACGACATTTTTTGTTTTATTATCAGGCGCAAAAACAAACAACGCAGATGGTCTTCCGACCCGTGAACATGCCACGTATAATTGACCATGTGAAAAACATGAATGTTCTAGATTTAAACCACAAACTTTTAAGGATTGGCCTTGTGATTTGTTGATGGTCATGGCAAATGCAAGACGTATCGGAAATTGAAGTCTTTTAAATTCAAACGGCATATCGGTTGGGATCATCGGGATCCTCGGAATGAGAACTTCCTCACCTTTGAATTTTCCTATCATTACCGTAGCGTAAATTACATTGTTCATCAATTTACTAACCACCAAACGCGTACCGTTGCACAGTTTTGGTTGGTTTATGTTTCGAAGCATGATTACTACGGAGCCAACCTTTAGGCGTAAATTGTGCGGTGGTAAGCCAGACACGTCCAAAGAGTTTAAAAATTCAATTGGATAGTTGGTGGCTTCATCTTCATTTGTCACATAGTCAATAGATTTGAATGAATGCATTGTTCCAATGATCTTATTTTGAATTATGTAGTTCAGCTCATCTACATCTTTATTCTTAGCCGCTAAAATTGCTCGCTCACTCAACCATTCATTATTTTTGTAGTTTGAAATAATATTTGGAAATACATTGTTGATAAGTTCGTCTTTTGATCAGACAAAATTACAGAAATTATTTGGAAATGATATTAATCCGCTCGGTTCATCGACAGGTACTTGACCATTACCGATAGCCAGCAATTGCTCCGAGAAATCTTCAGCAGATGTATCATTAAGCAATGTAACTCTCATGTTTGTTGTCAGCTGCAGTTTCTTCACATAGCGCCATAGATTTGACGATTTAAGGCAAGCGTTTATTTCATCGGCAGCCGTAGATCTTGGAATTACTGGCAGTATTTGGCGGAAATCGCCAGACAGTAAAATCATTGCTCCTCCAAAACATTTCGAGTCATTGCGTAAATCTTTTAATGTTCGGTAATTGAATGCTGAATGAGCCGTACGGCATCCTTCTAACAATGTGGCTGCTATTCCAGAAGAAGCAACTGCAACCGCTATGTTGGATCTCGCCCGAACAGTTGCTAAAACTAATGACATAAGGAATGTCTTGCCAGTTCCACCAGGGGCATCTAGGAAATATAAACCACCATTTTCATCAGCGATTGCCTTCATTAAAGTATCATAAACTTCCTTTTGTTGGTAATTCAAGAGGGGTACATTCCTTTGAACTACTAAATCTAATTCCTGGTGATCATATTCACGTTCCCGTTCCAATTCTCGATTAAATGCGTCATTCATTTCACGATTTGGCGCTGGCATTCCTAACCTGATTAATAAATTACCGCACATGAGGTAACACATATCTTCGATCAAGAGTAAAGCACGATTATGCATCTCCTCATTCATCTCAATATCGTGATTTCTGGAACTGACACGACTTTGATGTAAAATATCTTCTGACATACTATCCTTGTATTTGTGCCACAAATTACATGGGTTTGATGGAAAACATGTCGAAATTATGATAGCGAATAATGTGCGTATCTGACTTGGAGATGCAGAGATAATGGCTTCAGCGATTGTCGTATCCCAATGGGTTTCGTTTTCTAATAAGTTCAATTCTTCACATGCAGCACGATATGTTGGGAATATTACACCATTAACAGTTCGTAGTGTCTCAAATGAAGTTGGCCCACGCACATTTACCAGCAACAACCGCAAATAGAAACATTCATCATTCTTTGGATGAACTGTATACATACGACCAAGAGCATCAGTAGAACGCACATCTGGATACCCAGGAACCGCATCACCTTGCTTCCGTCTTTGAAAATTCTTGGATGAAGCATTCCAAGTATAATAACGTGGCATCTCCGAGTAAAGCAAAGTTCGTGCAAACTGATCGCTTTGGCAGATTGCAAAAAAACAGGTCAATGTAGTTGCTGGAGGTGTTTCAGCACGTTGCGTAGCATTGGAAGTCGTGAAATATACCCGTTGACCATTTTCCAGATGCACTGCCAAATGTATAACAGTAGGATGACGTTCGTGAATTGGAAATGCGAATATACGCCAAATCGCTTCATTACAGTTCACATAACGACCAACTTGATAGCGTGAAATTTCATCGTTGGTATTTGAGGATTGCAATCCAAAAACCGCCATATCACTGCCTTTCGTGACATATTTGCAAATATATTTTATGGACTTAACTGAATTGCAGTATTCAACGTTGCAATGTGTCTTGAACGTTTTAGAAATAAGTGGCGAATATGGAACAATCCAACTGTTGTCGACAACGAAATCCATTCTTTTCACTTTCGTTGTGACAGTTCGACCGTTGTCATCTGGTGATCGACGCCGATACAGAGGATACCCATCGTTGCCAGTGACAGTCTCCGCCGTTAATTTTCGTGGATATCGTTTAGAGCACTTTCCATCGACCATGCAAGGTGATTGGGGATTGATGGCACCACACGGTCCATGAATCATATTAGTAGTAACAACATCATGTAGGTCCGGATCGACTTCATGATCAGGTATCTCGGCACATATGATATCATCTATTTGGTCAGGCTGAATTCTTTCCACTAACCAAATAAGAATGTGTGCGTGCGGCAGGCCTCGCTTTTGCCATTCGATTGAATACATCCAGCATCGAGTATTTCCAAAGACGCGTTGTTTAACAATAAAGTTCATCAGGGACCGAATTTTTTGCCTGAATATACGTGCTGTAATGTCGTGTCTATCATTTGATGTTTGTCCGGGAAGCAGCAATTGAGTAATTTCTATCCATTTTGGATTACAGGTGAAAGTAATAAAGAGATCTGGCCGGCCGTAATGACGAACATATGTCATTGCATCTTGTGCATATTCATGCATATGACGTGGGCTACCAATGTACGTCGCCGGCAGAATAGTTAATCGACCAATATTAGCTGCATTTCCTTCAGTACTAACTGCATCACGTAAATGGATGTACTCCTCAGAACGCAGTTTGGCTTGGTTCAACCTAATAAATGTTAAACGTTCCGTTTCTATTTTTACATACATGTCAACGCAATACTGCTGAAACAATCGACGAAACCGCAGCAAATAGTTGTCAGCATTTTGACGAATCATCAAACGATATGCATAATAATTCATTGAGCTAACTTTCTTTGTAGTTTCTTCACCTGAATTTAAAAATTTGATAATTAACCATTTCAAAGACAAATAATACAGACATTAACCATTATTAAGATACTGATACTTTACCATTCAATGGATTTATCATTTTAATATTAAAGTAATATCCATCTTCTCCTTGCCAAAACATCAGTGGGTATTGCAATGCGTCATATGATCGATGAGTTTCAGATATTTGTTGCAGTTGACCAGTATCGCGACGTGAAAGCACAATATCGCGTTTTTCCAATTGTTCACCAACAATCAGGATGGCAACTTCGTCTATTGTTGGAGCATTAAATGTGCGTTCGTGTGTTCCAGATGGTCGTTTATCTGCTTTAATGACAACTTTATAGTCATCATTTGGCATTTGCTCTAAAGCACTCTTAAACAACCTGACCAACGCATGATGTTCATGAAGCAGACACTGCAAGTCTTGAATAATTGCTCGCTTCATTCCTGCATTGATCCCTAGGCGTCGATTAAGTTGTTCTTCCATGTTGCCCATGAAATATATTTGTAAAAATTTATTCTGCATATCTTCGAAAGGTAGTAATGATCCAATTCGATGGTGAATCTGTCCTTGTATCTACAAAATAAAAACCAGACAGTATTAACTGGGTTATAAACACTTTTTCTGTGGGAGAGTAGAGTTCAGTATTAGCAAATATAATACATACCAATAGATAAAGTAAGTTATTCTTTAACTACATTCTATGTAAGTACAAGAATAAATACCTTAAATGTCGGATTAAATCCTCCTTCTTCGATAATGTCTGACCCAAATGACGTCATTTGGAAACAACTATTGTATTTTCGAGTATTTGCAAGAAAGTGGCGTGATTCTTGTGTTTCGCCACAAAGCAATGAATACAATGGCTCATGTGGCGGAGTCAACACTGGCAATTTCACTTTACCATTAAGGCAGCATAATCCAGGCGTTTCTCCGGAAAACTTTAATGCACCACAATACTCGCAAACAACGTCCATTTGCCCAATGCAAACGCTAGGATGCAAGCTGTAATCATTGCTGCAATCGTATCGAAACGCTGCTCGATTCAAATCAACTAAATATCTTGTTCTACGTCGCAAATTATCCATGTGTTGCCCTCTGTTGTTCGCTCGACGATTCTGCATTGCCAACCGAGCTGTTTCACGGGCTGCTTCACTTTGCTCTCGTGATTGAGAAGCACAAAGTCGAGCCATTCTATCGCAGCGCTGTTCACGTGCAATTTCTTGTTCCTCTTCAGTCCGTTCATTTGCAGTATTTTGTATTCTTCTTGCATTACGGCTTTGTCGGGAAAGATTCGATCGTCTTGGTCGCGGCATTATTAATTAACATTCACTTCAATCGCAAATTATCTATTTGTTGCCATCTGTTGTTCGCTCGACGATTCCGCAATGCCAACCGAGCTGTTTCACGGGCTGCTTAACTTTGCTCTCGTGATTGAGAAGCACGAAGTCGAGCCATACTATCGCGGCGCTGTCGTCGCAAATTATCTATTTGTTGCCATCTGTTTTTTCGCTCGACGATTCTGCATTGCCAACCGAACTGTTTCGCGGGCTGCTTCACTTTGCTCTCGTGATTGAGAAGCACGAAGTCGAGCCATACTATCGCAGCGCTGTTCACGTGCAATTTCTTGTTCTTCTTCAGTATTTTGTATTCTTCTTGCAGTATTTTGAATTCTTCTTGCATTACGGCTTTGTCGGGAAAGATTCGATCGTTTTGGTCGCGGCATTATTAATTAACTTTTCACTTCAATCCACTTGTTAATTATTTTAATTATTTATTTAATTTATTTAATAGAAATAGTTTTAATATTGATTTAAGAAGTATCCTATGTCCATCCCCTGGCTCTAAGCTACCTCCCTACCAATTTTCAGCCGAATCTGTTCAGCCGTTCTTGAGTTATAAGTGGTGTAACTAACACGACTTTCTTTTATATATATAGATATGTGTAGATGTAGATGTGTAGAAATATGTAAATTGTATGTGGATATGTATGGATTTGATTGTAAATTTTATGCAAATTTTTGTAGAAAATGATGCAATATGATGAAGTAGATGGCTAGAATAAGCGATCACACCAGGATAGGTGAGGGCACAGGACACAATTACATGGAATGTACATACAAATTAGAGTGAAAAGTCGCTATGGAAAAAAGCGGGAAACTTTTCACTGCAGGTAAGTATGTGTATGTGTGTGCTAATTAATATGTTGGAATTAAAAGTTTGTCTACTTAGCAGATTCTCCACCGATGCGATGCTGGGGTCGAGAGGAAGAATATCCGGCTCGAAGGACCAATGTTTGTGGGGGGGCGAAGAGCTTCTGTTTGGCAGACAATTAGGAAATGAAATTAATACGACGCGTTAACTTCGTTTGATTAACACACGATTTATTAGGATGTGAAGTACACAGGTTACGTTGGCCACTTGGCGATACAAAAAGATTGTAAAGATTTAGGTGTTTGAAAAATGTACGGGTGTACGGGTATACGAATTGAAATCCAAGAACGAACTAACTCCTCCTATGGATCTTTTTCCCCTTGTCGTCTGATCCTCAGTGTGGCCGTCCTTCTTTGAATTCGCCCCTCTGTTTCAACCACGCTCCTCTTCCACTGTTCACCCTTTTCTGGCGTGAACAATTAGGTATTCATGTTTCATTACATTTGCATTTATCTGTTTAAATTCGACACATGGTCTCCATTTTCTGTTTGTTTTTTGTCTCTTTTTTATCATTATTAACGGAGATGTAAATTGACTGTTTGAAAGTTCTATTTACCCCATTACCATTAACACACAGTATCACCTTTGTATAGACTTGGTGTCATTTATAGTGATTGTATGAATGGCCAGTTTCGTTATCTTAAACTTCTTGCACGAACTCTGGAGAGATGCTTTCTATCCTGGGTATGGTACTTAACCTTCCCAGGGCCTTTTACAGAAATTTGTAAAATCTCGAGCCTTTAAAATATGAAAATAAAAAAGATAAATGTAGGCAAATACCTTAAATCTGTTCAAACATTAAAAGTCCGTCTTGGTTAAACGTATTTATTTTCCACGCAAAATTTATTTCTAAGACACCTTCAGATTTCCACTTTTTACCAATACTGGTTGATATTGTCCATATGTTTAAAACTATCTTATTGGCATATTCTCTAGGCAGACAATGAAGAATGAACGAAGAGGGGTACCGTAAAGTTGGGCCCAAATAAGTTGCTCGAGGAAGTTAATGGAAAAAACGAAAATAATTTTTATATTCATGTGCATTTATTTTTTAGTGGGACGAAGTATTTTCTCAAAGTTGGAGACCAGGTTCTACTGATTTTATTGAAGACTTGTAATAAATTAAACCGGGTAACAATGGAGTAAGGTCTAGATAAGTTTAAATAAAAAATTTCGAGTATAAAACTTTGTGTACGAATACCGCCGCAGTACAACATTTTGTGGCGCATGCATCTAGAAAGTATCAAGTTTCGAGTTCTTTTTGTACGACAGTCCGCTTGGCTATAGTTTTAAGTTAGGCGAGCGGTAACAAAAAAAACTCTCGGAACCTACTCCGTCGCCTGCTGACGAAATCCGCTGCAAATCGCTGTGCATCGATCTCTATACGGAAAGAAAGACTCCCTTCTGGTATGGCCTGCCCTTGCCTACGGCAGCGATCACCCCTCTGAAGTCTCCGAGTAATTCTGTAAGGGATCAGTATTGGGCTTGCTGAAATGCCGAAACCCATTCGGCATGAACATAGGAACTCGTGATGTGAGTGCATTAAAAAATTTTCTAAATTGCCTTCGTAGTGAAGCTCACGAATACACAAAAGTATACCTTCGTTATGAAGCAGGCCCTTCCTGAATAGTTTTTGAATGCGAATCGTCCTTAGAATCGTGAAATAAGTAAAAGGACTGAAAAACGTTAGCGCTTAGTGGTAATTCCATAATGGATCTGATGGGGAATTCTTGTCAGTGTTCCACGATATGAAATCTTCATTGAAGCCAATTTGCTCAATTGACTTGGATAAGTTGTCTTTTTTATCAGGCCAATTAACCTGATTGAGATTTCTGGGTTGCCCTCTGTAAACTTGTACCAAATCATTGTACGGGTGATAACCCAGTATTTTGGTTTGGTATCAATAGCCAAATACACAATTTATTTATGGAAACGACGGGTTGTCATTCGTTTGGAACACATGCCGGCGATCGTGGCAGGTGGTTGCAATAGCTCCATTCGGTCTATGAATCATATTCATTTTTCCCGAACAGATCTACTTTCATCGAAAATCATTGCTAGTTAAATATTTTCAGTGTGTGCGAAAAATGTTTTGAATTGTTTTGTGTTGCTTTGTTTACAATTCCTCGAAGAGTTAGTGGCGGAAGTTGTGTTAATTGAATAGAATTAAAAAAAAGCTTACTGTCATATACCACTAAATTGTAAAATTTTACATTGAAATAGAGATGGTAAAATAGTGACGACATAAAAAAGTTTACTAGCTTTTGTTAACCAACGAGAATTGACAATTTGTCCCGGTTTCATTTCTGGACTTGAACATTCCGATACAGCTTTGGCTATTCGATACAGATACATAACGTCTGTCGAAAGGCTTTTTACATTTTTATTGTTGATGTGAACTCGTTCGAGACTTCAACAAATCAAGACTAAAAAGAAATGATAAAAATATTCACTTAAATTCTTAATAGGTTTTTTTCAAGTATCTAAAAGAAATGTTTTAGTTTTTTAATGATTTTTTAAGCTGAATAAAACTATATTCTGTGAATGTTACGCCCCCTTTAGCGTTACGCCCACTTTTATTAAAATGGGTTCAAATACAGATTTTAAACTTCAAATCTATAGCTCAATTCGTTTAAAAGTTACAGACTTTTTTTTTTGCAACTTTCTTAAATGAACATCAGGATATGGCTTGTTTTGCACATGTTGTCCAATTAAAAAATTCAACCGCCCAACTGTTTTCTATACCACAGCTGTTTAACTTTGGTTTTCTTTGCTTGCTGGACCTATTTACTTTCAAACTTGGTGTGAAATCAACTATAATTATTTAATGTCGTTTTAAATATCCTTCTTTCATTCAATTATGTATCACATCAATAATACCCCACAGGAAAGATCTAATGAGATGACCGATTAGGGTAAGTGCAATTATGAAACAAAAATCAAGTTTCACTGGTCAAATTTCACTTTAATAAAGCAATGAGTGTTCTTGGTTTTGTCAAGAGATAGTGGAAATAATTCGAGTCCCTTACAAACCAAATCTCTTTTAAAATGTTCTGCCCTGTCTTGAATGATGAACCAGGAGATTGGTCACCTCAATATGAATGACACAAAATTGAAATTGCATCTGTTTAAAATTAATTTTAATCTTCGGGGCTTAAACTGTTAACTTCCCAACGTATTTTTGTAGGGTTCTCCACATTCACTTTTTCTACTTACTTAACCGCAGAGTAATGCTTAAACTCTCCCAATTTACTAAATCAATATATGTCAATATATGTGTACCTTGTAGACTAACTAATAAACTTTATATCATTTTAACTTAACCTCACTTTTAACTTACCTTACACGAATTATTTCGATTTTATTGTTCCGATTACAAACGTCTTTATCTTGTAACCGAATCAGAGATCAATGTTCCTATGCTTAAAACTTTTATTTCTAGCGTACTGGGCTAATAGTACTGCGCATTATCCTCATTAACGTCCAGAAGATACACACTTCACGAACGAAATGTATTAGAAGATATCTCAAATGATTAATATCAAACCAAATTTAATATACGCTATGTGTACTGTGAACGCAGAGAAAAAAAAATAAAAACACAAGCATTCGGGTAGACACAGGTTCAAGAAATAAGAAACAAATTTCTATTATGCATGTGAAACTCCACATAACCTTTTACAGAATTTTGGAATGGGAATTCCTACATTACATTGGACAATCAAGTTTAAGATAGTAAAATCTGATCACTAAAAACGAAGTATAACATCTTAACTAAAGTGCAGTGAATTAAAAGTAGAAGGATGGGCTAACTTCGGCCACGCCGAAGTTCGGATACCTTTGCAAACTGTTGTTTTCAATTACATATAAATTACCAAAATTATAAGAAAGTATATAAAACTAATCATGCCCGTGGCTCCAAGAAAAAAAACTTACGAGTAAAAAAAAAATTTTTTTGTTTTTTTGGTCCTATTGTTCCTATAGAAGCTATATCATATAGTCGGCCGATTCTGTTAAAACTCAACAGAGACATTTTTATATATGCCAAACTAACATATACCAAATTTCGAGTGAATCGCTGTTAAAATAACCAAGATTTTCATCTAAAACCAATTTTTTGGCCGATCGTTCCTGTGGGAGCTATATGATATAGTGCCCCAATTCTGATAAAACTTTCCAGATATGTTAAAAAGTATAAAAAACTTACAAATACCAAATTTAGTGATAATCGCTTTTAAAACAACAAAGTTATTGCTCGAAATCCATATTCATGACCGATCGTTCCTATGGGAGCTATATGATATAGTCATCCGATCGGGATGATTCCGAGATATACAATGCCTGCAGCAAAAAGAAGCCTAGGTGCAAAATTTCAGCTCTGTAGCTTTAAGGGTCTCGGAGGAGATTGCGTTGATCCAGACAGACGGACAGACAGACAGACAGACAGACGGACAGACGGACATGGCTATATCAACTCAGCTCATCGTGCTGATCAAGAATATATATACTTTATATAGTCGGAGATGCTTCCTTCTATGCGTTGCAAACTTCTGACCAAAATTAATATACCTTTTTTGCAAAGGTATAAAAATTAAAAATATAGTGTGTGGTCGTCAAACAATGTATAATTGTTGATGGGACCCATTACCAGTCCTGATTAACCGCAACTTGTAAGCTGATTTCAAAAAATTAATTCGTAAGCTAAAAAAATCATCATACTATGTTAATTTGATGAAACAATTAGATTAATTTATAAAAATGTGGTGTCACTTAAAATAGTACAGATGATCGTTTCTGCGACGCTTAAGGGATTTCCGGAAAATACCCAATTGAACTTGGCCAAAATTATAAAAGTAGTTTTTTATGATTTGCCGAAAGATCTATTAAGTTTTAGAGTTAATTTAAATTAACAAACCTCGACGCACTATTCAATACATCTTAATGCAGTCTCCAATATTTAGAAAACTTCTTCAAATAAGAAGCTGATAACTACCGATGAAAGATAATAGGCCACCAAACGAAAGAAATCACTTTCACAACACATCCAAAAATCAATAACAATCTAAACTTTAGATTTTGTGATTCTAAAGAATTATATGAAAAAGGGTGTCAGTGACTCCACAATTAGACGGGTGCTCTATAATCGCCTGCAACAAGTCATAACAGCGTAACAGGCAGGGTAGACCACAATTTGCACGGAAGTACCATTCTAAACAGAAGAATAACTAACATCAATAAATGAGTGAATCTAGAGTTCTTGCCCATGCTTCCTTTAGTGTTTGCGGCAAAGCTTTATCCCACGCGAGTTTTTGTAGTTATATTTCCTGCATTATGATTTTTGATCCGACTGTGGGAGGTGAAAAAATCATAGTTGGTCAAGAGGGATGATGCGATAAAAAGAATACTTTGTTTTGTGATTATGTTTACGTTTTCCTTTGGCTTAAACATAAAAAAGGGCTTGCCACTAACTTGGTCTCAGGTTAAACCAAGAGCGCCTGTGATATGCACTTTGTTGGTCGCAAATTCCTTGAGTGATTTATCATCACTTTGAATAATTTAAGTGCCTTTCGTCCGAAATAAACCTCGACGTTTTGACAGTTTTTGATAGTTTGTAATGTAGCGATGTCGTCTGCTCTACATAGCTGATTGTCGTCGCAAAATGACAATTTGTCTAAATTGGAAATTCTCCCATATATAGATCTGCCAAATGTTGAAGAGATCTAATCTTAAGTACGGTACCGATGCTGTTCTATACGTTATCGTGTTGAGCTTGAATGCTTTTAGGTCATCTGAGGGTACATACATTCCCTTCAGTACACTATGGTCAGAAAGTCGGATTTTTTGGCATAAAGTCCAATTTTAAAGTTAGAGCCTTGAAATTTGGTACATATGTTTGCTAAATTTTTATAGAATTTCGGATTTTGTTTTTTTTTTAATTGGCCCATGTCTTCACCCACCTTCCGTAGCACATTAAAAAATTTTATTAAAATTTTTTTTTTAATACATTTTTTTTATTCTTCCTCGTTGTCTAAAATAATGTTATATTGCTCTTCACAGTCAGATTCGTGATCTAAATCAGAATCCGAATCTGAATTTTCCGGATCGGAATTAATAGTTTTCTGGGAAGATTTTTCTTTTTGATTTCATTTTGTCTTTTATTCAGACATATGCTTGATAAAAGCGGATCTGATGAATCCATTGCTCTATAAAACACATCAGCCATGGTGTTTAGTCGGCTATTTTTTCTTGCATGTGATTTTCTGTCACTTTTGTAATATTTGTTCCGAGCTTCTGAAGCATTTTCGCCTAAACATCCAACCGGAACTAAGGATGAGTTCATAATTTGCCAGCCGTGAACTAATATTTTGTGGACAGTCGGAGACACTGGGTACCAAGGATATATACTTAAGTACATTGAAAAAGTGCTCTTACAAAATTCCTTAAATTTGTCAACATCTACAGAATAGTGAGACGAAATGGTAATCAAAACCACGAAGAAATTGTGTAGAAGGGCTTGATCAAAGTTTGTTACTGATGAAAACAAACGGGTATTAGAGAAGGCTCTTCTGGCTTTTTTTTAGTTCAGAGCAGTCTTCATGCCTGACGACTTTTAAAACTGTCGCTAATTCACCCAGTTTGGCTTTCTTTGCAGAAACTGAAGCCGCGTGAAGCAAATGAGGCGTCGAAAAATTATTATCCGATGCTAGGTCACATGCTAACTTTCTTTTTAGGCGCTCTCCAGCATCTGAATAGTTTAGCTTCGGTCTACCTATTACAGATAAAGATGCCAGATCCGTCACATTTTCATCTAACGTCAAAGTAATTGACTGCGAAAGCCACCTTGCGTGTCGAGCCTTAAATCTTTGCAACATTCGATTGCACTGCGGCAAATATTTTTTGACGTGATTCAGAAAAATCCAGATTTTTTCAGTAAATATATCCACCTGAGCAGCACTGAGATCAGATTTGTTTACTTTTTCTAATACCCATATGATAAGTGCACCATCATCGCGCTTGTTGTTGTCCCAAACTTCCAGCAACGTTAAGCGCCGAAACTCATATTTGGCTGCATCATGTCAATTTATTCAAAAAGGAACAAAAAGGGGCAGAGGAAACTTAATAATTCCGGATATATAAACATAAAGCTCGCTCAGATATATAAACATCAAGCGCGCTCAGAACAAGTAATACACCACGAAACACGGCTCTATTTGTTAAATTTCACCTGTAAAAAGACACCAACAACAATTGCACATACACAGCTAAACATTCACAATCTTGACAAACTAACACTGAACATTAATTTTAAATACCTGTGCTTTTACTTTCCATGATTACAATACTCTTTTTCTTTAAACAATCACGCTCAAAACAATGACAAAGCTTAATAAATTTTAAGGTTGCATACCAATAATTTAAGCTTGCATAGAAACAGCTGACTTTAGTTGCGCGCCAAATTAAAATGACCAATTTGAAAAATTTTTAAAAAACGTTTTTTTCTTATCTAAAGTGTCTATAATCAAAAAATAAGTTAAATTTTCAGTTATGAATACATAAAAAAAATGACTTTATGCCAAAATATCAGACTTTTTGACCATAGTGCAGTATATAAATTGATACATCCGATCCGTAGGGGATAAGTTTAAATTTACCTGTGTATCTTCATCACATCAGCAGTTATGGCAAACTGCACTAGTCGATGCCGTATTGGGTGCGTGTATATATAGTACTGTAAAGTAGAGCCCACAAACAACAAATCATTAATTGACTATTGAAATGATTTTCTGTACTACGCAGCAAACACGCCTCTTAGTGTTATTGTCTCACAAACCTGGATTTGCCACTGGTGTCATATGCATAAACTCATCATACTCCTTCATGAATTTCACATAGTATTCACGAATACCCGGTTGTCGTTGAAGACGTCTCTTTAGTGCTAGAAATCGATGACGCGCGATGTTAGGTGGGTTTCCCAGACAGTTGAGGTCATTTTTAAAGGGTAGAGTTACCATTTGCCTCCTTCCATTTGCCAATTGAGTATTTATGTTTACGTAACTGTCTTTACATGCTCGGTGTTTTGGATGTAGTTTCGATCACTGGTTGGAATTGATATTCCAGAGTAATTCCAAGTTTCTTTGAATACCTCTTCAATAGTTAAATGAAGCAAGCAAGTCGTCCCTGCCGACTTTGAGTATACCCTGTACCAAGTAGAGGAACTTAATTAAATCGAACTCCTTTAAATTTGCCATTACTTCAAACTAGAATTCTCCTCACAAGCGGCAGCAACGAACGCATGCTATCTCGCTCACACTTACTACGCAATGTCGCACATGGCATTTCAGTACAAAATGTATATGAAAATATCTCCAACATTTTTTGTCCGATTTTTGTTCCGAAATTTGTTCAGCTGATACCTTTTGACCATATTATTATGCATGCCAAATAAGAATATCTTAACTTTAATACGACCTTAGTTATTCGTTTTTCCTAAATTGCGGGGGCGGAAGTGGGCGTGGCAAAAATTTGAAACAAACTTGATCTGCGTAGACACTACACGAATGCTGACACAAAACACATGCTCGGCCTTGCGATCGCAACCTTTTTCTCTGCCCGGATTGTTGTTTGTTGTAAAATTTGTTGTCGGGCTCACTCGCGAAATTTGGCTGCCCGCCCTTGTTCTAAATCAACATTGATTCTTTTAGTGTAGATGCCTGCGACAATAATGATTCATATGTTGCTATCGCTTTATCAAAAAAACTGCATCTGGTTTATCACTTTAACATGTGGTTAAATTTTTCAATGTTTGAGAGAACCGTTTTGCCAGTGATAATTAGATTAAAAGATATGATGAAACTCCTGTATTCCGGTATGGGATAGGCCGAGGTGATGATTGTGCCTCCACTGCCGCGGTATGAAATGCTAAACCAATTTAATCTTATATGCACGATTTGATGCTTAAAATTGTGTCTTCCAATGTTGTTCGTCGGTTGCCTTGTTTTCCTCTAGCTTAATCTAAAACTGTAGAACCATAAGTTGCTTAAAATTATCTTACAATTATTCAAGTCGCTCTTGCAGTTTTGATACAGAGAGTCTAGACACATAGTCTAGTGCATTAATAGATTGCGTCACCTTGAGCTGTATTGGATTTATGCAACGTAAAATGAGCTCACGCTTCCTTTGATTTTCTTCCAAATTTGCTTTGTTATCTTCCATATGATAAACTACCTAACTATATTCCTACTTCTTGACTTTATACTTGTCCAATTCCACTATTGATCTGGGACCACTCTGAAATATTATGAAAAGCAGCAGAGGTATTTTTCATCTTCCAGTAGACAATGCCAATAACCGTGCCGCTACTAAGCGATGAATGTTGCGGCACCTTTAACACTACGCTATACTGTTCGTACTGTTTGTAGTAACCTACAGTTGAAAAGACGATCTAATGCGACCTTTAATATATGAATACCTTAGTAATTTGCAAATTAAGTTTTATGATTCTTGTAATCTTAAACTTTTCCGATGCGATTTGCCAAGAGTTTAATGATTTTAGTAATCCTAATGACTATTCTAATACGATGGTATGCAAATAAGGTTTAATGATTTTCGTTATCCAAAAAACTTTCAATAAGTTATACTGATGAATATGCCAATAAAGTTCAAGGATTTTCATATATCGATTAAACTCTTTTTAACGATACATACATATAAATTTATGTATTTATCTACGGGAGCTTAACTAGTTTGACCATATATATATTGTATATATATAATATTATTATTTTCCTTTCAACAGTTCAAATTATACAGTTTAAATCTGAAATGCCCGATTGACATTTAGCAATATCTAATTGGCTGAGCCCAAAGAGGGGCTAAATCAAGGAAAGACGGTCACACTGCGAATGATGCTGCAAGTCTATGGGAGACTCCACATTTTTCAGTTCGCATTTACCTTTTAACTTCGTTTTGCGATCAACATTTTCTGAGAAAAATCTTTTTGTGTATATATTTGTGCTTGTGTATATATTCAACAAAGAACATTTTGTGATCTTACAATCGGGATTCCGCGTTCTTGAAAACTCCATCTCTTTACATTATCATTGGTCCTTCGAGGCGGATATCCTTTCTCTCAATTAAGATAAGAGGAAAACTTACTTATTGCAATTCAATTTAATTAGCATACACATGTACATATGTAAAACATTTACCGAAATCCAAACCGTTACCTTTAGTGTCAACTGCGCGCCTTTCTTTGCCATCAGAGTGCTGCTTATGCTGGCTCTAACTGTACAGCAGAAGGAGCCGAAAGCAACAAAATTTTATAGCACTACACTTACGTGGGTTAAGGGGGAAGCTGATAGTCTAATCCAAGAACAGCTCCGCTGGGTTCCCTTTGCGAAAGTGGACTTCGAATGACAAGGATGTGCTGCGAGCTGTCCCTCAAGATCATCTACGCAACGAAGAGTTGTTCCTTGGGTTGAAAGAGGCCAGCCCTGCCAAGATACTGGGCATTTTCTGGAAGGCTACCCAAGATCACTTTTTCTTCGTGACCACCAAACCGCTGCTGGAAGCGACTGTCGCCAAAAGGGAGGTCCTATCCGAGCAAAAATTGTCGTGTAGCAGATTTGGCTGACCAAACTCAACTGGGGAGATCCTCTTCCGCCACCACCACTACAAGAATGGCATGAAATCCTGCAGGATTAACCGAGTCTCTGGCAAATTCATATCTCGAGATGGTTGGAAGTATCCAGACTCCCCACTGCTAAAACGAGTGTAGCTCCGGTAAAAATCGTCTTCTTGCCGCGACTCGAACTGTGCGGTACAGTGCTCCTGGCTGATTTGTATGTGGCAATAATTCCCGAGTTTCCAATACGTAACGGCTCATCTTCATTCTGGACGGATTCTACCTGGCTCAACAGGCCCGCATTCAATTGGACGATTTTTTTTGCTAATCGTGTATCACCAAATTAAAGCAACACTACCAACACTAACTAGAGCAGAGCTGCGTCTGCAGCATAACTGGCGGCAATCCAATTATGGTGGCACGGTCCGGAAAAGCGTTAAGCAACGGACGCACTGGATTCCCAAAGTAAAAAACGCAGTTAAGGCCTATTTTTCGGATGCAAGGCGTGTATCGTTTACAAGACGTCAGCGAACGCAGCTCATGGGGACCTTTATGAGGTCGTTTTCCAGACTCTTTGCTTACACTGACATGGATTTCGTAGTAACGTTGGAAATCAAAAACTGCACTGGAAGTGCATGCCTCATCACGAAGGGATACGGATTGCGTATTCCTGTGCTTCAGTATGAGACCAATCCCCTTTGAAGCAACCTCCGACTTGACGACAGAGAAGTTCGTTTCGGCGGTTTGAGGCACGATATGGGTGAAAAAATTTTCATTTAATTTATTCAGCCAAGCACCCAGCTTGACTTTCATACAATCCACTTATGTATATAGTCAATAAACAACATTTTGTGATCCTACAACGGGAATTCAGCGTTCGAAAAATAAATTAATTTATTTGTTGGAATAAGTCTTGGTTCCCAACTTGTTGGAAAAACCCCACCCCTCTACATATTCACAGAATATGAAATTATCGTCATAGTTATATATATATATGCACATATACATATCTATATATATAAAAACCAGTCGAAAAATGGGTTGGAAAGCGCATATTTCAATAACGCCTGGATCAATTTGGCCATTTTTTTGCAATTGTCGTTGAAGTTCAAGAATGGTTTGTATGGCAAAAAAAATTCGAATTAACGGTTAACGGGTTAGGTTAACCCTTTTTGACTCGGGCTAAGAGTCAAAAAGGGTTAACCTAAAAACAGCCCTTTTCTGTAATTTTTTTGATCATAAGGTTGAATCAGACCAAACTCCGAACTGAAGAATATATTCATCTTCGAGATGCGAATAATACTGATGGAAATGCACAGATTGTTGATCGAATGACTATTCTTCCAGCAACATACATCGAAAGGCCTTGACATATGCACAATATACACATGATACCATGTCGTATGTTTGCTATTTTGGTAGCAGATTTGTTCACCACATTTACATGCAATCCGCACTGCATAGATTTGAGCCAGAGTTTTACAACAAAAGTTAAAATCTTTATTAGATTTCAGTGTAACACATTAGGTTGTAAGGAATATATAATTTAAATATATATACGTCACAAAGGCGGCATAGTATCACGCCAGTTATAAATATAGATAATATATAGATAATAATTCAAATAAGCGTTGGCCCAAAAAGCAATTCAAATATCATCGAAGCGCGCGTTTATATGTTTCAGTCAAACATATAAACCAACCTTGAGGTTCGATCGAACACATGCAAACAAAAGAATGTGCGATCGAACCGAAAGCAAAAATTTAAACACAAACAACATAATTACATATGTTTGTAGGGAGAGTGATACTGCGAGGCCGGAATATATGCGAATAAATAAATAGAAAACAGATGAGAGTAACTGTAGGTTGGCTCGCGTGACGTCACTGAAAGTGAGTTACATTGGAGGCCGCGGTATTTAACATGTTCAAAACAGAGATTTGAAAAGCGCTGGAATGGTGGGCGCTAAATTTAAATTATATATATATGATTATACATAATATTTTTGTATATAATGTTTCGTAATTTATAGGGAATACACATAACATTATTACTAGTTTTGTGGAATGGTCAATTCGATATATTAATTCTGGGTAGTAATTCTGTATATATGCACGTTTGCAACAGAATATAAATGAAGATATTTGCATAGTTATTAAGTTTATTTAAGTATAAATGGTTCAAGGAGAGAGGGATTTAACCATAAATACACTATATTTAAGACTATGTAAAAAGGGCGGGAAATTAGGAATAAGTAAAACGTTGTTAAATAGTATATAAGGGCGGATGTTAGCAAACCTAGAGAGCAATAATTGTATGAGAGAGACGTATGCGTGATTTCACCATGCGGCCAAGAAGGCCGAAGATAAAAGAAAGTGATGGAAAGTTTTGGGCGGCAAATAATGGCGCGTGGAAAAGTACTTCTAATAATCCCAATACGCGTCCTCCCTGGGTCAAGATGCCTATAAATAGACACGGCTGAGACACAGAGGATTATCAATTAGAAAGCAAAGGGAACAAGCGAAGTATCACTTGGACCAGCCCTGGCTGCACCTGGCAAGTGAAGAATTAAGTGAATTAAGTGAAGATACAACAAAAGAAGTAAACAAGCGAGGCCAACAAAGTGAAACATACAAATGAAAAAGTAAAAGTGAAGGCGTGCTACGTCTTATCGGAAAAAGGATACCCATACGTATCCTGGGTACAATTGAAGGTTTAGATGCGGATTTGTTTTTGCTTGTAGGAAGTAGGAAGACTAGGGGCTATTCCTAGCGTTGTAACAAAGACTAGGAGCTATTCCTAGCAGATCACATGACTAGGATCTATTCCTAGCGGATTTTAAAAGACTAGAACTTATTCCTAGCAAAATATTGAAGACTAAGAGCTATCCGTATCAGAATATCGTAGTGGGAAAAGACTCGGAGTATTTCTAGCCGAATATTAGGAGCGTAGCAGGCGACAAGCGTAGCTAGACAAGACCAGCAGTCATCCTGGCAGTAGGAATACTAGCCACAGCCAAATACAATCCGTCGATAAGTTTTTATGAGTGCCAGCGGTGGTTTGGATTCAATACTAGGCACAAATACAAAGCACACAACTCGTGCAGCAACTCTCGGGCCATACCACCATCCGCCAAAGCAATTGCCAATTGTACTTGCGGCTCTGCCGCAAGTAAGGGCCAAAAAGGATCATCACAAGGTATTTGGTGAGACACGCTGTAGAGAGTAGATTCTGGATTGCATGAGGTAGTTGTCAAAAACATGATTTATGGTCGCTGTGGAACTCTTAATCAAATTCACCTTGTAAGATAAATGGTAAGGTTCAAAACGATATCCACGAACATTTATCTCGGAAATAATTACTGGTAATCTCAGTCCACTGTATCATCCCTGATCGACAACAAATAATGGGCGATCGGCAATTGACAAATTAAACCAACAAGGAATTAAAAAAGATAATCGTTGCATGGTTCCATATTCACCCATCTTATCAAAGACCTTAAAAGCACACATCAATGTTGACTCTAGCCATTTAGTGAAATCTATTAATTACATTTGTAAATATGTAACTAAAGGGAGTGTTATGGCAATGATATGGAACAAAACATCAAAATAAATACTAAAATTCAAGACTAAATTACAGACGAGTCGAGGATATATAAATCAGTTAATGTGGTCAACTATCAACCGGAATTTTTAAACTCGCTGGAGTTGCCACTTCACAAATCTGAATATAAGTATAATGTTGCGAAATATCAACCAAATGCGTCGTTACAACGCCACAAGGTTAGCAATAAGAACATTTTTACACAACGTGATTGAAGCAACTATACTGAAAGGAAAGTACAAAGCAGTAGATGTTCTTATACCGCGCATCCCAATAATTCCGACTGATGTATCATTTGAGTTTAAATGACGGCTTGCTTTTGCTATGACCATAAACAAGTTCCAGGTGCATTCATTAAGTGTTTGTGGTAATCTGTACTACAATAAAGATACAACTGATTTTTGGTAATCTTATGAATCATAATTTTTTACAAAAATCACTATAATATATTAAAAATCGTTTTGACAGAACGAAGTCTCAGTGAAGTATCAACAATTTTTAAAAGACTGAACAGGAGCTCAACAGCACACTCAAAGCAAGCGAGCTTCATCATAATGTATGGAGTTTAACGCATCCACAATGGCAGCAGATTGTTTTAGAAGGCATTAACGCCCGCCTCCTTAAACATTTTGGGCACAGCCTCCCGGACGGTGTTGGCGACAGAACGAAGTCTCAGCGAAGTATCAACAATTTTTAAAAGACTGAACAGGAGCTCAACAGCACACTCAAAGCAAGCGAGCTTCATCATAATGTATGGAGTTTAACGAATCCACAATGGCAGCAGATTGTTTTAGAAGGCATTAACGCCCGCCTCCTTAAACATTTTGGGCACAGCCTCCCGGACGGTGTTGGCGACAGAACGAAGTCTCAGCGAAGTATCAACAATTTTTAAAAGACTGAACAGGAGCTCAACAGCACACTCAAAGCAAGCGAGCTTCATCATAATGTATGGAGTTTAACGCGTCCACAATGGCAGCAGATTGTTTTAGAAGGCATTAACGCCCGCCTCCTTACACATTTTGGGCACAGCCTCCCGGACGGTGTTGGCGAATCCAGAAACAGTGTAAATTTTCATCTTAACAGCTATGAAAGGAGCTTATGCTATATCGGTGAAAAATTCAACCAAAGCTGAAGGAGCCAGATATCAAGAAGGGCGGTACAGATACGCGTTCTTCTGTACTAAATGTTGGCATACTTTATTTAAAAACTTCATAAAGACCAAACTTGCATCGGCCCTAAGTGGGGCACCAGCACCAAGGCAAGCCACGCGCATACTTCTCAGCAACGGTAAATTTAAATCCCGATGAATTCCAGAGACGAAAATCATCTTACTTGTACATTTTATTTGTGTCCATACAATAAAAATAAGGCTTTTTATCTCAATAAAAATTTTTTTAATTTCATGACAAGTTGTATATGTTGGATCTAGCTTCTCAACGTTCGAAATAATTCGTTAAACCTGTTTAAAGTATAATTCTAATATTTGAGCTTGGTATTCTAAAATAATCTATTTAAACTTGGATTCGAGCAATTAACCGTTCAATGTTACGCTGAAATAGATTCCATTGTTGTCTGAGAGTTATAAATTAAGTTTTAATTAATGGCTGTGGAGTCGTTATGAAATCTAGTAATAGAATGTAGCAAGACAGAAGGTTAGCCGGACTTTTGTTAAATGAATCAAGTTTAATTAAGTTCTGCTCAATGAGCTTTATAAGTGAGCGCAGATCAATTATGTATGTGAGACTATATTGTGTGGGCGTGAAAAATCCATTGAGTAAGCTTCCCGCTTGTTTATAATTTTAATTACACTCAAGTTAACTGGTTATGATCATTGAAGCACGTTTGTTAAACCAAGAATTAAGCAAATTTTTAAACACACGATTTATCTGCAGGTAGATATGCTAAAGTTTATATGACTTGTTTTGTTTAGGCATTTTATTGGATTTGATAGCTGTAGGGGCCAAGAGCGTATTCTTAACCTGAAATAAAATATCGATGATGGATGTGTGTGGAAAGACCCTGGAATATTTTTGGAAAACCGCAAAAGTACATTTAAATGAATATCTAGTTGTATTTTTAATCTTTTACAAATGTACTTTATATTATGATCACGTTTGTTATACCTAAAAGCTAATGTATTTGAAAGCTCGATTGCAAGACTAATGCATGTGATCAAACTTTCATTCACATGAGCTTTTAGGTATAACAAACATATAATCATAATATAAAGTAAATTTATATAAGATTACAAGTATATGCTGTTATCTACGGCAGCTTAACTACTTTGACCAAACATCGCACACCCCTTCAAAAGAAATCAAGTACCCGATACATAAGAGCTTCCTCAAGTCCGCCAAATTGTGCCCTGGCGGGAATAAAATAAAAAGTTATTTCTTCTGAAGCACTATCTGATTAAATTGCATCTTGGTTTTTCGAACTAAAGACAATTTTTTTAGAGTTTTTCGCATATTTACTCTAATGCTGTGCCAACACCTAGACTAATACCTAAATATATACATATAAATTAGCACAACGTAAAATAATTTTAATCTAAATGAAGTCTACTTATTGTGAAAAAATAAGTGAAGCATATGGAAATAAGACTGGTGCTGCCCATGAAGGAACGGCGTCAACCTCAACAATTCTTTAAAATTAATATGCGTAATGTGTTCTTGGGGTAACTCTTGAATTTCATGTAAATTAATTTAGCGAATCGTTCCAGCAATTCGACAATTTAAGTTATATGAAATTCAAGAGTTAAACTAAGAAAACTTTACGCATATCAATTTTAAAGAATTGGTGAGTTCAACGCCATTTTTTCGCTGCATTACAAATTCAATTAAAATATCGGTACATAACCTATATGGAAAAGAAAAGTCATGCCGAAGGAAGACATATCCAGTGGAGTGTATCATTGACCTGGTCCTGGTATCATTTTGACCGCATCGAGGCCAAGGAGGATGAACTCAACAGCAGCTCGAGCTGCGACTGCGCAAGCGTATCATCTACAGCTGTCACCACCATATTGGCCAACGCCCTGCAGACTGTCGCAAAAGCTATACACGAGGTGTTCCGCAAACCGCATCATCACCAGAAGAATTAAGCGGGCGCTAGAAGTAGCTGGACTAAATTTTAACCTCAATTAAGCCGCATTCCAATGTGGCCATGGCTCTCTTATATTAACCAAAAGATGGCACGTCGACCCCAAGCGCGTCGAAAATTGCAGCGTGCCAGGCAATTCCAAAGAAGTAACCCTCCTTCGAAGGCAACCCGCAACACTGGCCACTTTTCTACACCAGCTTTCAAACAAGAACGGGGATCGTTGGTTACACAAACGCCGAAAATCTCATGCGACTGCAAGTAAGTCTCAAAGATAAAGCACTAAAGATGGTTCAATGTAAATTGCTTCTACCATTACATATGTGCTTCGGACGGCCAGAACGCATTACACGATTTGCTGGATAAGGCGGGGCAAATGCTTCCACCAAAAGTTAAGCTGGAACCGCTTATCGACTACGCACTGTGCATAGGGAATATCTACTCAACGTTGGAAGCTTGTTAACTAAGAAGCTACATAGATAACCCAATGCTTGTGCGAAAGCTCAGGGAAAAGTTGCCCACACAACTAAAGGTGCAGTGGGCAATGCATCCAAAAGACTCTAAATCACCATCAATGGAAACTTTCATCGGGTGGATATACGACATAGCTGAAGCAGCCACTCAGGTAACATCACTCTACCGGAAGAAAAGTGGAAGCCTTAATCACCATACGAAAGTACCAGAAAAACACTCGAAGACACCTACACAAGTCGCCTTTGACAGGGCGGACCACAAGCTGCAAAGTTGAAACAATTCAGGTTGACGTCTTCGCAACAGAAAAAGTCCATTATACGAAAAAGCAGGCTGTGCAATCAGTGTTTTAATGGTCACCGCAACAAGTGTCAACTGGATAAGGTCTGCAAATGAACACATCATCCTCTGATTAATGATAGGCAGCAGTCTACTTAAGCCGCTGCAACTATACCCACGGCTATAATGTACATCAGCCGGAGGGCAAACACATATATATACACACAGAGATTCGGATCATTCATTCTGTAGGACGAGAGTACGTACGTTGACATTGTCGGTCGTGTTATTCAAAGCGCCTCCCTAGTTTTGGAGTTTTTTGTAATCTATTCCGCATCTTATCTGGAAAAAGAAGTGGCTTTCGTTAGATAGTCCACTCAGCGGCAGTACACTACTCGCGATTCACAAAGTGGGCCCGGCGTGGTCAATCCAAACCTGTTTTCCACTGTTGGCCCAGCGGCCTGGCGTCATCGCAGAGGAGGAAGAGACTCTACCAGTGGGTCCCGCGCTTTACCGTCCCGGTGTGTGTGAGCGCCCCACTCTCTTAAGTAGCCAGCAAGAGCAGAGAGATTAGCTTCAATTATCTGCAATCTTTACGGGCACTCCCGCCTGTTACCCGGATGAACAGCTGTTAGCAAAGCTGGCCAGATCAGCAAATTTTTCTGTAACTTGCGTAAAGCTCCACAGCAACGTAACAGCAACAGCTGATCGAGCTAAGCTTTACAATAAGCTTTCCAACAAGTGAGTAAGCTTAATCCAAAGCTCATCCAGATCTTCACTGAAGCGCAGAATACCGTCAACTCGGGGTTGTACGAAATCCACTTTTGGCCACGCATCAACATCAATTGGTGGTGGTGTATCCGGCTAGACGATTGCCGACCATTGGCAGGCGTTGGTTCTATTCCCGGAAAGGGCAATTTGTTAATCATTTTATTTTTGCCTCCGGGGAATTTTATTTTTATTTTTATTTTTAATCAATCATACAGTTAGTTAATATATTTAAACTAAAACTAATTTTAATTTTAAATATTAACTAAAATTTATTTACAATAACAACACATACACATAGCAACAAACATACCAAAACTGCCACCTCCACATATAATCACATATAAATAATAGCAAACAGAAAATAGCCACTCCAATTCCCTTGCCGTAACCAATTCCTGAGCCAGCTGGAGGGCGACGATCTCCAGGCGGTTTTCGGCCGGCGCAACTCGCTTCACCGAACTCCGCCTCAGCATCAACACTGGGCTACACCGGAGCCCCCCTCATCAGATAAGCACCCCCAAATACATAATCGGCGGGCGACATCACCAGAGGGCAATGCAGTGGCAGCGATGCCAAAAATAGGCAGAGAACCTTCGAACTCTCCAAGCCCAGGTGGAACAGGTGGAGATATTCCATCAAAGAGAGCGAGAGGAGTAGGTTGCTGTAAAAAGTTAACTCAGATGGGTCAACTCATTCAAGAAATAATAGACGCAACAACAATGGGCGGAGAATCTAAAGTGCGCCATATAAACAATAAAATGAGAGGACAGTTTACCCAACTGAGGAAGCTGTACGAATCTATTGCAGCCCAGTGTGAAAACCAGGAGTTTGATACCACATTACTGGCGGCAGCCCCGCAAACTGAGAGTAGATACCAGCAGACGGAACTTCTTTCCACTCCGCAACGTAAGAGTGCACAGACGCAGACGGTAAGACCTACTCAACCGTCGCGGGAAGTCAGCAGCAAAAAACTACAGAAGAAGTTGCCGATAAACAGGAACTTGGAGAGCTATCCTGCATGTCAAACAGTCGAGACAAAAAGAGGCAGCAACAACCGCCACCACGTGCGCCTCAGAGAAGATAGCGACCAGACGCTATACTAGTGCACAGCACTGGCAGCATAACATACAGCGAGATGCTTAGGAAGGTGACGCGTAACAAGGATGAAAATCTAATGGCGCTTGGCGAAAACGTACAGCTGGTTCGCCGTACCGCAAAAGGCGACTTACTCCTACAACTAAAAACAGGAGGATCCAAAGACATCCTTAAACTAAAAGAGGATATTGGAGCTGTTCTCGGCAGCCAAGCCCTCACTAATCTGACGAGGCTAGAAATTAGGGACCTGGACGAGATGACAACTCGGGAGGATATCTTACAGGCCCTGTCCTCACAGCTAAAGGTGACAGTGGAGGCAGATGCCATAAAAAGTGTACGCCCGGCTTACTCCGGTACACAAAAAGCAACTATTGTTGCTCCAGCAGCAACGGCGAACACTATTCTCAAGGCTGGAAAAATTTAGATTGGGTGGACCGTTTGTAGGATCAGGATAAACGACGCCCCTACCGGATGCTACAGGTGCCTGAGAACTGGCTACATTGCAGCCAAATACACTGACCAGGTCGACAGGAGTAACTGGTGTATCAAATGCGGAGCCACGAATCATAAGGCCAGGGAGTGTAGGAGCCTCCCATACTGCTTCCTCTGCGAGGCCAGCGGCCTGGCTGAACGCGCACATAGAGCCAGAGGGCATAGCTGCCCATCATCTGCAGTCTCCGCGATAGGAAGACCAACCCTCCACAAGGAAATATCAAAGAGCACGAAAACGGGCCGTCGTTGGCTGGCAACATCTCCACGCTGAATACGGTGCGACTAGAAAGTCGTTCAAAAACGCTATATTGGCCTCCAAGAGGGAAGTGTTTCTTCAACTCTGCGACTCCGCAGAGCACGACCCGTGGGGTAAAGCGTACAAACTCATGGTCAAGCGAATCTACGCCAACAGGCAATCCGCTCCAAACAACAAAGAGGAATTAGCTCATATTGTAGGAACACTTTTTCCCAAACGTGCAGATTCTTTAAGTGTAAGGCAGCCGCACTCAACGGACTTATACGAAATCGATTCAGCGACAACGGTGGAGATAGCAAATTTGGCTAGGACTCTGAAGCTCGGCAAAGCACCTGGACCAGACGCCGTGCCGAATCGAGCACTCAAACTCGCCATGGCTCTCCGCACAGAAGTCTTCGTTAACACCTTCAACCAGTGCCTATTGGAAGGAACATTCCCAACCCACTGGAAGTTACAAACATTGGTCCTGATCCCAAAACCAGGGAAATATTTGGACGGATCTGCGTATCGACCCATATGCCTAATCGACTCCATGGGGAAGATTCTCGAGAGGCTTATCTGTACGCGACTGCAGACAGCAATCGATGAGAACGGCGGACTTAGCCACAACCAATTCGGCTTTAGAAGATCAAGGCCCACACTGGACGCAATCCAAAGAGTGGTGAGCATAGCCTCCAAAGCAGTTGAAGGATCCCGATGGAAAGGCGGCGCTAAGAAATACTGTCTGGTGATAACCCTAGATGTTAAGAACGCCTTCAACTCGGCCGACTGGGGCTGCATTCTGGGCGCCCTGCGGAGCAAAGGAGTTCCAGAATACCTTCGCGCAATCATCTGGAGCTATTTTGAAGGCCGGGAACTGATATGCAGCACAGCCAATGGCCATATTCTACATGATATTTCGGCAGGTGTCCCACAAGGATCAGTACTGGGTCCCTTGCTGTGGAACCTGATGTACGATAATGTACTGTGTCGTCGTGCAGTTGTCGTCGTTGCCAAGGACCTACGCTCCACCGAGGAAAACGCTGATGCCTCTATTTCAGCTATTGGTAACTGGCTTAGCGCAGTCGGACTGGCTTTGGCATCGCACAAGACGGAGGCAGTGCTTCTCAGCAGTAGGAAGGCTGTTGAAACTGCTAATGTGAATGTTGCTGGAACTAAGATCACCTCCAAACGTGCCATCCGCTATCTGGGATTGTGGCTTGATACGAGGTTATGCTTTCGAGAGCATCTGGCCTACACCCAAAGAAAGGCAGCGGAGACGAATAGAGCTCTGTCTAAAATTATGCTTAATACTCGTGGCCCAAAGCAAGAAAGGAGGTTACTGCTTAGCAGCGTGGTAAAATCCATCGTTATGTACGGTGCTCAGATCTGGGCGCCAGCAATTCACGTTGGAAGCTATTCTGGACGTTGACGCGTACAATGCGAAGTACGTTCAAGTGGTCTAAGCGACACCAGGACAATGCCTGTTACGCGCGAACCCTATCAGACAGCATGCAAAAGACGAAATCGCGAGGACAACGGACGACAATTATAGTAATAATTAGAACTAACTACGAGCTAGATAGTTAAGAATAAAAGTTTTTAGTTGAGAAATAGAAAGTTCTGAACCGATTACACGATAAAGGCGATTGTAATCGGAACAAAGAACTCGAAAGGGTTCATGTAAAGTATAGTTAGAAGTACAGCGAGTTAAAGTTAGAGGGATATAATTTCTAGTTAGTCTACAAGGTACAGATAGATTAACCAGATTAAGTAAATAAGAGGAATCAATTTGTCCATTCACAAGCTTGTGTATAAACAAAGTACCCAGCATTACTCTACGGTTAAGTAACGACGAAAGATTAATTAGAAGAAGTCTATCAGAATACGAGGGTAGGTTAACATTTCTGTCCCAGTTTAAGCCACGAAGCGCAAAAATCAGAAATTGCTTCTGGACAGATTCAATTTTTATTTGGTGTGATTCATATTGAGGAGACCAAACGCATGATCCATACTCCAGAATAGGACGGACCAGTGAAATAAAAAGGGTTTTAGTTGTGTAAGGATCATCGAATTCTTTCGACCATCGCTTGACAAAACCAAGAACACTCATGGCTTTACTGACTGTAATGGAAATGTGCCGAGTGAAACTTAATTTGTGGTCCATGAGTACACCCAAATCATTCATCTCGTTAAGACGTTTTAAAGGAGTATTATTAAGATAATACGTAACTGATTGAAAGTTAGTTCTATGAAATGACATGACATTGCATTTTGAAACGTTTAGATTTAATATGTTAATTTCACACCAAGTCTGCAAGTTATTCAGATCTGCCTGGAGCAAAAGGGGAGACTCTGAGTCTTTAAAACTAAGACAAAGTTTAACATCATCAGCGTACATAAGGACACGAGAATGAGTTACTACTGAAGGTAGGTCATTTATAAATAGGGTAAAAAGTAACGGTCCTAGATGGCTACCTTGTGGCACACCCGAGGTTACTTTGATGGTTTTCGAAAGAGAGGTTTTAAATAGAACTTTTTGAGTACGGTCAGTCAGATATTGGGAAATCCAACACAGCAAA
This sequence comes from Drosophila neocordata, assembly GCA_018903615.1. NCBI lineage: Eukaryota > Metazoa > Arthropoda > Insecta > Diptera > Drosophilidae > Drosophila > Drosophila neocordata. The sequence continues at coordinate 302,326 of JAEIGI010000053.1, forward strand.
AGGCTTGGAAGCCCAAGTTTGTTTAGTTTGTACAGAAGCAGTGAATGGTTTACAGAATCAAAGGCCTTACTGAAGTCGGTATAAACAACATCAGTTTGTAGTGCATTCCTGAATCCATCGATCGCTAAAGAAGTAAACTCTAATAGGTTAGTGGTAGTAGATCTACGTTTCATGAACCCATGTTGGGTAGAAGAAAGAATAGAACTACAGAAATGTTGCAATTGGGAAGTTATAATTTTCTCAAAAGCCTTCGGAATAGCAGACAATTTGGAAATACCTCTGTAGTTAGAGGCTTCTGATTTGTTACCTTTTTTATGTAAAGGAATAATAAAAGTTTCCTTCCAAATAGTTGGGAAAGAGGAAGTTTCAACAGACAATTTAAATAATTTAAGAATTTTAGCAATTAGATTCTCAGCACAAAACCTGAGTACGCAACCAGGTATCCCATCAGGTCCTGGTGAGTACACGGGCTCAAATGTAGTGAACGTACTGAGAAGTGAGCTTTCATCGATCACAGGATTAAAGATGCAATTAGACCTGTTCAACTGATAGGGATATGAAGAGTTGGCTCGATCCTCCATAGGGGAATAGGTTGTATTGAAAAAATCGGCAAACATATCGGCAATGGCCTGATCATCGGTTGCTTTATTGTCTTCAAAACGTAAAAAAGACGGGTGCACTGCTACCTTACGTTTGGTATTAACAAAGTTATAAAATCGCTTAGGATCACGGGAAAACTGTAGTTTACAGCGCAAAATGTAATCTTTATAACATTGTGCATTAAGCACAGAGAAATTTGATCGAGCAACTAAGTAGTGAGAAAAATCTGATGGCAGACCCGATTTTTTGTACTTCTTATAATATCTAGATTTTACATTTTTCAAGTTAGATAATTCACGTGTAAACCATGGTGGCTTGTCAGACACTACATGGGAAACACATGGAACGCAGGCATCGAAAAGTGAAAACATAGTATTATAGAAGAAACGAATGGCAGTATCCATATCAACACAGGAATACAGATAAGACCAGTCAGTAGCAAGAATTAGCTGATTGAGCTTGAAAAAATTAGCTTTACGAAAACATCGGATACGAGGCACCGACTTGGTACCTGCAATTAGTGACCGAACAGGAAGGTCAATAGTTAAGTCCAAAGTCGGATGAAAGTTATCTTCGGGACTGACTAGGGGGTTAATCCTCGAAACAACGCAGTCGGAAGACTGTAAAACAAATTTAAGATCTAACGACCTACCGTATATGTTACGGACTGGATTTACTTGAGTTAAAGATAACTCAAGGAGACCATCGACAAAGCAATGTGACGGGGAGGGCAACAACAAGGAAGACTCATCTGATGGAAACCATGAGATGTCGGGAAGATTAAAATCACCAAGAACAATTATTAAGTCTACATCGGAAAGTAGCGAGGAGACAAAACGAATAGCTTCTAGGTGGGTTGCGTAAACCAGCGAGTCAGATTTCGGTGGAATATACGAACAAGTTATGAAGACGGAATGCGTCTTTAAAGTAATTTTGACACTGACAAATTCGATGTCAAGAGTTGCAGACGGCTGAACTAATTCAGAAGAGAGCGCAGAGTTGACAGCAATTAAAACTCCACCCCCATTTTTGGATGTTCTATCGCATCTATAAGTTGAAAAAATTGAGGGAAAAACAGAAGCATCAGATATGTCAGGCCTTAACCACGTTTCTGTAAATACTATTCGTTCGGACACATCGGAGACTGCACTTGATATCGTATCAGTATGCGAGACACTATTAACAGGGGATATATCAATAGTTCCCGTAACTGGGGCCATCACTGGGCTCCTAAACGAAATCAGGCGCTGAGAGTTTGGTGTTGTAGAGTCGTTACTAATTGTCGGAACAGGTAGAAGTAGAGATGCCGGCGGATCAGGGGAGAAATCCCGAGGGATAGTCTTCTTCCGCTTTGGTGATTCATTTAATAGTTTATAACTATTAAACTGAGTTTCTAATGATAAAAACTCATCCCGAAGCTTCAGAAAACTAGCCGCCAGAGTTTTGACTCCTTCCCTAGTCCGCCTCATAAATACACGCATATCCATTTCCACGTCCCGACATGCTTCACAGCTCCATTTTAGGCCCCCACCGTTTCCAATGCTGTCTTTTACCCTGGCCGTGTAACCAGCACACTTAACGTGCATAATATTGTCACACAGCCAGCATAATAGATAGTCATCTTGGAGCTTTTGAGGGTGGGGACATTTTTTTGAAGAGCAGACAACCATTATTGAAAATAAAAATTTATTTAAAAGCAAAAAAAAAAATAAAAATTTAAAAGAGTATTTTAAATTCTATGAACAAACGTGTATACTAACCCAATTGTTACACAAGGGTTAATGTCTAACTATGCACCACAAAAGAGGAGACAAAAACACAACAACAAATACGGTATACAAGCGCGAGAGTATGACTATGACTATGACCGAGGTATCCAAGGCCACCTACAGGCTAAGTGCTTTGAGAATATGTTGTGCCTTTCCACCGTCTCAGATGACGCGGCGCTTGTCATCGCCGGGACTATACCAAAGTACTGCAAAGCGCCAGGCTAAAGCAACTGCGAGGGAGCACAGTCTGAGCACCTGGCAAGCCAGATGGGACGCCTCAACCAAAGGCAGGTGGACGTACCGCCTGATCCCCAACATTAAACAGTGGGTTACACGGAGACCAAACCTTCTCAATTTACTACTCGTTTACTTTAGAGTAGTGGCGATTTGCGACGACATTGCCAAAATATTTTACTTAATCCGGGTGAGACCAACAGCCCAGAGGTTTCTTTGGTGATTACACAGGCGATTGTTAATACGGTCGGACGTGTTATCTAAAGCGGCGCACTCAACCGTATTTGTAACATATCCAGCATCTTAACTGTAAAGAGGAAGAGAAAAAAAACTCGTTAGAGTGGTAGTAAATTACTCACGGTTACCCAGTGGGCTCGGCGTGCTCAATTCAATGTTTATTTTTACTGGCGGCGTCCCGGAGGTCCGTCAATCAGTCCACATGTATTTCCTTCCGCTGTAGCCGAATCTAAATCCCGTATGTTCAGACTGATTCCCATCCACGTTTATTTATGGATTGAAGGTTGAAAAATATATGAGTTATTGTTTGAAAATTTGTGCTTTTTAACAGAGTTTTCTTTGAGGTTATCTCCAAAATTCAAAATGAAACTTGTCACTCCAGCTTTAGACTCAGCACCATAAAATAATTTCACGTTTTACGTACATTATTCAACTCTCTTGAGCATACCTTCAAAATTATGAATAAATTCTTTAAAATATTCTAAAGTAAGCTGATTTCAAAATCCAATTTAGCAAGTGACTATTTTTATTTTTATGAAACTGGAAAATCTGTCGCCTATGATCGAACTCGCCATTATTTTGAACACATTCGCCCACGAACGAATTCGCAATCTTTAAACGTTATGACAAATTCACTCATGATGAAAATTGACACTCTTGTTATATGCCTCTAGTGGCTGAGTAAATATATTTACTATATAAGCCTCCAATGGCTGATTATATAAATTTAAAATTATTACTAAAACTAGTGTGCCAAATATGAATGCCATAGCTTTAACACGACTTTAGTTATTTGTTTTTCCTTAATTGCGGGGGCGGAGGTGCGTTTCAAAAATTTGAAACAAACTGGATCTGCGGAGCTACTACACGAATGCTGATACCAAATTTGGTTGCTCTAGCTCTTATAGTCTCTGAGATATACGGACGCACGGACCGGACTCGGCTATTGATGCTGATCAAGAATATATTTAATTTAAGGGGTCGCAAATGCTTCCTTCATTTACACATTTTAGCGGCTTTATTATACCCTTTTACCCTATGGGTACAGGGTATAATAAGGCATGTTTTCAAACTGGTCAAAATGATGTCAAACAGCTAGCTTAATCTAAATGAACGAAATGAATGAAAATGAACACAAAACAGTTAATCTAAAATGTACCAATCATTTTGCATTGCTTCATAATTGGAGCCGAAATGACTGCATTATATAATTTTATAAATACTTAAACAGTGTTCACATAAAAACGATTTTCGTTTTTTATTTTTATTACAATTATATCGCAGTCGATTACATATAGACATTAACAGCTGGGAACAAGATGCTATTTTTAGCATTTTCTAAATTATTTATTTATAATTGACAAACGCATGGAAAAAACGCAAAAAAGCAAGTGGTATCTGAGAGTCAATAAATGGTCAAGATGACCGTAAAAGTATCAAAAAAATGAGCCTAACCCAAAATCTAGTAAGCATTTTTCTTCAACTTCTGTAAGCTGTACCGTTGTCGGAGGGATTTTTTTTGTCATACTGCAGTGGAGGTGATATAATCAAGAACTGCCTTTGTCGTCAAGCCCTCTGAAATTTAAATAAAAAAAAATTATTTAAATAGTTTCTGAGGGTAGAACGTAGAAAGATCCTTGCTATTTGTTTAATAAACGTGTATTTTATTTTTATTAAAATAAAAAAATATAACGTTACAGTTTCAACGTATGAAAACTATAATTTTATCTAATTGTTTTTTACTTATTAACTAATAAAACCTTAAGACACGAACATAGTAGTTTTTTTCGTTTGACAACTTGGTGTTACTTTTTATCAGTTGTCGTCCAGCCATTTATTTCGAATAATGCTAAAAGCAAATATGTGATTTTGAGTCATAGTCAGTCCGAATCAGTGATATTTTTTTTACGTTTTTTCGCTGCCTGGTAAATTTTATGCTTAGACCAATCGTCCTGAAATTAAAAAAAAAATTACGCTAAACCGTTGAAGACCTTTATTAATATCCTCACCTCGCTAGAACTCTCATCCGATGAGTATATTGTTTTTAGAATTTCACAGTTTTTCTTGTTTCCGGTATTGTGATTATTGGAGTCTTTTTTACTTAGGGTTTGCTTACGACCGCGTCCACTAGAACCACGTCGGCCAACAGCAGAGGTTTCGTCCTCCGCTGCCAATGCGAAAAGATCACTGAACTGCTTCTATAAGGTAACTTGATGTTAAACAATTATTCATAGCAAATTTCGAATACTTGCCTTTGTACTCTCATTACTATGTGAATATGCTGACTGCAGAGCTCTTTGCATCATGTCGTGAACATATAGTCCTGTCCCGGTGCCGTGTCTACAGCTTCTCCTATAATGCTCTAAATGGTTTAATACCTGTTAAGTGATAATAAATATTTGGTTATCCCGAAATTTTGCATGTCTTCTTTTTTTTAATTTTTTCAAAAAAGCTATATTAATTTTGGTGAGTTTCAAGTTTGAAACGCATAGAAAGGAGCATCGCCACATAAATAATATCTATTTTGATCAGCACGAAGAGCTGATTTTATTTAGCCCTGTACGTCCGTCTGTATCATTGAACCTTTGCACCTAGCCTTTTGAAAAATTAATCACTTCTCAATTGCAACATTTTTGTAGATCTATAATTTCACCATCTCAACATGGGTTTATGAAATGTAGATCTACTACCACTAACCTTTTAGAATTTACTTCTTTAACGATCGAAGGATTTAGACATGCAAGGCAAACTGATGTCATATATGCTGATTTCAGTAAGGCTTTTGATTCTGTTAATCATACGCTTCTTCTTTATAAATTAAATAATATTGGCTTTCCAAGTCCTTTAATTAGTTGGATTCATAAATATCTGACAAATAGAACTCAAAGGGTTCTTTTTAAATCATCATATTACAGATCCATCCATAATACTTCGGAGGTGCCTCAGAGTGGTAGTCATTTGGGAACCCTGCTGTTCACCCTTTCATTAATGACCTTCCCTCTGTTATAAGTTATTGTCGTGCTCTTATGTACGCAGACGACGTTAAGCTTTGTTTTAGTTACAAAGACATTACCTCTTCTTGTTGATTGCAATCTGATCTTCAAAGTCTTAAGCTTTGGTGTCATAATAACTTATTAAAATTAAATGCAACTATATGTATATATCTTTAGAAATTCTCCGCATTTAGTTACTTATTTTCTTACTGATACACCATTAGAACGTCTTAATGAGATGTATGACTTGGGTGTCCTGATGGACCGTAAATTAACGTTTAAGTCCCATATTTCCTCTACCGTCGGTAAAGCCATGGGCGTTCTTGGGTTTGTAAAGAGACTGACGATCCATATACAACCAAAATTCTTTTCACCTTACTGGTCTGTCCTATTTTAGAATATGCATCTTGTAGACTCTAGTAGACTTCTTTTACTTGGCCTTCCTTCTCTCACTAATCGTAGAGTTAAGCATTTGCGTCATTTTTATGCACATGCTTCTTAAAGGTGATATAGACTCACCCGAGCTATTGAACCAAATAAATCTGAGTGTTCCTTGTAGACCTACTCGAAACTTTACACCTCTATCTCTTTCATGCTGTTCTACTAATTATTTATTGCATGAACCTTTTCGAGTTCTTTGTTCTGATTATAATCGTCTTTTTCTTGTAATCAGTACAGAGCTCTCTTTCCCTGTACTAAAAAATACTATCCTTTCTTTTTTAGCTTGTAGCTAGCTTTAGTTTTCGTTTTTGTCTGTACTTATGAACTGTCCCCGCGACACGAGCCGTACGTTATGCGGCTAGCGCCCCTTGGTCGGTTGGGCGGGAGGTGTGGGCACTTAGTGCATCCGTTGGGATTCGCTCGAAAAAAAAAAAAAAAAAAATAGAGGATACGTATTTTACCATGGGAAACACCTGCATACTACATACTGGTGTACATACGACCACCGAAATAAAAAGGGTAAGATAGTACAAGGAATACTGGGGTGAGTAAAACGTAAAAATTTTTGTATTCTTATTTTGACTTGTTGGAAAAAAAGAACAAATTTTTAAAAATATCCAAAAAGTTTAGCTCGGCCTTGTCGAAATTTGTAATCCCTTGCGGTTATAAACTAATTTACTATTTTTTCTTTGCCAAATTGCCAAATTCTTTATACCTCGAACTGAACCCGACTGACTGACCTCTACCGCCTTGGGTGGCTTTAAATTGCAGCATATAAAATTTAAAAGAGCGAGATGCTCTTGCACTTTTAAGTTTCCTTCGCTGCTATTGATCATGCACAGGGCATACCGCTCTTTTAAATTTTGTTTCCTGCAACAACGCAATTCAAATGATTTTTGTCACTTTTCCTACTTCGCGTGTTGGTATTTTTTTTTTTTTTTTTTTTTTTTTGGTTGTTTATAGTGATTTTATTTAAGAGGATTTTTAGCAGTAAGCAAGTCGTCCCTGCCGACTTTGAGTGTACCCTGTACCAAGTAGATAAATGAAACTCCTTAAAATTTGTCATTAATTCAAACTAAAATTTTTCTCACAAGCGGCAGCAACGAACGCATGCTATCTTGCTCACTCTTAAGACACAATGTCGCACTGGGCATTTCAGTACAAAATGTATATAGAAATATCTCCGATACTTATTGTCCGATTTTAACGAAATTTGGTAAGCTGATACCTTTTGGCCATATTATTGGCCATTGGTATCATTAATTGTATTAAATAAGAATACTCTACCTTTAATATAACACTAGTTATTCGTGTTTCCTAAATTGCGGGGGCGGAAGTGGGCGTGGCAAAAATTTGAAACAAACTTGATCTGCGTAGACACTACATGAATGCTGACACAAAATTTGGTTGCTCTAGCTCTTGTAGTCTCTGAGATCCACGTGTTCATACGGACGGACAGACGGACATGTCTCAATCGACTCGGCTGTTGATGCTGATCAAGAATATATATACTTTATGGGGTCGGAAATGCTTCCTTCTGTCTGTTACATACATTTTAGCAACTTTAATATACCCTTTTACCCTATGGGTACAGGGTATAACAATCAGGTTACTTAAAGATACAGGCACTTCAAAAAATTACATAAAATCAATTTCAGATTTTAGAGGCGTAATTAATATTAAAAATAAATTTTTGGTTAAATCACTTCATGGCCTTAACTTTATTCAAAAGAAATGTATGCAACAATTTTACTTCCGAATTCATCAAGATTTAATGGAATAATAGGACTTGACCTATTAAAAAAGGCAAATGCCTCTTCAGACTTCAAAAATAGCATTTTAAAGACCGAAGGCGGATCTGAAATAAGTAAATTCACAAAATGTGCTGATTTTAACTTCACTCAAGTTAAGAATATAGATGTCCCTCAGGAAGTTAAAAAGGAACTTAAAACAATGCTCGAGGAAAGAATATGCGCTTTCGCTGATCCAAATGATACAAATATTGATCCTGATCCTTATAATACAAATATTATCGCTACAATTCGAACTAGACACGAGAACCCGATCTACTTTAAGCTATACCCCTACCTTTAAGGAGTATCTGACTTTGTCAACAAAGAAACTAGCTCTCCGTTATAATACAAATATTATCGCTACAATTCGAACTACGGACGAGAACCCTATCTATTCTAAGCTATACCCTTATCTTTTAGGAGTATCTGACTTTGTCAACAAAGAAACTAGGAATATGTTGATGGATGGTATTATCAGGCCATAACGGTCGGATATTCGGTTACTTGCAAGAATTTTAAAATTTTAAGACATTCTACTAACCTTACTTTGTATTCGGAAATTTCCAAAGAAACCAACTCGCTCATGAGTCATTTCCCACAGTCTCATATGACACAAATTCTCGTACCTGACTTTGAGCAAATTCATTTTCATCAACAAAAATTTAATTATTCAATTAACAGACTGACAGGTATAAATACGAATGTACAGGTAAAAATTTATAATCTAACAGATGCTGTTGACAATGAATGACAAGTTCACAAACGACATCTTTACCAAACATTACTTAATATCAGAACTGTAAAAACAACAGACAACAAGCATGGCCACGTCTTGTTTCTGACACCTTGAGGAAAACCGGGGCCTTTAATTTAGCGAGGGAGGAATTACCAAATTTATTTAGTCGAGAGGAGGGACGAGTTAGCACATCCATTCAGTCAAGAGTCAACGACTGCAAAGCTACGTTTGCTGCCGGCGTCTTTGCATGCGCCAGCTCAGTTTGTGTTGAAGAATAAAGTTATAAAATATATTAATTTATATATAAATCAATCGTAAAATGGGTTGGGAAGCGCATAGCTCAATAACGAATGAACCAATTTTGCCATTTATTTGCAATTGCCGTTGAAGTTTAAGGATGATTTGTACGGCAAGAAAAATGCAAATGAGTGTTTCTTACCGCGGGGAAAAATCGATTAACCCTTAAAAATAGACTTTTTCTTTCATTTTTGTGATCATATTGAAATATCGGCAATTATTTCACAAATATGTTATTGACATGTATATTAAAATTGACACGGAGAGATGGGCAATCTCCCATTGTTTCTAAGTTTTCTTCAGGTAAAAGTTTTTTATGTTAAGTTATCAAATAAATAAAAGAACTACTAAATTTATTACTAGCATAAGAAGTTGCAAATTAGGTAGGAAAGTTGAACTATAAAAACAGAGTTCATGTTGCATTCAGACTACTCATATTGAAATTTGGTTCAAATTAATATAATGGCATATCTTATTAAACATATTAGAAACTGTAGACTTAAAATGAAAACTTACTTGATCAGCGGATGGAATGCTGCTGGCAGCAGAGCTCCCTTTAGTGGGCCGTTTTCTTTTATTGGGAGATGAACTGGGATATTTGGATGTAAGTAAGGATGCTATGATTTCAGAAAGCTTTTCTTCATAACGCTGACACCAAAACCTATTTTTTTCATTATATTTATTTTGAAACCATAATAAAAACAAGTGGTCCTTACCTTAAAGCTGATGTGACAAATGGATCTCCTCGGGACTTAGCTTCTCTACTAAGTATAAGTCGGATTATTTCATTTGTTGGTTCTTCATTTTTCAGCAATAGCAACATATGGCTTAGTGCTTCTGGATGGTTTGCAGCTTCAAGTTCTGGCAGTAAATCCTTAATATGAATAAACTTAAGTATTACAATTTGTTACACCTAGCCAAGTTTACGGTTACCTGAATACATTTGAGTGGCACGTCGTGTGCTTGAATAAGCTGCCAAAGGCAAAATTGCTCGTATGTTTCATATTCGAGACTTTCCCTTATACATTCAATCAGGCAGTCATGCTTAAATATAGTTAGCTTGCCTTGGGCTACCGAGTATATAATATCACGAACGTTTTTAGCATCAACACATCGCAAGGTGATTCGTAAAAGTTCAGTATTGTTAATAGCTATTGATTTGAACTCTCTGTATATGTCCGGCAGCAACCATAAATATATATGTGTGTTTTCTTTTTCGAGCAGATCCAGATCACGCACTAAACAGTTCACAGTCTTATCATCTGTTGCTTCGCAGATTTGACGGTACACACTAGTTTTAAACTGATATGGCTGCTGTGAATTTTTACGTGTCTGCAATTTGCAATGAATTTTCATAAAGTAAAGCAGTAGATATCCTGTTTCCGGTATGCGTTCGCAGATCTCAGAGAGCATCGTTTGAAACGGTTTCTTGCTCTTGTCCTCGTTTTCATAGAGAAATCGAAATAGACCATAAAGTGGATAACTTATGCTTTTTGATAAAAATTTTTCATCTGTTTTGCTTTCAGAAAATATGTGGTTTTGCATTGGCAAGGTCTCTCGGAGAATCAAAACCGTATTCGAGATCACATAATTTAGTTGGCTTTCGTCGAGTGCAGAAGCTGGTAAACTTCGGAAATCTTTCAAGAAGGTCTCCCATGAAAAAGAATTGCGCTTAGCCAAAAATGTTTCAAATGATTCAGTTATTAATTCCGGTAGCTCGATTTTTTCCGAAACAGGTTTTTCCCTAAGTCTGACCTGGAAAAAAGTTAATATATAAGTGAATGTATACTCTTAAGGTGGGAAGATCTATTAACTAGCCTTTGACAATGGCAAATCGTCGTCATCATCAGTATTTTCTTCGTTTCTGTTAACTCTTGCAATTCCTTCGACATCGTCGTCACTGCAGCCCGCATCAGATTCATTTTTTACGTTTTCTGCTGGTGAAGAAGCCATCTTGTTTTCATCATCCAATAACGACATACTAGTCGCAACTCCACAAACATCTAAGTGGTCTTAAATAAAAAAAAATTTAGGATGCCAAGCAGTTAGAAAGCAGTTTAAAAATTTTATTTAAACAACCCAGCTAAAATCATAAATGTGACAATACATGTTAATCTTTTAAATACTCAAAAATAGTGCCCGTTGAACAAGAAAGCTCTGTAACTGTTTTTAAAGATTTTGAGAGATATCTTTTAAGTAGCAACTACTTTCGATTTTTTTTTTAATTTATTAGAGGTCAAGTTTTCTCCTAATATTTGTGAGGATTACGAAACATCAACATGAGCCCAATTTTGCTGGACAGCAGCATCTATAAGAACAACTTCTTTAGCATCAAATTAGGCATCGCCTCTTTACACAACACTTTTTATTTTCAAACGTGTCACATCAACCATTAAAGTAAGAAGATGCAGTGCGCATAAAAGTGCAGTGTTAAGATCAACCACAATTTATCATGGAACACTTAAAGCATTTCAATATTAGGTTCGCGTCTGGCTAACAGGCAAAGAAATTCAACAAATAACCTGAAACACATGTTTAAATTCACTTACAATGGCCGATAACATGACAGCCGATACATGCCTCTAACCAATTTCAGTTAAAGGCAGAAATTGTATGGATAGCGATCTAATTTCTTCGTATTAATAACCAAAGTAGGACGTGAGTCTAAGTGGAGGTCATAAGTGTTGCCTAAAAAAGATAAAAATCCCCAAAGTAGATACGCACCCCTTCTAAAGGTCCACATTAACAAGACTAACACGAAAACACATTAAAACCAAGAAAAAATGGAAAAAAGAAAAAGCTAAAGTGGAAAACATTATTAATGTTTCTAACAGCTTATTGATGCCTTTTCTGAACATACGACATACTAGTCCGTGAAGAAACGCGATGAACAATTTAAGTGTCCTGATGGACCGTAAAGAGATAATGCATTGTGGTGTAATATGTTAGTTTCATTTCTTTAAGGGTCTTGGAGGAGACTGCGTTGATCCAGACAAACGGACATGGCCATATTAACTCAGTTCATCCTGCTGATCCTTCTATGCCTTGCAAACTTTGTATACACCTGATCTACAATTGATCTAATGAACGAAAATGTCTTTAGTTTACCATAAAAAAACAAATTAAAGATGACACTATGGATAGAACTTATTAGAAGTATTATTAAAGGATTTTGTCAAAACGCAACCAAATTTATACCCATAACACAAAGATTTTACATTAAGAAAATCTGAAATATCATAAAATTTTTTTTAAAGATTGTGATTTTTTATTAAATTGTGGAACGATCAGCAATATTCAAGCAGACCTTACAACTTTAAACGGCTAGCCTCATTCAAACATCAAAATAATAGAAAAATGCAAAATATAACGAACTGTTCTCATAATCAAAACCTTCTCTTTTGAACATAATTAAAGGAAAAATCACGCCAAAAATAATCTATGCTATATAGAAGAGTGCAATCAATATAGGATGGATCATCCAAATAATGAAGAGAAGATAGATTTAAGGAATATTAACACAGTTTGGTGACATACAATAGAGTTAAGCATAAAATGCGAAATATTTATGAGTACCCAAATCATAAAAGTCATGTTGTAGACAAAAAGGGAAACGTTCGGGTAAAGAGAAATTTGGAATTGTAATCAACATTAAATTATCATTAAACGAAATAAAAGTGATATATTCACAATTCCCAATATGGAGGAAATACTTGAAAAGCTTGGTGCCAGTATTTAACTACCATTGACTAAAGAATTTAACCAATGGATGAGTCCTCTATCAAAAATCAGCTTTTTCAACCGAGAATGAACACTACGTGTGCACACGTATGCCCTTAGGCTTGTCCTTGGTGACCATTGACTAATATTTAGATGTTGTTTTCTCACCATGGCTTGAGGAACACAATGACTCTAGGCAAAGTATTTGAAAAGCTTAGAAAACCAAATTTTAATATGCAACTAGACATATGTGATTTTTTAAAAAGAGAAACTGAGTTTTTAAGTCACATTATTAATACAGAAAGCATTAAGCCAAACTCAAATAAAATTATTGCGATTTAAAATTTTCATTGCCAACCACAAAAACACAAATTACTTCATTTTTATGTTTATGTGGGTATTTCTCACATTACAAGGCTTACCACCTTGAGATGAAAAAATACAAAGATGCTTCGTACAAAGAAGATTCTAATTGTAAGAGATTCGATTGCTGCCTATTTAAAAAAGAATTGTAGATATTAAAAAAAAGTTTAAAATTACTACTGATGCAAGAAGCGTCGCAATTGAAGCCGTTTTATCCCAAGACGGTAAGCCTTCCAACAGTCTCAAGGAAAACTATGTATAGTACAATAGAAATGGAATTATTAGCAACATTTGGACAGCTAATTATTTCAGACCATACTTATATGAAAGCACGTTTGAAGTTTTAAATGAAGTGTTCACGAACCAAACATGAAACTCCAACGATGCGTGTTTGGCATTAACAATAAATACATTCAAGGCAAGAAGAATCATGTGACTGATGCCTTAACAAGGACTGATAATAACTGACAGCATCAGACAAAGATGTATTCAAATAACAGAAAGACCACCGACAAATTAAGTCAAGCCTAATTTATATAAGTAGAGAAAACTGTTTTATGAACTCTAAAATTACAATTGAACACAAAACTAGAAGGATGGGCTAACTTCGGCCACGCTGAAGTTCGGATACCTTTGCAAACTGTTCTTATCAATTACATATATAATTTAAAACTTGGTGGATATGTTAAGAGGTATATAAAACTTACAAATACCGGCTTTCGTAATATTTCGTTGGAAAACAACAAAGTTATTGAGGTTAAAGCATATTCATGACAGATCGTTCCTATGGGATCTATATGATATAGTCAACCGATTTTGATAAAACTTGGTGAATATGTTAAAAAGTATATAAAACTCACAAATACTGGCTTTCGTAATATTTCGTCGGAAAACAACAAAGTTATTGAGATTTAAGCATATTCATGACCGATCGTTCCTATGGGAGCTATATGATATCGTCATCCGATCGGAATGATTCCGAGATATACAATGCCTGCAGCAAAAAGAAGCCTAGGTGCAAATTTCAGCTCTGTAGCTTTAAGGGTCTCGGAGGAGATTGCGTTGATCCAGACAGACGGACGGACGGACAGACAGACAGACGGACAGGGCTAAATGAACTCAGCTCATCGTGCTGATCAAGAATATATATATTTTATATAGTCGGAGATGCTTCCTTCTATGCGTTGCAAACTTCTGACCAAAATTAATATACCTTTTTTGCAAAGGTATAAAAATATCAGAGAAGATAACTTCTGGCCGAGTTTGTATACACTTACAGTTTTAGATAAATTAACTGCACTTTCCGTCACATCGGTTTCAATCTGCAACAGCGAATCATCTCGCACATTCTTATTAGCCAATAATAAATTTAGCGTTTAGCACAAAACACAAATAAAACGGTGGACAAAAATAATTTGACAACAAATTGCCAAATCTAAAACTGTTTATTTTGCAAACTGAGAGAGTTAACGGTATTTTTTTAATTTTTCAGAGTCTATATTGAAAGCTTTAAGAGAGCAAAAGATTAAACTGATTAAGCGAAACCTATTTATTTTTCACAATTATCTGTGTGCGAACTTTTGATTCTTTGACCGGTCACAAAAACAAAAGTTTTTAACATTCCTTTTCATATTAATTTTGTGATTCGTTTGCGGAACAAAACACGTGCTTTAATTTTTTTTAATTAGTTTTCGTGCCTTTATTATCAAACAATTTATTACCAGATAAACAAAAAAAAAGAATGATTCATTTAAAAATAAGACGGGAAGAGCACGCCAAACAAACTCTACAGAGTTGGAGGAAATTTAAAGATGTACTCATTACACCAAAAGCAGCGTCAATCGAACTCAAGGAGCACCATAACATAGCAATTAGTAGAAAAACGATTTTTCTACATACAGTTGCGAAAGAAATAATAGCACCAAAGCTAGCAGCTCATTTTATTTCACAGTAAAAAACGACTAAAACGAATTTGGGCTCTTTTGGATTTAAGAAAGCAAAAAACAGAGCGAAAATGATAACGGTACTTGTCAAAGGAGCAAAATTGAAAGGGGTATGCCAAATAGAGCAGCGAAAATAATAGCACCAAACACATGTTTTTGACGAAAAACTCTTTTGCAACTAAATTAATGTTCGGAACTCCACAAATTTATTATAATTAGTGATTCTTTAAAGGAAAAAAAAAAAAAAACATCAATTACATTGCTTTTTCGTAAATATGGGTCGCTAAAAACCACCGCTATGATATAAAAAATGATAACTATTGAAAAATGCTTATAGAAGGCAAACCCTATGCTGAAATAAGTCAATAACTGGTCTGCTTAAATAAAATGATCATTAATGCGAACAAATTTGTCCCTAAAGTAGAATCTCGAGGATCAAAGTCCATTATTAGTCAAGAGACTATTTCGCCAGAGCAATAAGGACTCATTTAAGCCAGCAACGGAGCTTAACAAGGATGGACAGATGAAAGCTAAGTTGTATTAGGTAATGTTAGGAGACCAAAATATAAGGACTATACATCAAAGTATAGAAAAAAAACGACTCAGCACGAAGTGATATGGGCGTACTTTTGTATTATTGAGTAGGTCCTATACATTGGACTTCAACAATCTTGGATGAGCCCGTCTATGTTCATATACACCAGACAGTAATGTATCCATATGCAGAGGATGAAATGGCATTACAATGGGTCCTCCAACAGAACAATTACTCTAGGTACACTAGTAAAAGAAGCATAAAGTGGTTTTCAGACATTCCACCAAGGTCATAAAATGGGCTCCACGGTCTCCAAATCTCAATTAAATTGAGCAATTGTTTACGGACAAAAAAACAGTTCATACTTGCAGTTTGACAAGTATTGAAGTCCATTAAAAGATTGTAAACGTGCCGAGGACCAAATGCTAGGATATAGAGAGCCAAGGCGCTGTGCGGTCGTAATTGGTAGTAAGGGATACTGAAAAAACTTTAAACACACTTTTTGAAAACCATATTCATGAATTTAAGTACTTTTGTTTTATATTTTTGAGTAACTTTTTGTTTTTCTCGGTGTAACTGAATTGATGCTATTTTTTTTCGCTTTGTTTTGAGGGTAAAACTTTAAAAAGTGAATATTTTTGAAATATGCCAAAATATGTGGTCTTTTCCTACTAAAATTATGTGGTTAGATTAATTAATTAATTAAAATTATTTTAAGAGTCAAATATATAGATATTTTCAAGATTTTGGTAATTTGAACTTTGCAACGCCCCGTGGTGCTATTATTTCTTTCGCAGCTGTACCTTCGATTTCAGCAAAAACAAGCTTAAAAGATTACAATTTGCCCAACACTACATAAGCAAGCCGCAATCGTGCTGGGAGCAAGTTTTATGGACAGACGAAAGCTCTTTTGAGTATAAAGCATCTGGAAAAATAAAATTTACTACAGGTACCCAAGGAATGCTCGCAAGAAAGTGCGACCTGTGTGCGAACGGGTATCACTTGGTGGGGGATCAGTAATGTTCTGGGCTTGCGTGTGCTTCAATGGCTAAAAATTCAAAAGTTGGCACACAGATAATTGTGAAAAATAAATAGGTTTCGTTATCAGTTTAATCTTTTGCTCTCTTAAAGCTTTCAATATAGTCTCTCTCTGAAAAATTAAAAAAATACCGTTACTTCTCTCAGTTTGCAGTAAACAGTTTTAGATTTGGCAATTTGTTGTCAAAATATTTTTGTCCACCATTGTACGCACATCTTCCGTTTTTATTGTCCGACTTTGACAAATTCTAATCATCTGGTTCAATACCCTAAATAAATTCGAAACTGCGGAAGCGGAAGAGAAACACCAACCATAGTTAGGTCAATCAGATTACTGTTAATCGCTTTACTCACAATCAAGTTTACTTGAAAGCTAAATTCATACTGAACAAAAATGTTTTCTTTTGTTGTTGTTGCATAAATTTTACCAATTCTACCAGTAGCGACTTTCCATCAACTTCGTTAAAATAGAGTAATGGCTACTGTACTTACATAGTTAAATATGAATTTAATGTGGATTGATATGATTGGTACAACCATATCGAATCTGTCAAGTTTTACAAAAAAATTTAAAAGCCGTAAAACACTAAAAAATTTTCCCGTTTTATAAATAACTATCCTTGCAAAGATAATATAAATACCTTGACATCCGGGCATTATCCGCTGATCCGCTTCTTTTTTGAAAATCGTTGCCTGAATCGAATGAGTAGCTGGATACAGAGGCTGAGAAATACTACTGTTTGCGACAGGTGTCACAAAATCCCGAAAATTATCCCTTATTAAATTGCGCAACTCTCTGTCAAGTTTTGGTGATTCAAAAAGGGGTTGAAGATTTGGAATAACCTGAAAAATAATTATTTATAAATGGATTCTGATATGTAAGTGCAAACCTGTCTAACCTGTTTATCAAGGATAAGTTTTAATGAATTATATACGCCCATACGTATTTTGTCTTCGTACTTTACATAAAAGTTTTTCGTTATCCGACACAAGAAATCTAGAAGCGTGCTACTGACAAATGGATGATTTCTGATTGAGTGGTACATTACCAAAATGCCAGGCTCAATGTTCATAATGTTATCTTTCGTCGGATCAAAAAAAAGCCAGTCATAAAATAGCGATAATTTAGCATTAGCCGATGCAATTGGATTTGTGCATGATGAGATAAGCCAACCTATTATGGCCCAGCGCGGAATAATATCTGAGCAAAGCATATCATTAGTCGGATGAATAACGTTTATGATAAAACGAATCAGATCTGAACGCAAACTGTGCGACTCGGGTGTGGCAAAGTACTTGTCCTGAAACCAATCTTGGTAGCGTTTCTGATTGCCAAACTTTACAGACGATGCTAGAAAATGTAATTTACGTTCCATATCAGGAAGAAGGCGACATTGTAAAAACCGTCGGCTCGTGCGGATTTGTAACAACTGCCAAATTCCGTTAAAAGTGGGATGCAAGCTTTTTGGATTGTAGAGAATGTCTTTCCAAAGCTGTTCAAATTCTGGAATTCGTGCCACATTCTGCAAAAGGCTTGAGAAGACATATTTGTCTATAAATATAACATGCATTAAGTAATCAGCACTTACCGAACAAAGTCCCTGCCTAATGGAATAATATCCTGAAATCGATCCCTAATAAGTGATATTGTAAACTTCACCTCTTTCTGTCGGAGAGCTGTAAGGGCGGGGTTTGCATGATCCTCAATAAGACGCACATAGCTGTAAACTGTGGATTGAACAAGAAACGGATTCGTCTCCAGCCTCGTTCTGTATTCAATAAATATATCAAGTAGGTTCTCCACAAGGAAAAGATTTTTATGCGAAGCATCTCCTCCTCCTGCTTGTCGCAGACAATTCCAAATCACATTTTCAACACTAAGTACTTGATGCTTTACAAATTCGCGCAGCACCCAGATAAGTTGCCTGCACGCGACCTCAGTGAGTTTTGAATATTTCTCCGCCACAAGTAAAGTTAGATTTGCTACAATAACGCTCATCCCATCTCTGGACACGAGGGTTATATCGCGATAAGTCTTTGGAGCCGTAATGGGATCTGTAAGCATTATGTAAAGGAAACCTATGGAAATTTCCTCATGCTGTTTGTCCTTGCAAGCAATCTGAGAGAGCATGTCATGCATTTCTTTATCGCCGAGACCAGCAATTTGTTGCTGGAGGTTAGCATACGAACGTTCAAATTTCTATAAATGCGCAAAAAAACAAAATAATTACGTTTTCTAAATCCCCAGATTCTCAACTTTCGCACCTCTTCGATGTCATCTTTACAGTCGACAGCCGTGCAGACAAACAACTTTGAAGCATGAGTGGCGCTTTTTTGTTGATGCTGTTGCTGCTCCATTTGTATATCTAAATATACCGTTAGAGTTTTATTATAAAGTAATATTTTACGAGGTCTGCAGGACTTTCAATAAAAGTGCACCTTCCAACTCAACAACAAAATATTTCATGGTTTGAACCTAAAAATTTTAGCACTAAATTAGATTTTTAATGTGGCTGCCTAAATCCAGTTTTCTAAATTTACCAGTGTTACCAGATAAACATATTTAACCCAATTCTTCTAAATATCGGTATTCAACTTTAAACCATTGAATCGATATTTCAATATTTCTTGCTTTTCATATTTCCGCCAGAGCAATGTCATTGACTTAGCAGAAACTGGAACGTTGAAACAATGGAACAATTCAAATATATTTTTATGCTTTCATACATATATAGAAACTCTCTGGTTTCAAATCAACTGGAACATTTTTAAAATTTGCTAAATATTAAATACATAGTATGGATATATAGTACTTAACAATCTTGTAGTATATTTGAATAAATTAAGTTGTTGAATAATATATTAATATATGAATTCAAGATAAATTAATATGAAAATAAATCTTTGTCTAATCAACGAACGAAACTATTTTTCGTTGAAAAATCTCTATACCTAATGAAAACTTCCCAAACACAAATAAAATCAAATTATATTACTTTTTTTAACAATTATTAGAACTAAAATGTTTTTATATGTTCAAATTATCAAAACTAAATTGCATAGTCCTACCGTTCCGAAAGTCGCTAATCGGAAGACGCTATCTTAGCGATCATCATTTGTTGGAATAAGACTAAGATATAATGATTAGTACACAACACTGAGTGCAGAATATATGTACATACCTACATGTGTTATTAGATTATAGATATCTGACTTAAAATAAGAATTCTTCATGTCATGACAGTATTGGCTGAAAAACCTATCTTGACATTATCGTCCATTTTCCCGGAAATAGCTTTTTGTACCATTGCATTTCCTTCAAAGCTTATTTTCTTCCATAATTTCTAGATAATTAGACTTTTTTGCATTGGTAAATAAAGTTGAGTTTGTTGGGTTTATGCTTCCTTAACACGTCAATATTTTAGTTAATTTAAATTAAATAAATTGATAATAAATTGATTTTTATAGTTTTTAATTATTATGTGAAGAGAATTGGTTTAGTGAATTGTTGATATCTCTTCAGTACTATCTTGGCTTTAAATGAAATTCCGTGCTATAAAAGGACTGCACCTTTTTGACACATTGCTGGTGCAGAGTACCAGGCAGCGACCATCGGCAAAAGTGCTGGCAAGGGACAGTTTACTCAAGGTTGTAAGCATCCCGCCCATGTAAATAATTTTCAAATGCAATTCTAATTTAGTGCTCTCTCCGATTTCGCAGTTACATACAGTCAGCACAACATTTATTCGGACACCCCTACACTTCATGTTTGATCGTCAATAACTCGAAAAATATTTGGCTTAAACGAAAAATTTTTATTTCATTATGAAGATCCATGTTTTTATTACTAATTTCAAAGATAAAAACAAAAAAAATACTCATTGCTATCAGAGAAAAAGTTTATCAAATGAAAAAAGTCACTTTTTTAGGCACAACTATTATTCGGACACTTTTCCGTTTCATAAGAAAAATCAGTTTTTTCTTTAGTTTTTTAACTTTTAATATTTGGTAAGGCCATCCTTAGCATAAATAGCTGCTTTTAGTCGTTGACGTATACTTTTTACCAAATTGGTGATTAAATAAATTTGCATCAATTTTCTTCGTTTCTCTCGTCAGAGCAGTTTTAAGCATGTCCTCCGAGGAAATCCTATCTTTTCTTATTTTTTTTCTTCAGAAAACCCCAAACGTGATCTATGGGGTTCAGATCTGGCGGTGTTTTCATATGTTTGCAGCGATACAGCAGCCATTCTTGCACCCCAACGATGATTGTTTGGGGTGGTTGTCTTGTTGAAACAAGAAGTTGTTAGGATCAAGACCAAATTTTGCGACACTGGGGATTAAATTATCGCTTAATATATTCCTGTAGATGTGTTTGTCCATCTTCGTTGCAATAAACACCATTTGTACAGCTCCAGCTGCTGCTATACACCCCCAAATCATAGCATTTCAACCGGCATCCGGCCTGTTGGGATCAGATTTTTCTCTTTCATGGCTTTAATCTCATTTCGCCATTCTTTAGAAGGTTCTTCTGGTCCAAATGTATAAAATTTGGACTTGTCGCTATATATAACTGTGTCCCAAATTGAATTCGACTTGTGTAGATAAATTTTCGGGAGCTCTAATCTTTTATTTTGTTGATATCTAAAATGAATGGTATGCGACGTGCAACTCTTCCATGTAACCCAGCACTATGTAAGCAGTTACAAACCGTTTGCGCACTAAATTGTTATTGTGTATCTTCTTCTATGCCTTGGCAAAGTATTGTTAATGAAATTCGTAAGTTTTTTGGGCCAACGGATGTACTAAATGCCCACACCTCCCGCCAAACCGACCAAGGGGCGCTAGCCGTATAACGTACAGCTCGAGTCGCGGGGACAGTTCATAAGTACAGACAACAACGAAAACTAAAGCTAGCTACGAGCTAAAAAAGAAAGTATAGAATTTTTTAGTAATGGAAAAGAGAGTTCTGTACTGATTACATGATAAAGACGATTATAATCAGAACAAAGAACTCGGAAAGGTTCATGCAGTAAATAATTGGTAGAACAGCGTGACAGAGATAGAGGTATAAAGTTTCTAGTAGGTCTACAAGGAACAATAAAATTTATTTGGTTCAATAGCTCGGGCGAGTCTATATCACCTTTAAGAAGCTTGTGCATAAAAATGACGCCAAGCATTACTCTACGATTAGTAAGAGAAGGAAGGCCAAGTAAAAGAAGTCTACTAGAGTACGATGGCAAATTGACATTACGATCTAAGTTCAGACCACGAAGAGCAAAAAATTTAAAAAATGCAATTTTAATATAGTTTTGCCCAAACGGGTGGCAAATCATGGCTCCGACTCATTTTGACCACGATGAACAAAACAAAGAGTAAAACTAACATAAAAATTACGAAAAAACAAATCATAATGCATAAGAAGCAGATACTTTAACAAAATACGCGAAAAAAAACACCATTTACCGTTGCAATTACTGGGAAAAAAGAATAATCGAAAAGTGTCCGAATAATTGTTGTGCCTAAAAAAGTGACTTTTTTCATTTGATAAAGTTTTTCTCTGATAGCAAAGAATATTTTTTTTGTTTTTATGTTTGAAATTAGTACATGTTTTTATTACTAATTTCAAACATAAAAACAAAAAAAAGATCTTCATAATGAAATAAAAATTTTTCGTTTAAGCCAAATATTTTTCAAGTTATTGACGATCAAACATGAAGTGTAGGAGTGTCCGAATAAATGTTGTGCTGACTGTACATACAGTTTGACAACAAAGTGTTTTCACAACGCCAAAAATGATCATTTTCTTACTTTAAGATGAAAAAAAACCTAAATTAAATGGTTTTTTAATTTTTTTTTAATTAAAATATGTTAACTAAACAGTTCCCTTTCAGGAACACAAAATAAATTTTAAATATGTTTCAATCAAGAAAGAAAAATAACGAAAACTGAAGATTGCACAAAATTCAACTGCCAACTAAGTGTTTACACAACTTAGTTTTTCCACTTATTCTATCGATTTAAAGATAAACTTATAATATTTAATATTTTGTAAGGCCACTATTGGCATCTAAAACAGTTCCCAATCATCTATTCATCGATTTGATGAGATAGGGATATTTAGCAATTCCTCCAAAATAATGTTCTTCAAATTATTTTTATATTTAGGATATCATTTGGCATAGGATTTACGTCTGGACTTTGGGCAGGTGAATCCAACTTAGTTTTGCAGTTATATAGCAGCCAGTACCTCATAATATGCTCCTTTTGCTTGGAATCATTGTCTTGGTAAAACTTAAAAGTTGGTTTACCCTCGACAAAAAACCCGAATTTGTTGGAACTGGCCACCAAATCTGTGCAATATGTCCAAATGTTGTTGGACATCCATTGTGTTCTCAATAAACGACAAATCGTCAACTCTTTTGCTCGAGATGTACCCCCAAACCATTTTCGAGAGTTTTCCAAACTACCAAACCAAATTCTATTATTGGAATCCTTTTAACGGCTTTCGCCACACTCTGCTGGGTCCACCCTCATATTATAGCATTATTTTGGTTTCAACACAAACCATAAAATTATCCCAATGTGAATCAGTTTTTCCTCCGTGTATCCTCGCAAATCTTAAACGCCTTTCAATATGTGATTTCTACATCAAGTGCTTTTTACAAGTAACACTGGATGACAAACCGGTCCGCTTTAGGACTTTCCGGACACCTTCGCGGGAAATGGTTATTCCACATTCCTCTTGTAGCTTTCTGGCAAGCGTCCTGGTCGAAATGGTTATGTTTTTAATTGTCCTTAGTAGCATAATTTCAACGGCTTTGGGTGTTATGACCTCAGGCCGCCAGGTTGTAGGCTTTGTTTCTAGCCTTTCTTCCTTTTTGAAGCGGTTTAGGGTGTTATATATTGCTTTTATTGAAAGTAAAAACATTTTGGAGACCTCTACAACCATTTTGCCTATTGTGTTCTTATAATAGACCATTTGGACCATACCAAAACGTATCTGTTTGCTTGGCATTTTTAAACATTCAAAAGGCGGTTAAAAACGAAACAATTCTAGGAAACTATGACAAAATTACTCAACATATTGAAGCAGCCATCGAAGCTCGCTTCGAAAATTCCGGGAAACAACGGTAAATACAAAAATAACGACGGAAAGAACCTAAAAAGCGAAATGTGTAAAGACTTAGTTGGCAGCTGGATTTTGTGCAATATTTAGTTTTTGTTGTTTTTTTGTCTTGTTTGAAATATTTTCAATTTTTTTTTGTAGTCCTAAAAGTAAACAGTTTAACTAACCTAATTTAATTTAAAAAAAAATTAAAAAATCATTTAATTAGGGTTTTTTTCATCTTAAAGTAAAAAAATTATGCTTTTTTGCGTTATGTAAACAAACTGTATATGAGTATTGTTTGTTTGATTATGGGATTGTAGCGCTATTAAAAGTTCTTCTTTCTTTTACGATTTAGTGGGTATTGGTAAGGTAAGGAAATGTAAATAATTTAATGCAATAAAGTAATTGCAAGTAGGTTAATAATAATAGCCTTACAGTTTTACCGGCAAAAGAAGTTTACTGTCAACTTCATGCTTAGTTTTTTTACTAAGCAGCAGTGAAACGCCACCAATACAACGATAGGTTGAGAAGCGACATTTCCATATTTATCGTAGTTGTCTATTTACACTCTTTATTGCAGCTTTCGGATTGAGATAATTTATAACAGAAAAGCAAAACACCGGTGTTTCATTTCCACTGTTACCACATAAAACTTTTATTACTCTAAAGGTCTGAGTATCTCCAAAGGGCTTATTTGGAGTTTTAAACGAAAATGCTTTCAATTCCGAAAGAAGTGCTTAAGGGAAACAGCAGATCTTTCAAAGGAAGCTCGAGGAGATTTTTATTAGCCATCTTGGGAAACGGACAGGAGGGCAGCGCTGCAGCCAGGTTTGGCAGGAAAAAAGCTGCACTCCCGCGTGCTGGGAGGGTTCTCTATTAGACACGAGCTTTAATTGACATAATTTCTAGGCTGGCGGCCCAAATTTTAATGGTTGAATCACACAGAATGGTGGTCTCATTAGATTTACAATTTTCGGACAGAAATGTTCCTTCAGACCTGGTGTCGTACAAGACGCGCGTACGTTAATCACTATGGTCGTGTTCAATAGGGCGGACATACAGAAATTCTGAATGTTTAGGGTTAAAATTAGGCGCTCAACGTTTATTGAGTTTGCCGGTGTCGTGCGAAACAATTCAGGCACAAATCTATTGTTTAATTTCAGCCACTCGACCAGCAGAATTGTTGTATCCGCTTATCTTTGCCCTCGCACTTATACTTATTACCGTTGTAACTTACTGACGAGACGTATTAAAAATTTTTTTTTTTTTTTTCGCGCGAATTTTAACGGATGTACTAAGTGCCCACACTTCCCGCCAAACCGACCAAGGGGCGCTAGCCGTATAACGTACAGCTCGAGTCGCGGGGACAGTTCATAAGTACAGACAAAAACGAAAACTAAAGCTAGCTACGAGCTAAAAAAGAAAGTATAGAATTTTTTAGTAATGGAAAAGAGAGTTCTGTACTGATTACATGATAAAGACGATTATAATCAGAACAAAGAACTCGGAAAGGTTCATGCAGTAAACAATTAGTAGAACAGCGTGACAGAGATAGAGGTATAAAGTTTCTAGGAGGTCTACAAGGAACACTAAAATTTATTTGGTTCAATAGCTCGGGCGAGTCTATATCACCTTTAAGAAGCTTGTGCATAAAAATGACGCCAAGCATTACTCTACGATTAGTAAGAGAAAGAAGGCCAAGTAAAAGAAGTCTACTAGAGTACGATGGCAAATTGACATTACGATCTAAGTTCAGACCACGAAGAGCAAAAAGCAAGAACTGTTTTTGAACCGACTCAATTCGTGCTTGGTGTAACTCATACTGAGGTGACCAGATGCAAGATGCATATTCTAAAATAGGACGGACCAGTGAGGTGAAAAGAATTTTAGTTGTATATGGATCGTCAAACTCCTTTGACCATCTCTTTACAAACCCAAGAAGGCCCATAGCTTTACCGACGGTAGAGGAAATATGGGACTTAAGCGTTAGTTTACGGTCCATCAGGACACCCAAGTCATACATCTCATTAAGATGTTCTAATGGTGTATTAGTAAGAAAATATGTAACTAAATGCGGAGAATTTCTATAAAAAGTCATGACCTTGCATTTGGTTGCATTTAATTTTAATTAGTTATTATGACACCAAAGCTCAAGATTTTGAAGATCAGATTGCAATCCACAAGAAGAGGTAATGTCTTTGTAACTAAAACAAAGCTTAACGTCATCTGCGTACATAGTAGTACGAGAATAACTTATAACAGAGGGAAGGTCATTAATGAAAAGGGTAAACAGCAGTGGTCCCAAATGACTACCCTGAGGCACCTCCGAAGTAACATGGATGGATCTGGAATATGATGATTTGAAAAGAACCCTTTGAGTTCTATTTGTCAGATATTCATGAATCCAACTACTTAAAGTACTTGCAAAGGCAATGTTATTTAATTTATAAAGAAGAAGCGTATGATTAACAGAATCTAAAGCCTTACTGAAATCAGTATATACGACATCAGTTTGCCTTGCATTTCTAAATTCTTCGATCGTTAAAGAAGTAAATTCTAAAAGGTTAGTGGTAGTAGATCTACATTTCACAAACCCATGTTGAGATGGTGAAATTATAGATCTACAAAAATGTTGCAATTGAGAAGTGATTAATTTTTCAAAAGCTTTAGGTATAGCGGACAATTTAGAAATACCCCTATAGTTGGATGCTTCCGATTTTTTACCGCTTTTATGGAGAGGAACTATATAGGATTCCGCGGAAGATTTGACAGACAAAAGAAAAAGTTTACGAATTGGCTTACATAAAGCCACGGCGCAAAATCTGAGAACGCAACCTGGTATTCCATCAGGACCAGGAGAGTAGACAGATTTCACTAAATTAAGCACGCTTAAGAGCGAACTTTCATCGATCGAAAGACTGTAAATGCTGTTAGAGCTTTTTACCTGGTAAGGATACGGAATGTCTGATCGATATTCCGCTGAGGAATAGGTTGTTGTAAAAAAGTCTGCAAACAAATCAGCGATGGCTTGATCAGAACTCGCTATATTGTTTTCAAGAGATAAGCATGATGGATAGAGAGAAATGTTGCGTTTGGAATTCACAAAGCTATAAAATTGTTTAGGATTACTAGAAAATTCTAATTTACAACGCTGAAGGTAATCCTTATAGCATTGCGTATTACGCGACTTTGATCGAGCGACTACGTAAGTCTGAGGAGCGGCCTGATTTCTTGTAAATTTTATAACACCTCGATTTTACATTTTTCAGGTTAGTTAGCTCCCGAGAATGCCAGGGGGGTACCGCTGAGGATCCCTGTGTCGGACTATAGACACAGGGATCCACAGCGGTACACAAACCTTAAAAAGCGAACCAAGAGTGTTATAAAACAGAGAAATAGCTTGGTTCATGTTTGAACAACTATACAGGGAAGACCAATCATTTTTAAGAATGAGCTCATTTAACTTACTTAAATTGGTCTTGCGAAAATTACGGGATTTAACCGCAGGACAGACACCAACAGTCGGTACACGATACGGAAGATCAATAATTAACTCCAAAGTAAGATAAAAACTATCTTCAGGCAGGACAAGAGGATTTATTCTAGAAACTGCACCATTGGTGAAATCGAGGACAAATATCTGGACGGAATTTATCTGAGTCAAAGATAACTCTAGAAGACCTTCAATAAAGCAATGTGAAATAGAAGGGAGCAACAAAGCAGATTCGTCAGCAGGGAACCATACTATTTCCGGTAAATATCAGACAGTAAAGATGAGATGCAATGGATAGAATCCAAGTGCTTAATGTACACCGTCATGTCGGATTATTGCGGGATGTACGAGCAAGTAATGTAGACAAAGAAAGTCTTGAGACTGACCTTGACACTTACAAACTCAATCTCCTGGTTATCTAGAGATTGAATCCGGTCAGAAGATAAAGACGAGTCAATGGCAATCAAGACTCCTCCGCCTACACGCGAAATGCGATCACACCTAAAAATTGAAAATCCTGCAGACAGAACAGATGCATCGTTAATATCGGGTTTCAATCATGTCACTCAAAATACTAAATTTTATAATCAAATACTAGACTAACTACATAAAGTGTAGGGACCGAGCCACGAGATTTCTTTTTGGCCGTATATTCTTTCACTAGAATGTAATTCGGCCAAAAGCTGTTACTACAAATGCAGTCAAACAGTTCAACCGGGACACTAATTTTTAAGGAAGATATCTCCCTAGAATAATTAATTTTAAATTTTCCCACCGCTATTTTGGATGCTTGAATTTTTGTCTTAATGTAACCTAAGACATCATCCGAAGAAGTTTCGGGATCCACCGAAGAAACAAATATATGTTTCTTCAGTGGTACTCCAGTCAGAGGCCTAATTAATTGTTGTGACGATTCACAAGTTTTGGTACTTTTTATATTTTAATATATATAGCATTAAGCGAACCCTCAGAATTAATATACTTTATTTATTAAGGGGGATTAGTTCATCAATAGGTTACCGTTTAACGAGAGCGTTGAGAAATCTAGACAGAGCCATTGTTTTCTTTTTCCTTTTTCTCTCTTTCTATATATAAAATATTGTTACCAAATACTATTGAAAATAAAAAATTATAAAATTATATTATAATATGATCGCATTATATTATATCATTTAATTATATTCACATATGAAATATTATTTGGAATTTTTTTTTGTTTGTTGGTCCAATTTATCATAGAAAATAGAAATATATAAATTATTTAATTTTTGCCTAGGGTAACGGTAGGACTATATTAGAGTCATCGACAGAGACGCAGTGACAGAGTCACGACAGAATTCAGTGGAACCAAAACCACGTGGCAGAAATACATATATATTTATATATATATATATATATATTTTTTATCGACAGAGCTAAACAGGGTATTAGCAGAGTCACCATAGAAAAAAAAAATTGCAACGGAATTTTTATAAGAATAAAACAGACAATAAAGCAGAGAAAACGCACAGGCGAACGGTAGAACTATTTAAAAAGTCATCGACAGAGTTACGGCAGAATTATGTAGAACCAAAACCACTTTATAAATATATATATTTTCTTTTTGTATCGACAGAGTCACCATAAAAAAAAATAATTATATATTATTCATAAGCATTGGAGATGACATAATTGTGGAAAATAAGGCAGGGATCATAAAATACTGTAGGCTAGAAAATATTTCCGTTCCTTTCCGTCACACTGTTCCTATGAGAAGGTGGTATGAGGGAGTTTCGTCGGTCGTAATTGGTCGACGAACCTGCTGTGGAATCTTTTCGAGACTCACTCCGCCGAAGCACAGTCATAGTAACACTAGCAGAGCCAAGACCCCTAGTAATAAACTCAAAGTCTACACTATTCAAGAAAGTCCAGATTGCATCTTCAACCAGTCAACATCCTTCTCAACAATAACAGCAGCCTAAGTTACAAGGATACCAAGACCCAAAAATCAGCCAGTGAACATCCTTCTCAAGGACATCCGCAGCCTAAGTTACAATTATACCAAGACCCAACCATCAGCCAGTGAACATCCTTCTCAAGGACATCCGCAGCGTAAATTACAAGGATACACTATTCCGTCAAGGAGTGAACATCCTTTTTTAAGGAAAACAGCAATCTAAGATACAAGAATAACAAAGGAGAGTCAATGTGCAACAGTCAAAGAGTCAACATCTAACATCTTTCTCAAGGACAACAGCAGCAGCAGTTACAAGGATACCATGAATCAAAGTCGAACTACAGCGAGTGAACATCAATATCAAGGAAACCAGGAGTCAAAGTCGAACTACAGCCAGTGAAAATCCTTTCCAAGGATACCAGGAATCAAAGGCTAACTACAAAGAGTGAACATCCTTTTCCAAGGATGCCAGACGTCTAAGTCAAAGTTACAAGGATACCAGCGGAGTCTACATTAAACCAGGAACGAGTCAAAGTCCTTCTTCAAGGATACTAGAAGTCGAAGTCAAAGCTACAAGGATAACAGCGGAGTCTACATCAAGCCAGGAACAAATCAACGTCTTTCGCAAGGATACCAGGAGTCTTCGTCAAAATTACAAAGATACTAGCGGAGTCT
>JAEIGI010000110.1:0-116818 GCA_018903615.1 Drosophila neocordata
TCGACTATTGTAAAACACTATTAACAAACGACCCTATACTACAATACCCTGACTTCAAAAAACCTTTTACACTAACGACAGACGCGAGTAACTTCGCCATAGGAGCCGTACTGTCACAAGGCCCTGACAAATCCGACAAACCTATTTGCTTTGCAAGTAGGACGCTTTCGGACACAGAAACCCGGTACTCGACTGTAGAAAAGGAAATGCTAGCCATAGTCTGGGCAGTAAAATATTTTCGACCGTACATATACGGTAATAAAGTCAAAATCGTCACAGACCATAAACCCCTAGTCTGGCTAGAAAATTTCAAGGGCAAAATCGAAACTAACTCCTTCGCTGGAAATTAACCTTGTCCGAATATGACTATGAGAGTGGTTCAGAATGGTCTATAAAAAGGTTCACAAAATGTCATTGCAGATGCACTGAGCAGAATGGAACCAAAACAAACGACACCAGCCCGGGACTAAGCCCTACTATACCACTTTCTTCCAGTCCGTTAAATACATTCACTATGCAAACAATATTTAAACTTCATCCAATCTCTTCATGTGTTAAAATATCCCCGTTCACACACAAAGTCCGTAGTTGTATTTCAGAACCATCTTTCACCTTAGAAAATACATCAAGAATTCTAAAAAACTTACTTAAACCAAATAAGACATTAGCAGTGTATACCACCGACGAAATATTCGCAGTAATACAAGAATCATACTTCAAATACTTCGCAGACACCGGTCTGTATAAAATATGCAGGTGTTTGACGTTCCTTTCGGAACCAAATAACTCAGACGAGACAGAGAACATAATAAAGACCTATCACACCAACAACAACCATAGAGGTATAGACGAAACATACCAACACCTTAAACGAGAGTTCTATATACCCCATCTAAAAAACAAAATCTCTGAAATAATAAGAGACTGTGAAGTTTGCTTAACTCTCAAATACGACAGGCAACCACAAAAACCACCTTTTGTGATACCCGAAATACCAAACGGACCGTTAGATATCATTCACACTGATATTTATACAATCAACGACAACTACAATCTGACCATAATCGATAAATTCTCAAAGTTCGCTCAAGCCTACCCACTCACAAACAGAAACTCCGTCAGTGTCACAAAAGCCTTTAAAACATTCATGAAGCAATTCGGCCTACCGAAAAAGATCATTCTCGATCAGGGCGCCGAGTTCTCAGGGTTAGTCTTCAGAAAATTCCTGGAACAATATAATATAGAACTGCACGTTACATCTTTTCAACAATCAAGTAGTAACTCCACAGTCGAACGGCTACATTCTACATTGACGGAAATATATAGGGTAATTTTCAATAAAAGAAAGGAGTTAAAGTTACCACAAGAACACGACGAAATCCTCGATGAAGCAATTATTACTTACAATAACGCTATCCATTCGAGCACTAATCACACACCCTTCGAATTATTTAGCGGAAGAACACATATTTTCGACCAAACTGTGAAATTCAATAACGAACAAGACTACCTAACAAAACTTAACGAATTCCGTTCTCATATTTACCCCGCGATTAAACTAAATATGGAAGCCTCGACGCGTAGTAGAACAGAGAAATTAAACGAAAAGAGAATAATACCACCTGACATACCTACAGGCAACATAATCCTCAGAAAAGAAAATAGGCGAAATAAACTAACTCCCCGATTTAGCAAACACAAAGCGCTAGTTGACAACGGCATTACTGTACTAACAACAAAAAGACAAAAACTACACAAACAAAAAATAAGAACTGCAACTAAAATAGCAACCGACACATAAACACACCGCTGATTCTGGAATTTTCTATTAACCGCTGCCTACACTAAATTCTTACAAGCTGACGCTAGGGTACGGACGACGTCTCATACTTGACATTTTGGACAAGGACCAACCTCTAATAAAGGTCAACCTGGGACCAGCTAGAGTAGTAGAGTCATTTAGAACCATAAATCATGTAATCAAATTGAACAATTATGAAGAGAGAGCAGCAAGAAAACAATTCTATGATATAAAGCAACACGAAACAAAAAAAAAAAATGGAGAACAGGTTAAGATTAACAACTTCATTAAATCATATTTCTAAAAAAAAAAAAAAAAAAAAAAAAATAAATTCAAAACAGTACAGATGCTGCAACACTATAATCAAATCAGCTACAACATAGACATTTTATATAATCATTTAAGTAACATTACAGAGAGTCTACTTTTTACAAAACCAACTATAATTCCGAAATATACTTTTAACTCCAATGTAATTTTATCAAAGAAATTCTAAAGAGCAAAACATTGAAATACAATTTGAACACGAAATATACAATACCCTTTCATTAGATTCAATAACGAAAAAAAAAAATAACACGTTAATATTTAAGATAAAAATTCCAATACTATCGCAAGAAAATTACCAGTTGTATCAATTAATACCCCTACCTATTGACAAAACAAATTCCTAGTACTCCCCAAATATGTAATAAAAAACACACTAGAAATTAAGATTTCAAAAGTACCTTGTATTATAATAAGCACCCTTAATGTATGTGAGACCCCACTAATTACACCCAATTCAGTATGCTTACATAACCTATTCAACACAGTAAGGCGACTTGCAACGTTATTGATGGAGGGTTATACCCAAAGATCTCCGTACCAACCAAAGGACTGCTACTCATCTTCAACGCAGAAAACAAAATCACTGCATCCAACTGCATGCCCAACAAAACCTTCAGTGGTTCCATGGTCATCCACTATGAGAATTGTCCGATCAAGGTAGATGAGTCGGAATACGTCGACACCGCCACCACTGTAATCAACATATGGGACGTTAGCTTGCTACACATCAGCAATAAGTCAATGATACCTACAACCAAGGAAATAAACTTTGAGGATCTCCACCTGGTCGATTTGCAAAACGATTATATGCAAATGAAAAATCAGGCTACGTTGCATTTAGTAATCGCTTATATACTAATCGGTATCACAATATTGATTACTGCCCTGACATGGATCCACAATCAGAGGTCGGTTGTTACGCCACTACCCTAAGTCGCACTGTCACTCCTATCCAGCACTCGGTTCCTGTACCTTCGTTGTGGCCGTCGTTCCATCTTAAGGGGGGAGGAGTTACCGATAACGGTAATATTCTACCCCCACCTAAACCATCTCGTACAACATCTTCCACTGCTGAAATCAACATTCGGCAGAATGTCGACACAACGGGTTTCACATACAGGGAACATTACATATAATCTTATATATACATAATATTTTCCTAGTACTACCCAAAAAGCCTCTGCGTAGGCAACTATATATACATAACATATTCCTAGTACTAACCAAAAAGCCTCTGCGTAGGCAACTATATGTACATAATATTTTCCTAGTACTACATACATAATACAACATAGTATAAGAATATAAGAATGCCGATTCGGTGAATTCTCGCATACTAACTAAAGCCTCTGCGAAGGTTTCATAATAAGAAAATGAAATAAAATACATCAGTTGATTTTGGAGACTAAAGAGAATCAGACGTCTTTGACTATTTGTCTATTTTTTACCAAGGACCATATTATCAAGGACGTAACTCGCGCTTCGATGATATTTGAATTGCTTTTTGGGCCAACGCTTATTTGAATTATTAGCCGTTTTTACCACTTGAATTCATATATATTTATATCTGGCGTGATATTCTGTTGCGTTTGTGTGGTATATATATATATAAAACATATTCCTCACATTCCTCCCTTTCTTCGGGAGCCAAATCCTTCCCTCCTTTTTTTCTTATAGAGTTTTTTTTTTTTTTTGGTGTGGCCATTTATGGCAATCCATTTTCCAACCAGGCATCTTTTCCAACTTTTTGGCAGATCGTGAGCATCTTTTCAATTATTCCCATGCCTTCTTTTGGCATGGGTGGCTCCGACTGTATCTTTTACATATATACTGTATTTACAATATTACTTATATCTACTTAACCTAAACTTCATATATTTTTTCCTAATCTACCTAATCTAAACTTCAAAATTGTCTACTATCCTAAGCTTCATATTTTTTTTTATTCTACCTATTCTAAACTCCAAAAATATCTACTATCCTAAACTTCATGTTTTTTTTTTCTACTCTACCTATTCTAAACTCCAAAAAGATCTTTTATCCTAAACTTCATGTTTTTCTTATTCTACCTATTCTATATTGTAGAAAGCAGATTCCAGTGGTGTAAAATTAAGACACCAGTAGTACTTCTTTAATGGAGTTCAGTTTATTGAATGAATCTTAATTCTGATACAATTGTTAACTAAAGCTAAGACCGCGTAGCTGCGCTGCTAGCAATGCTGGCAGAGGTGCGGTATGCTTATGTATAAGCATATTTATGTATAAATGTATAAATGTTTATATAAGAATATGTATGTGAATATGCCGCCGCAGCGGAAGAGTGAGGATGTATCATATTGCATCTTAGGACAGAGTGGCCGCGCGTGTTATATTTGCCGACACAGCAATTGTCCAGCACCATGCACTCATGGGTGGTCATTTTACTTAAAAGGCAAATACACTTGCTTTATGTTATTAATATATTATTCCAGAACATGCTACATCCCCCTCTTTAGAAAAATAACGTAATTATATGGAGTTATTTTCTAATTTTTATTATATGGAAATTTATTTATGTATTATTGATAATAATTTTTTTTTTGTTTGAATGTTTGATTATTCGTTTAATGATATATGTGGTATTGTGTCATTAAATGTAGGGAATTTTTTTTGTTTTATTATTATTTTTTATATATATATTAATTGATTAAAATTTTTAACCTATCTTTATGCCCTAATTGTATCTTATTCTTTGAATCTTTAATTAAAATGTTATCCCTATCCTTTATTTCTTCTATAATGAATGGGCCTAAATACTTAGGTTCTAACTTATGACCCGTATCATTAATAAAACTTTATAACTAATTCTAATTCGATATTTTTTACTTTCCTATCATATACTTCCTTATTCTTTGCCTTATGCTGTTCTAACATAATTCTGGCTCTTTTATAGGACTGTTCTAATCTAAACTTCGATTCCTTAGCATAATCTTCTATGTTATATAGTGGATTTATCTTATCAACACTATTAAAATGTTTGGGTAAATTTGAAGTTTTACCGAATACCAACTCATATGGACAATAATCATGTGCCATAGAGGGTGTTGTATTAAAACAATATGCGAAGTATCGTATCCATACATCTCAATCAGTTTTGTCAACTGAAATGCATAAATCTTCAATTATTGAGTTTCTATATTCTGTTCCCATGTCCGTAATGAACGTCTTCATTGGACCGTACTGCAGAATGAAATCTTCAAATATAGCTTTCGCTACTGTTTTTGCACTTTTGTCTTTAATTGGTATAATTACAAGATATTTTATTAAGTCGCAGATTAAGGTTACTGCGTATTCATTTCCGTTTTTTGTTTTTGGGAGTGTACCGATCGTATCCACTTATTACATTTAGTAGCGCTACTCTTAAAAATTGTAAAATCTTATTGCTCATATTTTTGAAAGATTCTAAGATTCGGTGCCACTTTGACTTTACTGATATTGGGTATACCGGCTTCTTTTTCGAGCCTTTGAAAAAATTGACCTAAGTCCAGAATTCCATTGGTATACATATCGCAAATGTCAATTCTTGCTATAACTTTCTTGCCATGTTTGAATGGGCTTAAAGATTTAGTTATTCGCAAGGTCACTACTTTTCGTACTTCGTCATTTACAATGACATCATATACGTTGGGCTTAGAAGCATTAAGAGATTGCTTTTGCAACTCTTCTATATTATTTTCTTTATCTTTTCCTGCGCAGGAATTTAACTGTTTACTTTGATTTCTGGTAGTGACTCTCAGAATTTTGTTACTATTTTGTATATTTTGTAAGTCCTGTAATTTTTTCTTTTCCTTTTGTTACTTAATTTTTTTGTTAAATTAATTGCTGTTTACTTTTCAAGCATTTTCCTTACATTTTTTTTTCTTGCTTTGCGCTTATTAAATTGTTTCATTTACTTGATTTTTTGTTTATTACTTTTCATCAATTATTTCATTCTCTTTTTTCGTACTTAAAATTAAAGTGTGTTGTTGCTGCTGCTTGTATTTTTTTCTCGAATGCAAAAAAATTTCAAAATGTAGTACAGTTGCTTGTTTTTTGAAGGATGATGGAGAAGAAGTTCTTCTCAGGAGAATAATGTTGGGCAGGAGGATAAGGATGCTAAGGTATGCTTTAGCTGGAAGTTCTCATCTGGGAACTTGTTGCCGTAGATGGACTTGCCGTCAGTGCCATTGTGCCACTTGGCACATGAAGTTTGGGATGACGCGATGGAAAATGGAGCCCTTGTAGCCAAAGCCCTTCTCGCCGGTGCACAAGGCGCGGAAATTTTCGGCAGTTTTGGGAACAACATCAGAGCGCAGCTCCATGGTGATCCTACCGAGGGGCTCGCCATCGGCGGTCATATCAAAGAAAACTCTTGGTAAATTACTCATTTTCGACGCTCTCGAATACACGCGAACAAACTGAATTCCAAATTGCAACTGACCTCAACTAAATCTGCTACAATGTTAGTATTCCTATTTACTATCTTCCTAAAAATAATCGTCTAATGTAGTCATTTTAGTCAATTGATATATATACTTTTTTCAGTTTTAATTTTTATACCTTTGCAAAAAAGGTATATTAATTTTGGTCAGAAGTTTGCAACGCATAGAAGGAAGCATCTCCGACTATATAAAGTATATATATTCTTGATCAGCACGATGAGCTGAGTTCATTTAGCCCTGTCGGTCTGTCCGTATGTCCGTCTGTCCGTCTGTCTGGATCAACGCAATCTCCTCCGAGACCCTTAAAGCTACAGAGCTGAAACTTTGCACCTAGGCTTCTTTTTGCTGCAGGCATTGTATATCTCGGAATCATTCCGATCGGATGACTATATCATATAGCTCCCATAGGAACGATCGGTCGTGAATAAGCTTTAACCTCAATAACTTTGTTGTTTTCCAACGAAATATTACGAAAGCCGGTATTTGTGAGTTTTATATACTTCTTACTATATCCACCAAGTTTCATCAAAATCGGTTGACTATATCATATAGCTCCCATAGGAACGATCGGTCATGAATATGGATTTCGAGCAATAACTTGGTTGTTTTAAAAGCGATTATCACTAAATTTGGTATTTATGAGTTTTATATACTTTCTAACATATCTGGAAAGTTTTATCAGAATCGGGGCACTATATCATATAGCTCCCATAGGAACGATCGGCCAAATAATTGGTTTATGTAAGCAGACTGACTTAGGCTTAAACTGCTTGCACTTCTGTCAATTTTAATTCCAATAAAGAATTTTATATCCATTAAGTCTATCATATTAATTTTTCTCATTAAGTATGACTTAAATTTGGACATAGTTTCAATATTTTCTGTTGCTATGACAACATCATCTACATAAAGTAGTACATAAATATTTTTCGAAATATTTCCATTGTCATAAATATAAATGCAACGATCAACTTCTGAGCTTATAAATCCAATTTCTTTCAGTGCTCCTTCAAAAACCTCAAACCAACATCTAGCTGCCTGTTTCAACCCATACAGAGCTTTATTTAATTTACATACTTTATCATCTCCATATGATAGACCTTGAGGAACATGCATAAAAATTTCCTCCTTTAATTCACCATTCAAAAAGGCCGTTTTCACATCCATCTGGTGAACTTGTAAATTAAATTGGTTTGAAAGAGCTAAAATGAGCCTTAAACTTGAAATCCGTGCGACAGGGGCAAAAGTTTCCTCATAATCTAGCATATACTCTTGCGTAAAACCACGAGCTACTAGTCTCGCTTTATATTTGGTTGGATTTCCGAACTCATCATGCTTGATTAAGAATACCCACTTACTGTCGACTAAATTCTTCTTCTCAGGTTTGTCTACTATGTCCCATGTATCATGCGTTCGGCAACGCCATTCTGCTGAGGGGTATGCGGCACTGTTAAATGATAACTTATTCCTTTGTCTACACAAAATTGTTTCATTTCATTTCACAAATACTCCCTTCCGTTATCTATAAGTAAGTTGACAACTCTCAAGCTAAAGTGACATTCACTTTTTGCAATAAAGTCCTTAAAGATAGAAAATACATCTGATTTGTAGCTCAGCAAATACGTAACACAATAGTGCGTGTATTGGTCACATAATAATTTTTACCATCCACTGTAGACGGTGTTATCGGACCACAAACATCACAATGTACAACAAACAAAGGTCTTTTGATGTATTCCTTTTTTTTTGGATTTTTAAAATGGAAGTCTGCACTGTTTTCCCTTGACACATGCCTCACATATTTTATCGTCTATTTCAACATTCTTTAAAAGTTGAGTATCGTTAAACATGTTATGCCTCTTGATTTCTAAAAACTTGCCTTTACTTATGTGGCCCAACCTTTTATGCCACTAACGATATTCTTCATTACTCTTATTAACTTTGTTTAATGCAAACGCATTATGCAATGAGTAAAATTTTATAATTGGAACATTGTACTCACATGTTTCATTAAGAATGACTATGCCATCTTTTGTAGCTCTTACACCTCCTGGATAAAACTCAATAGTTACTCCAGAGTCTTGCATTCTCTTAACAGATAAAAGGTTGTGCGGAATTTCTCTGCAAAACAGAACATCCTCCAATGTGACCATTGCCTGGCAGTTGCTACGAAACTTCACAATGCCTTTCGCTGTGGCATACACAAATGCACCATTCTTTGCCACTGCAATTCCAATTGGAGATTCTAGTTCGATGTATTCAGTAAACACATTCTTGTCATTTATAACATGGTCAGATGCTCCTGAATCCAGTATAAATGGCACACATTCTCCTGCTCCAGGAAAGCTTATCATTCGCTGCATCATAAATGCAAAACCTTGGTGACGAACAACTGCTGCGGTTTGGGCCTGCTTCTCTGCAGCACTATTTTCATTATTTAACAGAAACCTTGTAAACTTAAAACAGTCTTTCTTTAAATGGCCATTCTTGCCACAGTAAAAACATTTTATTAACTTTGATTTTGCTTTATTATTATGACGAAATTTATTGTTCATTTTATTTAAATATTTATTCGTCTTATTCTTAAAGGACTGATTTCCACTTATAACATTAAAACTTTCGCGCTGGTGTCTTTGCTAGCATTTTTAATTTTAATTTCATGATCAAGCAGACGGTATTTTACAAAAGTCAAGGTTATATTATCGTCGGACAACGTTTCAATGGCAGTAACTACTCCATCATAACAAGGTGTCAATGTCATCAATAAATGACTTATTTTGTCCACCTCCTCAACCTTAGCTCCTGCTGATACTAACTCGCCTATCAAGTCGTCGAACAATTTAAAATGATTTATTAAATCTGTATCACTTTTCAACTTAAGGGACAATAATTGTTTTCGGACGGACAGTTGTGTCGCTAAGCTTTTTCGCTCATAAATTGCGTCGAGGTCAGAAAACACTTTCTTTGCAGAACTTTCATGTGGAACGAAACTTAAAAAATGAGTCATTTAAATATTCAATTATTATTCCCTTGGCTAGACTATCATTTTTAATCCATGTTTCATCTTTCTCTGCTGGCACTTCACTATCCACTACATTAAGTAAATTATTTTCCAATAATAATGCCCGAACTCTAAACTTCCAAATTGTATATTTTTCCCCATCAAAGGGTTTAATATTTCTTTTAATTTTATCCATTGTGTCTGGGCCCATAACCTATTGTAAATTCCAAGCTGGATAAAAAGAACTTTTTATTTAATTTTAGTTATATTGTTTTATTTGTTCTAGCACAGTACACTAAACTTTACACTTCCAAGTATCAAAGGCAATTAATTCTATTGAGTGACATTCAATTAAAATGAGACCTTTGAAAACATTTTTGGTTGCAGTGAAAACTGGCACCGTTAGCAACCTTTCTTTGCATGTGTTCGACATTGCTTTTGCTTGGCAGTACAACAATTTCACCATGTTGCAAGTCGCTTTATCAAGTTGCATGATACACAACATTCCTGCTAAACATTTAATCATGTGGTGGAATTCACATACATTCAACACATTCAACATGATGAGATTCATATACATTCAACAAAATCACAACAAACTCAACATGATGAAATCCACATACATTCAACACATTCAACATGATGAAATCCACACACATTCAACACTTATATTAACGATATACTCAATAGCATAGGAAAGGCAAAATATTTCTCCACAATAGATCTGGCAAGTGGATTTCACCAGATTGAAATGCATCCAGATGATATGGCCAATACGGATTTTCTGTCGAGAATGGACACTAGGAATTTCTGCGAATGCCTTTCGGGCTTAAAAACGCACCGGCTACATTTCAAAGGGTAATGGACAATGTGCTAGGAGACTTGATAGGGAATACTTGTCTTGTCTACCTAGACGATATTATAATTTTTTCCACATCCCTCCAAAAACACTTGTCAGACCTTAAAGCCGTCTTTCGGTAATTGCAATTATCAAACTTAAAAACCCAAACGAACAAATCCAACTTTCTAAGGAAAGAAATAGACTTCTTGGGACATATAGTCACACAAGAGGGAATCAAACCCAATCCAAATAAGATAAAAGCAATTAAAGACTTCCAGTGTCCCAAGACTATCAAACAGATAAAATCATTCCTAGGATTACTAGGCTATTACAAGAAATTTATAAAGGATTTTGCTAAAATTACAAAACCAATCACGAGACAACTTAAAGGAAGCAAATCGATTATAATTGACACGGAGTTCAAAAAAGCATTCGACTATTGTAAAACACTATTAACAAACGACCCTATACTACAATACCCTGACTTCAAAAAACCTTTTACACTAACGACAGACGCGAGTAACTTCGCCATAGGAGCCGTACTGTCACAAGGCCCTGACAAATCCGACAAACCTATTTGCTTTGCAAGTAGGACGCTTTCGGACACAGAAACCCGGTACTCGACTGTAGAAAAGGAAATGCTAGCCATAGTCTGGGCAGTAAAATATTTTCGACCGTACATATACGGTAATAAAGTCAAAATTGTCACAGACCACAAACCCCTAGTCTGGCTAGAAATTTTCTAGGTTCAAAATCCGAAACTCCTTCGCTGGAAATTAACCTTGTCCGAATGTGACTATGAGATGGTCTATAAAAAGGGTTCACAAAATGTCATTGCAGATGCACTGAGCAGAATGGAACCGAATATGTGCACAAACGACACCAGCCCGGGACTAAACCCTACTATACCACTTTCTTCCAGTCCGTTAAATACATTCACCATGCAAACAATATTTAAACTTCATCCAATCTCTTCATGTGTTAAAATATCCCCGTTCACACACAAAGTCCGTAGTTGTATTTCAGAACCATCTTTCACCTTAGAAAATACATCAAGAATTCTAAAAAACTTACTTAAACCAAAGAAGACATTAGCAGTGCATACCACCGACGAAATATTCGCCGTAATACAAGAATCATACTTCAAATACTTCGCAGACACCGGTCTGTATAAAATATGCAGGTGTTTGACGTTCCTTTCGGAACCAAATAACTCAGACGAGACAGAGAACATAATAAAGACCGATCACACCAACAACAACCATAAAGGTATAGACGATCTAAAAACAAAATCTCTGAAATAATACGAGACTGTGAAGTTTGCTTAACTCTCAAATACGACAGGCAACCACAAAAACCACCTTTTGTGATACCCGAAATACCAAACGGACCGTTAGATATCATTCATACTGATATTTATACAATCAACGACAACTACAATCTGACCATAATCGATAAATTCTCAAAGTTCGCTCAAGCCTACCCACTCACAAACAGAAACTCCGTCAGTGTCACAAAAGCCTTCAAAACATTCATGAAGCAATTCGGCCTACCGAAAAAGATCATTCTCGATCAGGGCGCCGAGTTCTCAGGGTTAGTCTTCAGGAAATTCCTGGAACAATATAATATAGAACTGCACGTTACATCGTAACATAGTAACTCCACAGTCGAACGGCTACATTCTATATTGACGGAAATATAGAATAATAATTTTCAACAAAAGAAAGGAGTTAAAATTACCACAAGAACACGACGAAATCCTCGATGAATCAATTATTATTTACAATAATGCTATCCATTCGAGCACTAATCACACACCCTTCGAATTATTTAGCGAAAGAACACATATTTTCGACCAAACTGTGAAATTCAACAACGAACAAGACTACCTAACAAAACTTAACGAATTCCGTTCTCATATTTACCCCGCGATTAAACTAAATATGGAAGCCTCGACGCGTAGTAGAACAGACAAATTAAACGAAAAGAGAATAATATCACCTGACATACCTACAGGCAACATAATCCTCAGAAAAGAAATTAGGCGAAATAAACTAACTCCCCGATTTAGCAAACTGCGCTAGTTGAGAACGGCACTACTGTACTAACAGCAAAAAGACAGAAGCTACACAAACAAAAAATAAGAAAAGCAACTAAAATAGCAACCGACACATAAACCCACCGCTTGATTCTGGAATTTTCTTATTAACCGCTACCTACACTAAATTCTTACAGGCTGACACTAGGGTACGGACAACGTCTCATACTTGACATTTTGGACAAGGACCACCCTTTAACAAAGGTCAACCTGGAGTCATTTAGAAACATAAATCATGTAATCAATTGAACGATTATGAAGAGGGCAGCAAGAGAAATCCTGGAAACAATAGACAAATTGCCAATGAGAAACAATTCTATGATATAAAAGCAACACTAAACGAAAAAATGGGACAGGTTCTTGAAAAATTAAAAGTTTTATTTCCCAACAATAACAGAACTAAGAGGGGACTTATCAACGGACTAGGAAACATATTTAAAATCGTCACGGGAAACATGGACGCAGACAATGAGGCAAGAATAGATAAAGATTTGTCGAAACTTCAAAAGGAGTCAAAACTTAACATACAATTTCAATAAAAACCTAGGATCAGGTTTAAACATATAGCAGACCATATTAATGAAGAACAGGTTAAGATTAA
This sequence comes from Drosophila neocordata, assembly GCA_018903615.1. Lineage (NCBI taxonomy): Eukaryota > Metazoa > Arthropoda > Insecta > Diptera > Drosophilidae > Drosophila > Drosophila neocordata. The sequence goes on from JAEIGI010000110.1 coordinate 13,133, forward strand.
CAACTTCATTAAATCATATCAAAATACTATTTTTAAAGAAATAAATTCATAACAGTATAGGGTACAGATGCACCAACACTATAATCGAATCAGCTACAATATAAACATTTTATATAATCATTTAAGTAACATTGCAGATAGTCTACTTTTTACAAAACTAAAAATAATTAACAAACGACCCTATACTACAATACCCTGACTTCAAAAAACCTTTTACACTAACGACAGACGCGAGTAACTTCGCCATAGGAGCCGTACTGTCACAAGGCCCTGACAAATCCGACAAACCTATTTGCTTTGCAAGTAGGACGCTTTCGGACACAGAAACCCGGTACTCGACTGTAGAAAAGGAAATGCTAGCCATAGTCTGGGCAGTAAAATATTTTCGACCGTACATATACGGTAATAAAGTCAAAATTGTCACAGACCACAAACCCCTAGTCTGGCTAGAAATTTTCTAGGTTCAAAATCCGAAACTCCTTCGCTGGAAATTAACCTTGTCCGAATGTGACTATGAGACACCAGCCCGGGACTAAACCCTACTATACCACTTTCTTCCAGTCCGTTAAATACATTCACCATGCAAACAATATTTAAACTTCATCCAATCTCTTCATGTGTTAAAATATCCCCGTTCACACACAAAGTCCGTAGTTGTATTTCAGAACCATCTTTCACCTTAGAAAATACATCAAGAATTCTAAAAAACTTACTTAAACCAAAGAAGACATTAGCAGTGCATACCACCGACGAAATATTCGCCGTAATACAAGAATCATACTTCAAATACTTCGCAGACACCGGTCTGTATAAAATATGCAGGTGTTTGACGTTCCTTTCGGAACCAAATAACTCAGACGAGACAGAGAACATAATAAAGACCGATCACACCAACAACAACCATAGAGGTATAGACGATCTAAAAAACAAAATCTCTGAAATAATACGAGACTGTGAAGTTTGCTTAACTCTCAAATACGACAGGCAACCACAAAAACCACCTTTTGTGATACCCGAAATACCAAACGGACCGTTAGATATCATTCATACTGATATTTATACAATCAACGACAACTACAATCTGACCATAATCGATAAATTCTCAAAGTTCGCTCAAGCCTACCCACTCACAAACAGAAACTCCGTCAGTGTCACAAAAGCCTTCAAAACATTCATGAAGCAATTCGGCCTACCGAAAAAGATCATTCTCGATCAGGGCGCCGAGTTCTCAGGGTTAGTCTTCAGGAAATTCCTGGAACAATATAATATAGAACTGCACGTTACATCGTAACATAGTAACTCCACAGTCGAACGGCTACATTCTATATTGACGGAAATATAGAATAATAATTTTCAACAAAAGAAAGGAGTTAAAATTACCACAAGAACACGACGAAATCCTCGATGAATCAATTATTATTTACAATAATGCTATCCATTCGAGCACTAATCACACACCCTTCGAATTATTTAGCGAAAGAACACATATTTTCGACCAAACTGTGAAATTCAACAACGAACAAGACTACCTAACAAAACTTAACGAATTCCGTTCTCATATTTACCCCGCGATTAAACTAAATATGGAAGCCTCGACGCGTAGTAGAACAGACAAATTAAACGAAAAGAGAATAATATCACCTGACATACCTACAGGCAACATAATCCTCAGAAAAGAAATTAGGCGAAATAAACTAACTCCCCGATTTAGCAAACTGCGCTAGTTGAGAACGGCACTACTGTACTAACAGCAAAAAGACAGAAGCTACACAAACAAAAAATAAGAAAAGCAACTAAAATAGCAACCGACACATAAACCCACCGCTTGATTCTGGAATTTTCTTATTAACCGCTACCTACACTAAATTCTTACAGGCTGACACTAGGGTACGGACAACGTCTCATACTTGACATTTTGGACAAGGACCACCCTTTAACAAAGGTCAACCTGGAGTCATTTAGAAACATAAATCATGTAATCCAATTGAACGATTATGAAGAGGGCAGCAAGAGAAATCCTGGAAACAATAGACAAATTGCCAATGAGAAACAATTCTATGATATAAAAGCAACACTAAACGAAAAAATGGGACAGGTTCTTGAAAAATTAAAAGTTTTATTTCCCAACAATAACAGAACTAAGAGGGGACTTATCAACGGACTAGGAAACATAGTTAAAATCGTCACGGGAAACATGGACGCAGACAATGAGGCAAGAATAGATAAAGATTTGTCGAAACTTCAAAAGGAGTCAAAACTTAACATACAATTTCAATAAAAACCTAGGATCAGGTTTAAACATATAGCAGACCATATTAATGGAGAACAGGTTAAGATTAACAACTTCATTAAATCATATCAAAATACTATTTTTAAAGAAATAAATTCATAACAGTATAGGGTACAGATGCACCAACACTATAATCGAATCAGCTACAATATAGACATTTTATATAATCATTTAAGTAACATTGCAGAGAGTCTACTTTTTACAAAACTAAAAATAATTCCGAAATATATTTTTTTAACTCCAATGAAATATCAATTATCAAAGAAATTCTACAAAAAAAAAAAAACAAAAACATTGAAACAAAATTTGAACACGAAATATACAATATACTCTCATTAGATTCAATAACAAAAAATAACACATTAATATTTAAGATGAAAATTCCAATACTATCGCAAGAAAATTACCAGATGTATCAATTCATACCCCTACCTATTGACAAAACAAATTCCTAGTACTCCCCAAATATGTAATAAAAAACACACTAGAAATTAAGATTTCAAAATCACCTTGTATTAAAATAAGCACCCTTAATGTATGTGAGACCCCACTAATTACACCCAATCCAGAATGCTTACATAACCTATTCAACAACAGTAAGGCGACTTGCAACGTTATTGATGGAGGACTATACCCAAAGATCTCCGTACCAACCAAGGGACTGCTACTCATCTTTAACGCAAAAAACAAAACCATTGCATCCAAGTGCATGCCCAACAAAACCTTCAGTGGTTCCATGGTCATCCACTATGAGAATTGTTCGATCAAGGTAGATGGATTGGAATACGTCGACACCGCCACCACCGTAATCGACATATGGGACGTTAGCTTGCCACACATCAGCAATATGTCAGTGATACCTACAACCAAGGATATAAACTTTGAGGATCTCCACCTGGTCGATTTGCAAAACGATCTGAACATAATGCAAATGAAAAATCAGGATACATCGCATTTAATAATCGTTTATATACTAATCGGAATCACAATATTGATTACTGCCCTAACATGGATCCACAATCGGAGGTCGGTCGTTTTTACGTCCACTACCCTAAGTCCCACTGTCACTCCTATCCAGCACTCGGTTCCTGTACCTTTGTGGCCGTCGTTCCATCTTAAGGGGGAGGAGTTACCGATAACGGTAATGTTCTACCCCCACCTAAACCATCTCGTGCAACTCCCATGGCCCACTAATGTCAATCAACCCAGACATAACTGTTGCAACACCTTTCTGTTGAAATCAACATCCGGCAGAATGCCGACACAACGGGTTTCACATACAGGGAACATTACATATAATCTTATATATACATAATATTTTCCAAAAAGCCTCTGCGTAGGCAACATAGTATAAGATTATTGAGAATGCCGATTCAGCGAATTCTGGCATACTAACCCACAAAACGAAATAAAAGACATTTAGTTGTTAATTCAGACTGAAGGGAAGCAGACGTCTTTGACTTTTTAATTTAACAAGGACCATATTAAGCAAGGACATAATTCGCGCGCTTCGATGATATTTGAATTGCTTTTTGGGCCAACGCTTATTTGAATTATTAGCCGTTTTTACCACTTGAATTCATATATATTTATATCTGGCGTGATATTCTGTTGCGTTTGTGTGGTATATATATATAAATAACATATTCCTCACATTCCTCCCTTTCTTCGGGAGCCAAATCCTTCCCTCCTTTTTTTCTTATAGAATTTTTTTTTTTTTTTTTTTGTTGTGGCCATTTATGGCATCTTTTAGTTAATGGCAATCCATTTTCCAACCAGGCATCTTTTCCAACTTTTTGGCAGATCGTGAGCATCTTTTCAATTATTCCCATGCCTTCTTTTGGTATGGGTGGCTCCGACTGCATCTTTTACATATATACTATATTTACAATATTACTTATATCTACTTAACCTAAACTTCATATATTTTTTCCTAATCTACCTAACCTAAACTCCAAAAGTGTCTACTATCCTAAGCTTCATATTTTTTTTATTCTACCTATTCTAAACTCCAAAAATATCTACTATCCTAAACTTCATGTTTGTTTTCTATTCTACCTATTCTAAACTCCAAAAATATCTACTATCCTAAACTTCATGTTTTTTTTCTACTCTACCTATTCTAAACTCCAAAAAGATCTTTTATCCTAAACTTCATGTTTTTCTTATTCTACCTATTCTATATTGTAGAAAGCAGATTCCAGTGGTGTAAAATAAAGACACCAGTAGTACTTCTTTAATGGAGTTCAGTTTATTGAATGAATCTTAATTCTGATACAATTGTTAACTAAAGCTAAGACCGCGTAGCTGCGCTGCTAGCAATGCAGGCAGAGGCGCGGTATGCTTATGTATAAGCATATTTATGTATAAATGTATAAATGTTTATATAAGAATATGTATGTGAATATGCCGCCGCAGCGGAAGAGTGAGGATGTATCATATTGCATCTTAGGACAGAGTGGCCGCGCGTGTTATATTTGCCGACACAGCAATTGTCCAGCACCATGCACTCATGGGTGGTCATGTTACTTAAAAGGCAAATACACTTGCTTTATGTTATTAATATATTATTCCAGAACATGCTACATCCCCCTCTTTAGAAAAATAACGTAATTATATGGAGTTATTTTCTAATTTTTATTATATGGAAATTTATTTATGTATTATTGATAATAAATTTTTTTTGTTTGAATGTTTGATTATTCGTTTAATGATATATGTGGTATTGTGTCATTAAATGTAGGGAATTTTTTTTGTTTTATTATTATTTTTTATATATATATTAATTGATTAAAATTTTTAACCTATCTTTATGCCCTAATTGTATCTTATTCTTTGAATCTTTAATTAAAATGTTATCCCTATCCTTTATTTCTTCTATAATGAATGGGCCTAAATACTTAGGTTCTAACTTATGACCCGTATCATTACGTAATAAAACTTTATAACTAATTCTATGTTATATAGTGGATTTATCTTATCAACACTATTAAAATGTTTGGGTAAATTTGAAGTTTTACCGAATACCAACTCATATGGACAATAATCATGTGCCATAGAGGGTGTTGTATTAAAACAATATGCGAAGTATCGTATCCATACATCTCAATCAGTTTTGTCAACTGAAATGCATAAATCTTCAATTATTGAGTTTCTATATTCTGTTCCCATGTCCGTAATGAACGTCTTCATTGGACCGTACTGCAGAATGAAATCTTCAAATATAGCTTTCGCTACTGTTTTTGCACTTTGTCTTTAATTGGTATAATTACAAGATATTTTATTAAGTCGCAGATTAAGGTTACTGCGTATTCATTTCCGTTTTTTGTTTTTGAGAGTGTACCGATCGTATCCACTATTTCCCTGTCGAAAGCCAATTGTGGCGATTCAGTTATAACTAACGGTGTTTTTTGTTATTTTTGCTTTTTGACACTTATTACATTTTTTTATATATTAAAATATATCTCGTGTCATATTCTTCCAATAATAATGTCTTTTTATTTTGGCTATGGTTCTTAATATTTCAGTATGACCTCCTTGTATAGGGTCATCGTGGAACGTAAACAGTATTGCTTCTTTTTCTTTATCATTATTTGATAATAGGGTCACCGGCTTGAGTAGCGCTACTCTTTAAAATTGTAAAATCTTATTGCCCATATTTTTGAAAGATTCTATTGAAATAGTTTCAAAGATCTTTTCGCTCGGTGCCACTTTGACTTTACTGATATTGAGTATACCGGCTTCTTTTTCGAGCCTTTGAAAAAATTGACCTAAGTCGAGAATTCCATTGGTATACATATCGCAAATGTCAATTCTTGCTATAACTTTCTTGCCATGGTTGAATGGGCTTAAAGAATTAGTTATTCGCAAGGTCACTACTTCACACACACGTCATATACGTTGGGCTTAGAAGCATTAAGAGATTGCTTTTGCAACTCTTCTATATTATTTTCTTTATCTTTCCCTGCGCAGGAATTTAACTGTTAACTTTGATTTCTGGTAGTGACTCTCAGAATTTTGTTACTATTTTGTATATTTTGTAAGTCCTGTAATTTTTCTTTTCCTTTTGTTACTTAATTTTTTTTGTTAAATTAATTGCTGTTTACTTTTCATGCATTTTCCCTACATTATTTTTACAGGAGAATAATGTTGGGCAGGAGGATAAGGAGGTAGGGGGAAATGGGAGAAGTCTCAGCCAGTCTCCTAAGCAATCGACAGAATACCGGGTTCGGTATGCTTTAGCTGGAAGTTCTCATCTGGGAACTTGTTGCCGTAGATGGACTTGCCGCCAGTGCCATTGTGGTTGGTGAAGTCACCGCCTTGGCACATGAAGTTTGGGATGACGCGATGGAAAATGGAGCCCTTGTAGCCAAATCCCTTCTCGCCGGTGCACAAGGCGCGGAAATTTTCGGCAGTTTTGGGAACAACATCAGAGCGCAGCTCCATGGTGATCCTACCGAGGGGCTCGCCTTCGGCGGTCATATCAAAGAAAACTCTTGGTAAATTACTCATTTTCGACGCTCTCGAATACACGCGAACAAACTGAATTCCAAATTGCAACTGACCTCAACTAAATCTGCTACAATGTTAGTATTCCTATTTACTATCTTCCTAAAAATAATCGTCTAATGTAGTCATTTTAGTCAATTGATATATATACTTTTTCAGTTTTAATTTTTATTTAAAGAATTAGAAAATTTTTTTTTTTATATAATAATTTTTTTGAAATGAATGGTCTTAAATGTACATTTGATGACTCTATTTTTTGATTAAGTTAGCAGTGGAGTCTATTAACCCCATATTGAGTTCATTAAATGGGTCATTAAACTTGTTTATGTTATTGTCAAACATTCAATTTTGAAAATATTTTCCTAGTACTAACCAAAAGCCTCTGCGTAGGCAACATATTATAAGATTATTGAGAATGCCGATTCAGCGAATTCTGGCATACTAACCCACAAAACGAAATAAAAGACATTTAGTTGTTAATTCAGACTGAAGGGAAGCAGACGTCTTTGACTTTTTAATTTAACAAGGACCATATTAGGCAAGGACATAATTCGCGCGCTTCGATGATATTTGAATTGTTTTTTGGGCCAACGCTTATTTGAATTATTAGCCGTTTTTACCACTTGAATTCATATATATTTACATCTGGCGTGATATTCTGTTGCGTTTGTGTGGTATATATATATAAATAACATATTCCTCACATTCCTCCCTTTCTTCGGGAGCCAAATCCTTCCCTCCTTTTTATACCCTGTACCCATAGGGTAAAAGGGTATATTAAAGTCGCTAAAATGTATGTAACAGGCAGAAGGAAGCATCTCCGACCACATAAAGTATATATATTCTTGATCAGCATCAACAGCCGAGTCGATTGAGACATGTCCGTCTGTCCGTCCGTCTGTCCGTCCGTCTGTCCGTCAGTCCGTCCGTATGAACGCGTGGATCTCAGAGACTATAAGAGCTAGAGCAACCAAATTTGGTGTCAGCATTCGTGTAGTGTCTACGCAGATCACGTTTGTTTCAAATTTTTGCCACGCCCACTTCCGCCCCCGCAATTTAGGAAAAACGAAAACCTAGAGTAAAAATGAAGGTAGCGCATTCTTATTTGGCACACCCAATAATATGGCCAAAAGGTATCAGATGACTAAATTTTGTTAAAATCGGACAAGAAATATCAAAGATATATCTATGTAAAATTTGTACTGAAATGCCCAGTGCGACACTGCGTAGTAAGTGTGAGCGAGATAGCATGCGTTCGTTGCTGCCGCTTGTGAGGAGAATTTTAGTTTGAACTGATGGCAAATTTTAAGGAGTTTGATTTAATACAGTTACTCTACTTGGTACAGGGTATAGTCAAAGTCGGCAGGGACGACATGCTTGCTTCATTTTATTCTACCTATTCTAAACTCCAAAAATATCTACTATCCTAAACTTCATGTTTTTTTTTTCTACTCTACCTATTCTAAACTCCAAAAAGATCTTTTATCCTAAACTTCATGTTTTTCTTATTCTACCTATTCTATATTGTAGAAAGCAGATTCCAGTGGTGTAAAATAAAGACACCAGTAGTACTTCTTTAATGGAGTTCAGTTTATTGAATGAATCTTAATTCTGATACAATTGTTAACTAAAGCTAAGACCGCGTAGCTGCGCTGCTAGCAATGCAGGCAGAGGCGCGCTATGCTTATGTATAAGCATATTTATGTATAAATGTTTATGTTGAAAATATATGAAAAATGGCAACGTGCACAATTGACTCATTAGCATAGCATAGCATTAAGTTACCTACGAGTAACAGATTATGTTAAGTAATATATAACATTCTGTCAACCTTATGTTATGTTATGTCATTCACAATTAATACGCCGAAAAGACCGCACGCGCAAATAAACATAATTATCAGGTTATGGGCCCAGATCGTCGCGTCTAACTGTCGGGTGTGTGAATCAAAGTAAAATTGGTGTACTTTTAACCTTTAACGGCGGAAAAGTGAAAATGATGTCAATGAACGCTATAGAAAAGTTGGATGATCATAATTACGCCACGTGGGCGATTCAGATGAAAAGTCTGTTGGTGCAAGCTGACCTCTGGCCTGTCGTTTGTCAACGTGTGACAAAGCAGGAGAGCGATAGCGCAGAAGCGCGGGCTGCACATGATCTGAGGGATGAAAAAGCTATAGCGGCTATAATGCTGTGTTTGAAGGCAACACAGATTAATAGCGTTAAGCATTGTGAGACATCTGCAAAAGTCTGGAAGAAATTGGAAGAGCTACACGTGCCCAGAGGGCCTGCACGTAGGGTAAGACTCTTGAAGCAGCTTTTGAACACCAAAATGAGCGCAAGTGACAGTATGGCAAGTCATATCAATTCGTTCTTTGATGTGATGGAGAAACTAAATGAGATCGGGGTAGAATTGCCCGATGAATTTGTAGTCATTCTCTTACTGTCATCTTTACCTGAAGGGTATGAAAATTTTGTAATTGCCATAGAAGCCCGAGATGAGCTGCCTAGTATGACGTCATTAAAAGTAAAACTCTTGCAAGAAGGAGAGAGACGTAAAGAGGAGTTCGGGGAAGAAAGAGAGACAAAAATTTTCGGCGCGCAAAACCAAAAGAAGACAAGAAAAAATTGGAAATCGTTTGCAAAGTCTGGCGACAAAAAGGCGGTTTGCTGGAATTGCGGAATTCAAGGTCATAAAGCGGCAGAGTGCAAAGCGAAAGAGAAAATTGAGACGAGATCATTTTCTGCTTATGTGGCAAGGCCATGCCACAAGAAGTTGCCACAAAATGTTTGGTGCTTGGACAGTGGGGCAACGGCGCACTTATGTTCAGATAAGGGTCTGTTCATTAAATTGAAGCTTCATAAGGAAAGAATTACACTAGCGGGTGATAAATTTATTGAAGCGAGTGGCCGTGGAATTGTACGATTGACCTGGAAACACAGCACGATTGATCTACAGAATGTTTTACTGGTAGATAACTTGCAATGTAATTTGATGTCTGTTGCAAAGGCGGCTGGAAAAGGTTTCAAAACAGAATTTAACCAAAGGAAAGCGACCATAAGAGATGCGCATGGTAAGGTGGTATTGGAAGCCACAAATAAAAATGGTCTGTATTTGTTCGATAATAAAATGAACAAGTGTTTTAGCGCCAGTTCTGTTAAAAAGCGATTAGTTAATGGAAACAATCAGCTTGGACATGTAAACTTCGAGTCAAAGAGGAAGTTGGTGAAACAGAAAATGGTTAATGGTGGCGATAAGGGATGGATCAAGTTTCAGAACGAGAAGTCACATGATCAACCAGAGATCGCACAAGTAATTGAGCCTGGATTAAATGAAACGACACCGGAGGAAGAAGCTATGGATTCTCAAGTAAACAACGGTGGGTTGCAATCAGATGACAAAATAATACGTGTTCGCGGAGGACCAGGAAGGCCAAAGAAGATATACACTGGTGGATCAGGGCGTTCATGTTTGCAACATAATGGATCAAACTTAATATCCAAAGGGGAAATGGAAGTTCCCAATAACGTTAAGGAGGCGTTAAATTCTGGATATGCCGATGAATGGAAGACTTCCATGCAGAACGAGCTAGATAGTTTGCGAGGCAGCAAAGCTTGGAATCTAGTCGATTTACCAAAAGGTGGAAAAGTCATCGGATGTAAAAGGGTCTATGCTATCAAGCGAAATAAGGATGGCGAGATCGAGCGACTGAAGTCAAGGCTAGTCGCAAAAGGCTGTAGTCTACGCTATGGAGTAAACTACTGGGATACATTTTCACCAGTAGCACGGTATTCGTCGGTCAGATTAGTGATGGCGATGGCAGTTGAACATAGTCTGTACATGCACCAGATGGATGTTACTGCAGCATACTCAAACAGCGAGTTGAAGGATACAGTATACATGCGTCAACCAGAAGGATTTGTTGACGAGAAATACCCAGAGCGAGTATTGAAGTTAAGGAATGGACGAGGATGGAATGAGGCGATAAACAAAGTTATCGTAAAAATTGGTTTCAGTCCCTGTGCAAGTGAACCTTGCATGTATACCCGTCGGACTGGTAAGAATATCAATTTAATTCTCGTTTATTTAGATGGTCTCATTCTAGCAAGCACTAGTCTACAAGAGTTATCAACTATCAAAAGGCTTATCGCAGAGAAGTTGGATGTGGTAGATGGTGGCAAGCTAAAGCATTTCCTAGGGATGGAAATTGATCGAGATGGCGAAACAGGTGACATATCAGTTGGTCACAAGAACTTCATTGAAGAATTACTTCGCAAATATGGAATGGCTGAGTGCAAGCCAAACGTGGTGCCGTTGGAGCCTGGGTCTCAAGTCAAATGCACCAAAAAGGGATGTAAGAAAGTCAACCAAGTTGAGTACCAGTCGATGATCGGGTCATTGATGTACTTGGCTAAAACGACTCGTCCGGATATTTTGCATTCTGTATCAAAGTTGGCCCAAATGAATGCAAAATTACATGATGAGCATGTAGTTGGGGCAAAGAAAGTCCTGCGATATCTCAGAGGAACTGCAGACCTGAAGCTGCGGTATGTTCGAACTGGAGATCCAATAGTCTGTTACGTGGACACGGATTGGGCAGGTGATTGCAGTGATCGCAAGTCATATAGTGGCTGGGCATTCATCGCTGCAGGTGCAGCGATTACATGGGAATCGAGAAAGCAGAATGTCGTGGCGCTCAGCAGCATGGAGGTTGAGCACGTATCGTTATCGTCAGGGGCCAAGGAAGCGACATACTTAAAGAGGCTGATGTCAGAGATGGGATTTCAAGAGGAAGATCCTATGATTATGTATAGCAATAATCAGAGTGCACAATGTTTAGTTAAGAACCCAACTTATCATTCTTGTAGTAAGCACATTGACATCAAATTCGACCATGTAAGAGAAATGTATAAAGATAATGTAATAGATGTAGTCTATGTACCCACAGAAAGTATGATTGCGGATGTTTTGACCAAGAATTTAAGAAGAGTAAAACATCAAAACTGTGTAAAAGGCCTAGGGTTAAACTAAGGCTTTAATAGAAGAGGCAAAGTCAATTATGGCACGTTGAGAACGAGTGTTGAAAATATATGAAAAATGGCAACGTGCACAATTGACTCATTACCATAGCATAGCATTAAGTTACCTACGAGTAACAGATTATGTTAAGTAATATATAACATTCTGTCAACCTTATGTTATGTTATGTCATTCACAATTAATACGCCGAAAAGACCGCACGCGCAAATAAACATAATTATCAGTTTATATAAGAATATGTATGTAAATATGCCGCCGCAGCGGAAGAGTGAGGATGTATCATATTGCATCTTAGGACAGAGTGGCCGCGCGTGTTATATTTGCCGACACAGCAATTGTCCAGCACCATGCACTCATGGGTGGTCATAGTTACTTAAAAGGCAAATACACTTGCTTTATGTTATTAATATATTATTCCAGAACATGCTACATCCCCCTCTTTAGAAAAATAACGTAATTATATGGAGTTATTTTCTAATTTTTATTATATGGAAATTTATTTATGTATTATTGATAATAATTTTTTTTGTTTGAATGTTTGATTATTCGTTTAATGATATATGTGGTATTGTGTCATTAAATGTAGGGATTTTTTTTTGTTTTATTATTATTTTTTATATATATATTAATTGATTCAAATTTTTAACCTATCTTTATGCCCTAATTGTATCTTATTCTTTGAATCTTTAATTAAAATGTTATCCCTATCCTTTATTTCTTCTATAATGAATGGGCCTAAATACTTAGGTTCTAACTTATGACCCGTATCATTACGTAATAAAACTTTATAACTAATTCTAATTCGATATTTTTTTACTTTCCTATCATATACTTCCTTATTCTTAGCCTTATGCTGTTCTAACATAATTCTGGCTCTTTTATAGGCCTGTTCTAATCTAAATTTCGATTCCTTAGCATAATCTTCTATGTTATATAGTGGATTTATCTTATCAACACTATTAAAATGTTTGGGTAAATTTGAAGTTTTACCGAATACCAACTCATATGGACAATAATCATGTGCCATAGAGGGTGTTGTATTAAAACAATATGCGAAGTATCGTATCCATACATCTCAATCAGTTTTGTCAACTGAAATGCATAAATCTTCAATTATTGAGTTTCTATATTCTGTTCCCATGTCCGTAATGAACGTCTTCATTGGACCGTACTGCAGAATGAAATCTTCAAATATAGCTTTCGCTACTGTTTTTGCACTTTTGTCTTTAATTGGTATAATTACAAGATATTTTATTAAGTCGCAGATTAAGGTTACTGCGTATTCATTTCCGTTGTTTGTTTTTGGGAGTGTACCGATCGTATCCACTATTTCCCTGTCGAAAGCCAGTTGTGGCGTTTCAGTTATAACTAACGGTGTTTTTTGTTATTTTTGCTTTTTGAATCTTATTACATTTAGTAGCGCTAAATCGGCGGTCATATCAAAGAAAACTCTTGGTAAATTACTCATTTTCGACGCTCTCGAATACACGCGAACAAACTGAATTCCAAATTGCAACTGACCTCAACTAAATCTGCTACAATGTTAGTATTCCTATTTACAATCTTCCTAAAAATAATCGTCTAATGTAGTCATTTTAGTCAATTGATATATATACTTTTTCAGTTTTAATTTTTATTTAAAGAATTAGAAAATTTTTTTTTTTTTATATATTTATATCTGGCGTGATATTCTGTTGCGTTTGTGTGGTATATATATATAAATAACATATTCCTCACATTCCTCCCTTTCTTTGGCATGGGTGGCTCCGACTGTATCTTTTACATATATACTATATTTACAATATTACTTATATCTACTTAACCTAAACTTCATATATTTTTTCCTCATCTAAACTCCAAAATTGTCTACTATCCTAAGCTTCATATTTTTTTTATTCTACCTATTCTAAACTCCAAAAATATCTACTATCCTAAACTTCATGTTTTTTTTTTCTACTCTACCTATTCTAAACTCCAAAAAGATCTTTTATCCTAAACTTCATGTTTTTCTTATTCTACCTATTCTATATTGTAGAAAGCAGATTCCAGTGGTGTAAAATAAAGACACCAGTAGTACTTCTTTAATGGAGTTCAGTTTATTGAATGAATCTTAATTCTGATACAATTGTTAACTAAAGGTAAGACCGCGTAGCTGCGCTGCTAGCAATGCAGGCAGAGGCGCGGTATGCTTATGTATAAGCATATTTATGTATAAATGTTTATATAAGAATATGTATGTGAATATGCCGCCGCAGCGGAAGAGTGAGGATGTATCATATTGCATCTTAGGACAGAGTGGCCGCGCGTGTTATATTTGCCGACACAGCAATTGTCCAGCACCATGCACTCATGGGTGGTCATGTTACTTAAAAGGCAAATACACTTGCTTTATGTTATTAATATATTATTCCAGAACATGCTACATCCCCCCTCTTTAGAAAAATAACGTAATTATATGGAGTTATTTTCTAATTTTTATTATATGGAAATTTATTTATGTATTATTGATAATAATTTTTTTTTTTTGTTTGAATGTTTGATTATCCGTTTAATGATATATGTGGTATTGTGTCATTAAATGTAGGGAATTTTTTTTGTTTTATTATTATTTTTTATATATATATTAATTGATTAAAATTTTTAACCTATCTTGATGCACTAATTGTATCTTATTCTTTGAATCTTTAATTAAAATGTTATCCCTATCCTTTATTTCTTCTATAATGAATGGGCCTAAATACTTAGGTTCTAACTTATGACCCGTATCATTACGTAATAAAACTTTATAACTAATTCTAATTCGATATTTTTTACTTTCCTATCATATACTTCCTTATTCTTTGCCTTATGCTGTTCTAACATAATTCTGGCTCTTTTATAGGCCTGTTCTAATCTAAATTTCGATTCCTTAGCATAATCTTCTATGTTATATAGTGGATTTATCTTATCAACACTATTAAAATGTTTGGGTAAATTTGAAGTTTTACCGAATACCAACTCATATGGACAATAATCATGTGCCATAGAGGGTGTTGTATTAAAACAATATGCGAAGTATCGTATCCATACATCTCAATCAGTTTTGTCAACTGAAATGCATAAATCTTCAATTATTGAGTTTCTATATTCTGTTCCCATGTCCGTAATGAACGTCTTCATTGGACCGTACTGCAGAATGAAATCTTCAAATATAGCTTTCGCTACTGTTTTTGCACTTTTGTCTTTAATTGGTATAATTACAAGATATTTTATTAAGTCGCAGATTAAGGTTACTGCGTATTCATTTCCGTTTTTTGTTTTTGGGAGTGTACCGATCGTATCCACTATTTCCCTGTCGAAAGCCAGTTGTGGCGTTTCAGTTATAACTAACGGTGTTTTTTGTTATTTTTGCTTTTTGAAACTTATTACATTTAGTAGCGCTACTCTTAAAAATTGTAAAATCTTATTGCTCATATTTTTGAAAGATTCTAAGATTCGGTGCCACTTTGACTTTACTGATATTGGGTATACCGGCTTCTTTTTCGAGCCTTTGAAAAAATTGACCTAAGTCCAGAATTCCATTGGTATACATATCGCAAATGTCAATTCTTGTTATAACTTTCTTGCCATGTTTGAATGGGCTTAAAGAATTAGTTATTCGCAAGGTCACTACTTTTCGTACTTCGTCATTTACAATGACGTCATATACGTTGGGCTTAGAAGCATTAAGAGATTGCTTTTGCAACTCTTCTATATTATTTTCTTTATCTTTCCCTGCGCAGGAATTTAACTGTTTACTTTGATTTCTGGTAGTGACTCTCAGAATTTTGTTACTATTTTGTATATTTTGTAAGTCCTGTAATTTTTCTTTTCCTTTTGTTACTTAATTTTTTTGTTAAATTAATTGCTGTTTACTTTTCATGCATTTTCCTTACATTTTTTTTCTTGCTTTGCGCTTATTAAATTGTTTCATTTACTTGATTTTTTGTTTATTACTTTTCATCAATTATTTCATTCTCTTTTTCGTACTTAAAATTAAAGTGTGTTGTTGCTGCTGCTTGTATTTTTTTCTCGAATGCAAAAAAAATTTCAAAATGTAGTACAGTTGCTTGTTTTTTGAAGGATGATGGAGAAGAAGTTCTTCTCAGGAGAATAATGTTGGGCAGGAGGATAAGGAGGTGGGGGGAAATGGGAGAAGTCTCAGCCAGTCTCCTAAGCAATCGACAGAATACCGGGTTCGGTATGCTTTAGCTGGAAGTTCTCATCTGGGAACTTGTTGCCGTAGATGGACTTGCCGCCAGTGCCATTGTGGTTGGTGAAGTCACCGCCTTGGCACATGAAGTTTGGGATGACGCGATGGAAAATGGAGCCCTTGTAGCCAAAGCCCTTCTCGCCGGTGCACAAGGCGCGGAAATTTTCGGCAGTTTTGGGAACAACATCAGAGCGCAGCTCCATGGTGATCCTACCGAGGGACTCGCCATCGGCGGTCATATCAAAGAAAACTCTTGGTAAATTACTCATTTTCGACGCTCTCGAATACACGCGAACAAACTGATTTCCAAATTGCAACTGACCTCAACTAAATCTGCTACAATGTTAGTATTCCTATTTACTATCTTCCTAAAAATAATCGTCTAATGTAGTCATTTTAGTCAATTGATATATATACTTTTTTAGTTTTAATTTTTATTTAAAGAATTAGAAAATTTTTTTTTTTTTTATATAATAATTTTTTTTTGAAATGAATGGTCTTAAATCTACATTTGATGACTCTATTTTTTGATTAAGTTAGCAGTGAAGTCTATTAACCCCATATTGAGTTCATTAAATGGGTCATTAAACTTGTTTATGTTATTGTCAAACATTCAATTTTGAAAATATTTTCCTAGTACTAACCAAAAAGCCTCTGCGTAGGCAACATAGTGTAAGATTATTGAGAATGCCGATTCAGCGAATTCTGGCATACTAACCCACAAAACGAAATAAAAGACATTTAGTTGTTAATTCAGACTGAAAGGAAGCAGACGTCTTTGACTTTTTAATTTAACAAGGACCATATTAAGCAAGGACATAATTCGCGCGCTTCGATGATATTTGAATTGCTTTTTGGGCCAACGCTTATTTGAATTATTAGCCGTTTTTACCACTTGAATTCATACATATTTATATCTGGCGTGATATTCTGTTGCGTTTGTGTGGTATATATATATAAATAACATATTCCTCACATTCCTCCCTTTCTTCGGGAGCCAAATCCTTCCCTCCTTTTTTTTCTTATAGAGTTTTTTTTTTTTTTTTTTTTGGTGTGGCCATTTATGGCATCTTTTGGTTAATGGCAATCCATTTTCCAACCAGGCATCTTTTCCAACTTTTTGGCAGATCGTGAGCATCTTTTCAATTATTCCCATGCCTTCTTTTGGCATGGGTGGCTCTGACTGTATCTTTTACATATATACTATATTTACAATATTACTTATATCTACTTAACCTAAACTTCATATATTTTTTCCTAATCTACCTAATCTAAACTCCAAAATTGTCTACTATCCTAAGCTTCATTTTTTTTTTATTCTACCTATTCTAAACTCCAAAAATATCTACTATCCTAAACTTCATGTTTTTTTTTTTCTACTCTACCTATTCTAAACTCAAAAAAGATCTTTTATCCTAAACTTCATGTTTTTCTTATTCTACCTATTCTATATTGTAGAAAGCAGATTCCAGTGGTGTAAAATAAAGACACCAGTAGTACTTCTTTAATGGAGTTCAGTTTATTGAATGAATCTTAATTCTGATACAATTGTTAACTAAAGCTAAGACCGCGTAGCTGCGCTGCTAGCAATGCAGGCAGAGGCGCGGTATGCTTATGTATAAGCATATTTATGTATAAATGTTTATATAAGAATATGTATGTGAATATGCCGCCGCAGCGGAAGAGTGAGGATGTATCATATTGCATCTTAGGACAGAGTGGCCGCGCGTGTTATATTTGCCGACACAGCAATTGTCCAGCACCATGCACTCATGGGTGGTCATGTTACTTAAAAGGCAAATACACTTGCTTTATGTTATTAATATATTATTCCAGAACATGCTACATCCCCCCTCTTTAGAAAAATAACGTAATTATATGGAGTTATTTTCTAATTTTTATTATATGGAAATTTATTTATGTATTATTGATAATAATTTTTTTTTTGTTTGAATGTTTGATTATTCGTTTAATGATATATGTGGTATTGTGTCATTAAATGTAGGGAATTTTTTTTGTTTTATTATTATTTTTTATATATATATTAATTGATTAAAATTTTTAACCTATCTTGATGCACTAATTGTATCTTATTCTTTGAATCTTTAATTAAAATGTTATCCCTATCCTTTATTTCTTCTATAATGAATGGGCCTAAATACTTAGGTTCTAACTTATGACCCGTATCATTACGTAATAAAACTTTATAACTAATTCTAATTCGATATTTTTTACTTTCCTATCATATACTTCCTTATTCTTTGCCTTATGCTGTTCTAACATAATTCTGGCTCTTTTATAGGCCTGTTCTAATCTAAATTTCGATTCCTTAGCATAATCTTCTATGTTATATAGTGGATTTATCTTATCAACACTATTAAAATGTTTGGGTAAATTTGAAGTTTTACCGAATACCAACTCATATGGACAATAATCATGTGCCATAGAGGGTGTTGTATTAAAACAATATGCGAAGTATCGTATCCATACATCTCAATCAGTTTTGTCAACTGAAATGCATAAATCTTCAATTATTGAGTTTCTATATTCTGTTCCCATGTCCGTAATGAACGTCTTCATTGGACCGTACTGCAGAATGAAATCTTCAAATATAGCTTTCGCTACTGTTTTTGCACTTTTGTCTTTAATTGGTATAATTACAAGATATTTTATTAAGTCGCAGATTAAGGTTACTGCGTATTCATTTCCGTTGTTTGTTTTTGGGAGTGTACCGATCGTATCCACTATTTCCCTGTCGAAAGCCAGTTGTGGCGTTTCAGTTATAACTAACGGTGTTTTTTGTTATTTTTGCTTTTTGAATCTTATTACATTTAGTAGCGCTAAATCGGCGGTCATATCAAAGAAAACTCTTGGTAAATTACTCATTTTCGACGCTCTCGAATACACGCGAACAAACTGAATTCCAAATTGCAACTGACCTCAACTAAATCTGCTACAATGTTAGTATTCCTATTTACAATCTTCCTAAAAATAATCGTCTAATGTAGTCATTTTAGTCAATTGATATATATACTTTTTCAGTTTTAATTTTTATTTAAAGAATTAGAAAATTTTTTTTTTTTTATATATTTATATCTGGCGTGATATTCTGTTGCGTTTGTGTGGTATATATATATAAATAACATATTCCTCACATTCCTCCCTTTCTTTGGCATGGGTGGCTCCGACTGTATCTTTTACATATATACTATATTTACAATATTACTTATATCTACTTAACCTAAACTTCATATATTTTTTCCTCATCTAAACTCCAAAATTGTCTACTATCCTAAGCTTCATATTTTTTTTATTCTACCTATTCTAAACTCCAAAAATATCTACTATCCTAAACTTCATGTTTTTTTTTTCTACTCTACCTATTCTAAACTCCAAAAAGATCTTTTATCCTAAACTTCATGTTTTTCTTATTCTACCTATTCTATATTGTAGAAAGCAGATTCCAGTGGTGTAAAATAAAGACACCAGTAGTACTTCTTTAATGGAGTTCAGTTTATTGAATGAATCTTAATTCTGATATAATTGTTAACTAAAGCTAAGACCGCGTAGCTGCGCTGCTAGCAATGCTGGCAGAGGTGCGGTATGCTTATGTATAAGCATATTTATGTATAAATGTATAAATGTTTATATAAGAATATGTATGTGAATATGCCGCCGCAGCGGAAGAGTGAGGATGTATCATATTGCATCTTAGGACAGAGTGGCCGCGCGTGTTATATTTGCCGACACAGCAATTGTCCAGCACCATGCACTCATGGGTGGTCATTTTACTTAAAAGGCAAATACACTTGCTTTATGTTATTAATATATTATTCCAGAACATGCTACATCCCCCCTCTTTAGAAAAATAACGTAATTATATGGAGTTATTTTCTAATTTTTATTATATGGAAATTTATTTATGTATTATTGATAATAATTTTTTTTTTTGTTTGAATGTTTGATTATTCGTTTAATGATATATGTGGTATTGTGTCATTAAATGTAGGGAATTTTTTTTGTTTTATTATTATTTTTTATATATATATTAATTGATTAAAATTTTTAACCTATCTTTATGCCCTAATTGTATCTTATCGACTATCCTGAAGCCAAATAACACCGGAGGAGATCAAACGGATAAAAGTGCTGTCTCTACAATCTCTGGAAGCGCTTCATATCAACAATACCGGACAACTGCGAAATCTGGTAAACCAATCCAACACAAGCAGAATCACGCTGGTCACCCTTTTCCTACTAGCTGTATCACACTTCACCTGCTACGAAGAGAAAGAAAAACGTTACACTACACATAAGCCATATCCCAACTCAACTTACCTCTGACATAGGGGAAGAGATGTAAGCCCCAATAACTAAAGCAGCACCACGCAGACCACAACAAATTCCGATCAATGACGTCCCCTACTTTAAAAAACGTTACACTACAAATAAGCCATATCCCAACTCAACTTACCTCTGACAT
Organism: Drosophila neocordata; assembly: GCA_018903615.1. Lineage (NCBI taxonomy): Eukaryota > Metazoa > Arthropoda > Insecta > Diptera > Drosophilidae > Drosophila > Drosophila neocordata. The sequence goes on from JAEIGI010000110.1 coordinate 33,686, forward strand.
AGGGGAAGAGATGTAAGCCCCAATAACTAAAGCAGCACCACGTAGACCACAACAAATTCCGATCAATGACGTCCCCTACTTTAAAAAAAAGAGAAACTAAAAAACCACAACTGCTTGAGGACAAGTAGAAATTAAGAGAGGAAGAGTTAACGACGAGAATTATTGTACAATTCCGCAGCGGTCAAGAACTGCAAATATAACACAAATAAACACACCGAATCAGCAGAATCAGAAGTCTGCAAGTTTGTCGCTTGCAATTCATAGGAATCCAGCCGCCGTCGAATGCAAATGATGTCGCAAGCTTTTACCAGCAGCGCTGCCGACGTTAACTCAGAATTTTAGCTAGCTAGGGTAGAATTGTTTTAAGTAAACTTCAGTCTGAAAGTTCCAATAAAAGAAACAAGTCCACTAATTTCAATAAAACAAGTTTTTAACTTATACATATTTGCAAATTTAAGTCACGCGATTTACATGTATGAATTTTGCTTTCGGTTCGATCGCACATTTCTTTTGTTTGCATGTGTTCGATCGAACCTCAAGGTAAGTTTATATGTTTGCCTCAAACAACCAAACGCGCGCTTCGATGATATTTGGGCCAACGCTTATTTGAATTATTAGCCGTTTTTACCACTTGAATTCATATATATTTATATCTGGCGTGATACTCTGCCGCGTTTGTGAGGTATATATATCTAAATTACATATTCCTCACATTCCTCCCTTTCTTCGGGATACAAATCCATCCCTTCTTTTTTTTTTCTTATAGAGTTTTCCTTTTTTTATACCCTGTACCCATAGAGGGTAAAAGGGTATATTAAAGTCGCTTAATGTATGTAACAGGCAGAAGGAAGCATTTCCGACCCCATAAAGTATATATATTCTTAATCAGCATCAATAGCCGAGTCGATTGAGACATGTCCGTCTGTCCGTCTGTCCGTCCGTCCGTCCGTATAAACACGTGGATCTCAAAGACTACAAGAGCTAGAGCAACCAAATTTGGTGTCATCATTCGTGTAGTGTCTACGCAGATCAAGTTTGTTTCAAATTTTTGCCACACCCACTTCCGCCCCCGTAATTAAGGAAAACGAATAAATAGATTAAAAACAAAGGTAGCTTATTCTTATTTGGCACACCTAATAATAAAGGTATCAGCTGACCAAATTTCGTTAAAATCGAACAATAATTAGCGAAGATATATCAATGTACGATTTGCACTGAAATGCCTACTTCGACACTGCGTATTAAGTGTGAGCGAGATAGCATGCGTTCGTTGCTGCCGCTTCTGAGGAGAATTTTAGTTTGAACTGATGGCAAATTTTAAGGATTTTGATTTAATACAGTTACTCTACTTGGTACACGGTATACTCAAAGTCGGCAGGGACGACTTGCCTGCTTCATTTTTTTTGTGGCCTTGGAGCGCATCTTTTTTTTTGCCATTTATGGCATCTTCTGGTTAATGGCGATCCATTTTCCAACCAGGCATCTTTTCCAACTTTTTGGCAGATCGTGAGCATCTTTTCCATTGTCACCATGCCTTATTTTGGCATGGGTGGCTCCGACTGCATCTTTTACATATATATTATTTACAATATTACTTATATCTACTTAACCTAAACTTCATATATTTTTTCCTAATCTACCTAACCTAAACTCCAAAAGTGTCTACTATCCTAAGCTTCATATTTTTTTTATTCTACCTATTCTAAACTCCAAAAATATCTACTATCCTAAACTTCATGTTTGTTTTCTATTCTACCTATTCTAAACTCCAAAAATATCTACTATCCTAAACTTCATGTTTTTTTTTCTACTCTACCTATTCTAAACTCCAAAAAGATCTTTTATCCTAAACTTCATGTTTTTCTTATTCTACCTATTCTATATTGTAGAAAGCAGATTCCAGTGGTGTAAAATAAAGACACCAGTAGTACTTCTTTAATGGAGTTCAGTTTATTGAATGAATCTTAATTCTGATACAATTGTTAACTAAAGCTAAGAATGCAGGCAGAGGCGCGGTATGCTTATGTATAAGCATATTTATGTATAAATGTTTATATAAGAATATGTATGTGAATATGCCGCCGCAGCGGAAGAGTGAGGATGTATCATATTGCATCTTAGGACAGAGTGGCCGCGCGTGTTATATTTGCCGACACAGCAATTGTCCAGCACCATGCACTCATGGGTGGTCATGTTACTTAAAAGGCAAATACACTTGCTTTATGTTATTAATATATTATTCCAGAACATGCTACATCCCCCTCTTTAGAAAAATAACGTAATTATATGGAGTTATTTTCTAATTTTTATTATATGGAAATTTATTTATGTATTATTGATAATAATTTTTTTTTTTGTTTGAATGTTTGATTATTCGTTTAATGATATATGTGGTATTGTGTCATTAAATGTAGGAAATTTTTTTTGTTTTATTATTATTTTTTATATATATATTAATTGATTAAAATTTTTAACCTATCTTTATGCACTAATTGTATCTTATTCTTTGAATCTTTAATTAAAATGTTATCCCTATCCTTTATTTCTTCTATAATGAATGGGCCTAAATACTTAGGTTCTAACTTATGACCCGTATCATTACGTAATAAAACTTTATAACTAATTCTAATTCGATATTTTTTACTTTCCTATCATATACTTCCTTATTCTTTGCCTTATGCTGTTCTAACATAATTCTGGCTCTTTTATAGGCCTGTTCTAATCTAAATTTCGATTCCTTAGCATAATCTTCTATGTTATATAGTGGATTTATCTTATCAACACTATTAAAATGTTTGGGTAAATTTGAAGTTTTACCGAATACCAACTCATATGGACAATAATCATGTGCCATAGAGGGTGTTGTATTAAAACAATATGCGAAGTATCGTATCCATATATTCTGTTCCCATGTCCGTAATGAACGTCTTCATTGGACCGTACTGCAGAATGAAATCTTCAAATATAGCTTTCGCTACTGTTTTTGCACTTTTGTCTTTAATTGGTATAATTACAAGATATTTTATTAAGTCGCAGATTAAGGTTACTGCGTATTCATTTCCGTTTTTTGTTTTTGGGAGTGTACCGATCGTATCCACTATTTCCCTGTCGAAAGCCAGTTGTGGCGTTTCAGTTATAACTAACGGTGTTTTTTGTTATTTTTGCTTTTTGAAACTTATTACATTTAGTAGCGCTACTCTTAAAAATTGTAAAATCTTATTGCTCATATTTTTGAAAGATTCTAAGATTCGGTGCCACTTTGACTTTACTGATATTGGGTATACCGGCTTCTTTTTCGAGCCTTTGAAAAAATTGACCTAAGTCCAGAATTCCATTGGTATACATATCGCAAATGTCAATTCTTGTTATAACTTTCTTGCCATGTTTGAATGGGCTTAAAGAATTAGTTATTCGCAAGGTCACTACTTTTTCGTACTTCGTCATTTACAATGACGTCATATACGTTGGGCTTAGAAGCATTAAGAGATTGCTTTTGCAACTCTTCTATATTATTTTCTTTATCTTTCCCTGCGCAGGAATTTAACGGTTTACTTTGATTTCTGGTAGTTACTCTCAGAATTTTGTTACTATTTTGTATATTTTGTAAGTCCTGTAATTTTTCTTTTCCTTTTGTTACTTAATTTTTTTTGTTAAATTAATTGCTGTTTACTTTTCATGCATTTTCCTTACATTTTTTTTCTTGCTTTGCGCTTATTAAATTGTTTCATTTACTTGATTTTTTGTTTATTACTTTTCATCAATTATTTCATTCTCTTTTTCGTACTTAAAATTAAAGTGTGTTGTTGCTGCTGCTTGTATTTTTTTCTCGAATGCAAAAAAATTTCAAAATGTAGTACAGTTGCTTGTTTTTTGAAGGATGATGGAGAAGAAGTTCTTCTCAGGAGAATAATGTTGGGCAGGAGGATAAGGAGGTGGGGGGGAAATGGGAGAAGTCTCAGCCAGTCTCCTAAGCAATCGACAGAATACCGGGTTCGGTATGCTTTAGCTGGAAGTTCTCATCTGGGAACTTGTTGCCGTAGATGGACTTGCCGCCAGTGCCATTGTGGTTGGTGAAGTCACCGCCTTGGCACATGAAGTTTGGGATGACGCGATGGAAAATGGAGCCCTTGTAGCCAAAGCCCTTCTCGCCGGTGCACAAGGCGCGGAAATTTTCGGCAGTTTTGGGAACAACATCAGAGCGCAGCTCCATGGTGATCCTACCGAGGGGCTCGCCATCGGCGGTCATATCAAAGAAAACTCTTGGTAAATTACTCATTTTCGACGCTCTCGAATACACGCGAACAAACTGAATTCCAAATTGCAACTGACCTCAACTAAATCTGCTACAATGTTAGTATTCCTATTTACTATCTTCCTAAAAATAATCGTCTAATGTAGTCATTTTAGTCAATTGATATATATACTTTTTTAGTTTTAATTTTTATTTAAAGAATTAAAAATTTTTTTTTTTTATATAATAATTTTTTTTTGAAATGAATGGTCTTAAATCTACATTTGATGACTCTATTTTTTGATTAAGTTAGCAGTGAAGTCTATTAACCCCATATTGAGTTCATTAAATGGGTCATTAAACTTGTTTATGTTATTGTCAAACATTCAATTTTGAAAATATTTTCCTAGTACTAACCAAAAAGCCTCTGCGTAGGCAACATAGTGTAAGATTATTGAGAATGCCGATTCAGCGAATTCTGGCATACTAACCCACAAAACGAAATAAAAGACATTTAGTTGTTAATTCAGACTGAAAGGAAGCAGACGTCTTTGACTTTTTAATTTAACAAGGACCATATTAAGCAAGGACATAATTCGCGCGCTTCGATGATATTTGAATTGCTTTTTGGGCCAACGCTTATTTGAATTATTAGCCGTTTTTACCACTTGAATTCATATATATTTATATCTGGCGTGATATTCTGTTGCGTTTGTGTGGTATATATATATAAATAACATATTCCTCACATTCCTCCCTTTCTTCGGGAGCCAAATCCTTCCCTCCTTTTTTTTCTTATAGAGTTTTTTTTTTTTTTTTTTTTGGTGTGGCCATTTATGGCATCTTTTGGTTAATGGCAATCCATTTTCCAACCAGGCATCTTTTCCAACTTTTTGGCAAATCGTGAGCATCTTTTCAATTATTCCCATGCCTTCTTTTGGCATGGGTGGCTCCGACTGTATCTTTTACATATATACTATATTTACAATATTACTTATATCTACTTAACCTAAACTTCATATATTTTTTCCTAATCTACCTAATCTAAACTCCAAAATTGTCTACTATCCTAAGCTTCATATTTTTTTTATTCTACCTATTCTAAACTCCAAAAATATCTACTATCCTAAACTTCATGTTTTTTTTTTCTACTCTACCTATTCTAAACTCAAAAAATATCTTTTATCCTAAACTTCATGTTTTTCTTATTCTACCTATTCTATATTGTAGAAAGCAGATTCCAGTGGTGTAAAATAAAGACACCAGTAGTACTTCTTTAATGGAGTTCAGTTTATTGAATGAATCTTAATTCTGATACAATTGTTAACTAAAGCTAAGACGTAAGCGTAGCTGCGCTGCTAGCAATGCAGGCAGAGGCGCGGTATGCTTATGTATAAGCATATTTATGTATAAATGTATAAATGTTTATATAAGAATATGTATGTGAATATGCCGCCGCAGCGGAAGAGTGAGGATGTATCATATTGCATCTTAGGACAGAGTGGCCGCGCGTGTTATATTTGCCGACACAGCAATTGTCCAGCACCATGCACTCATGGGTGGTCATGTTACTTAAAAGGCAAATACACTTGCTTTATGTTATTAATATATTATTCCAGAACATGCTACATCCCCCCTCTTTAGAAAAATAACGTAATTATATGGAGTTATTTTCTAATTTTTATTATATGGAAATTTATTTATGTATTATTGATAATAATTTTTTTTTTTGTTTGAATGTTTGATTATTCGTTTAATGATATATGTGGTATTGTGTCAATTTTTTTTGTTTTATTATTATTTTTTATATATATATTAATTGATTAAAATTTTTAACCTATCTTGATGCAATAATTGTATCTTATTCTTTGAATCTTTAATTAAAATGTTATCCCTATCCTTTATTTCTTCTATAATGAATGGGCCTAAATACTAAGGTTCTAACTTATGACCCGTATCATTACGTAATAAAACTTTATAACTAATTCTAATTCGATATTTTTTACTTTCCTATCATATACTTCCTTATTCTTTGCCTTATGCTGTTCTAACATAATTCTGGCTCTTTTATAGGCCAGTTCTAATCTAAATTTCGATTCCTTAGCATAATCTTCTATGTTATATAGTGGATTTATCTTATCAACACTATTAAAATGTTTGGGTAAATTTGAAGTTTTACCGAATACCAACTCATATGGACAATAATCATGTGCCACAGAGGGTGTTGTATTAAAACAATATGCGAAGTATCGTATCCATACATCTCAATCAGTTTTGTCAACTGAAATGCATAAATCTTCAATTATTGAGTTTCTATATTCTGTTCCCATGTCCGTAATGAACGTCTTCATTGGACCGTACTGCAGAATGAAATCTTCAAATATAGCTTTCGCTACTGTTTTTGCACTTTTGTCTTTAATTGGTATAATTACAAGATATTTTATTAAGTCGCAGATTAAGGTTACTGCGTATTCATTTCCGTTTTTTGTTTTTGGGAGTGTACCGATCGTATCCACTATTTCCCTGTCGAAAGCCAGTTGTGGCGTTTCAGTTATAACTAACGGTGTTTTTTGTTATTTTTGCTTTTTGAAACTTATTACATTTAGTAGCGCTACTCTTAAAAATTGTAAAATCTTATTGCTCATATTTTTGAAAGATTCTAAGATTCGGTGCCACTTTGACTTTACTGATATTGGGTATACCGGCTTCTTTTTTCGAGCCTTTGAAAAAATTGACCTAAGTCCAGAATTCCATTGGTATACATATCGCAAATGTCAATTCTTGCTATAACTTTCTTGCCATGTTTCAAGGTCACTACTTTTCGTACTTCGTCATTTACAATGACGTCATATACGTTGGGCTTAGAAGCATTAAGAGATTGCTTTTGCAACTCTTCTATATTATTTTCTTTATCTTTCCCTGCGCAGGAATTTAACTGTTTACTTTGATTTCTGGTAGTGACTCTCAGAATTTTGTTACTATTTTGTATATTTTGTAAGACCTGCAATTTTTTCTTTTCCTTTTGTTACTTAATTTTTTTTGTTAAATTAATTGCTGTTTACTTTTCATGCATTTTCCTTACATTTTTTTTTTTTTTCATCAATTATTTCATTCTCTTTTTCGTACTTAAAATTAAAGTGTGTTGTTGCTGCTGCTTGTATTTTTTTCTCGAATGCAAAAAAATTTCAAAATGTAGTACAGTTGCTTGTTTTTTGAAGGATGATGGAGAAGAAGTTCTTTTCAGGAGAATAATGTTGGGCAGGAGGATAAGGAGGTGGGGGGGAAATGGGAGAAGTCTCAGCCAGTCTTCTAAGCAATCGACAGAATACCGGGTTCGGTATGCTTTAGCTGGAAGTTCTCATCTGGGAACTTGTTGCCGTAGATGGACTTGCCGCCAGTGCCATTGTGGTTGGTGAAGTCACCGCCTTGGCACATGAAGTTTGGGATGACGCGATGGAAAATGTAGCCCTTGTAGCCAAAGCCCTTCTCGCCGGTGCACAAGGCGCGGAAATTTTCGGCAGTTTTGGGAACAACATCAGAGCGCAGCTCCATGGTGATCCTACCGAGGGACTCGCCATCGGCGGTCATATCAAAGAAAACTCTTGGTAAATTACTCATTTTCGACGCTCTCGAATACACGCGAACAAACTGAATTCCAAATTGCAACTGACCTCAACTAAATCTGCTACAATGTTAGTATTCCTATTTACTATCTTCCTAAAAATAATCGTCTAATGTAGTCATTTTAGTCAATTGATATATAAACTTTTTCAGTTTTAATTTTTATTTAAAGAATTAGAAAATTTTTTTTTTTTTATATAATATTTTTTTTTGAAATGAATGAACCAAAAAGCCTCTGCGTAGGCAACATAGTATAAGATTATTGAGAATGCCGATTCAGCGAATTCTGGCATACTAACCCACAAAACGAAATAAAAGACATTTAGTTGTTAATTCAGACTGAAGGGAAGCAGACGTCTTTGACTTTTTAATTTAACAAGGACCATATTAAGCAAGGACATAATTCGCGCGCTTCGATGATATTTGAATTGCTTTTTGGGCCAACGCTTATTTGAATTATTAGCCGTTTTTACCACTTGAATTCATATATATTTATATCTGGCGTGATATTCTGTTGCGTTTGTGTGGTATATATATATAAATAACATATTCCTCACATTCCTCCCTTTCTTCGGGAGCCAAATCCTTCCCTCCTTTTTTTCTTATAGAATTTTTTTTTTTTTTTTTTTTGTTGTGGCCATTTATGGCATCTTTTAGTTAATGGCAATCCATTTTCCAACCAGGCATCTTTTCCAACTTTTTGGCAGATCATGAGCATCTTTTCAATTATTCCCATGCCTTCTTTTGGCATGGGTGGCTCCGACTGCATCTTTTACATATATACTATATTTACAATATTACTTATATCTACTTAACCTAAACTTCATATATTTTTTCCTAATCTACCTAACCTAAACTCCAAAAGTGTCTACTATCCTAAGCTTCATATTTTTTTTATTCTACCTATTCTAAACTCCAAAAATATCTACTATCCTAAACTTCATGTTTGTTTTCTATTCTACCTATTCTAAACTCCAAAAATATCTACTATCCTAAACTTCATGTTTTTTTTTTCTACTCTACCTATTCTAAACTCCAAAAAGATCTTTTATCCTAAACTTCATGTTTTTCTTATTCTACCTATTCTATATTGTAGAAAGCAGATTCCAGTGGTGTAAAATAAAGACACCAGTAGTACTTCTTTAATGGAGTTCAGTTTATTGAATGAATCTTAATTCTGATACAATTGTTAACTAAAGCTAAGAATGCAGGCAGAGGCGCGGTATGCTTATGTATAAGCATATTTATGTATAAATGTTTATATAAGAATATGTATGTGAATATGCCGCCGCAGCGGAAGAGTGAGGATGTATCATATTGCATCTTAGGACAGAGTGGCCGCGCGTGTTATATTTGCCGACACAGCAATTGTCCAGCACCATGCACTCATGGGTGGTCATGTTACTTAAAAGGCAAATACACTTGCTTTATGTTATTAATATATTATTCCAGAACATGCTACATCCCCTCTTTAGAAAAATAACGTAATTATATGGAGTTATTTTCTAATTTTTATTATATGGAAATTTATTTATGTATTATTGATAATAAAATTTTTTTTTGTTTGAATGTTTGATTATTCGTTTAATGATATATGTGGTATTGTGTCATTAAATGTAGGGAATTTTTTTTGTTTTATTATTATTTTTTATATATATATTAATTGATTAAAATTTTTAACCTATCTTTATGCACTAATTGTATCTTATTCTTTGAATCTTTAATTAAAATGTTATCCCTATCCTTTATTTCTTCTATAATGAATGGGCCTAAATACTTAGGTTCTAACTTATGACCCGTATCATTACGTAATAAAACTTTATAACTAATTCTAATTCGATATTTTTTACTTTCCTATCATATACTTCCTTATTCTTTGCCTTATGCTGTTCTAACATAATTCTGGCTCTTTTATAGGCCTGTTCTAATCTAAATTTCGATTCCTTAGCATAATCTTCTATGTTATATAGTGGATTTATCTTATCAACACTATTAAAATGTTTGGGTAAATTTGAAGTTTTACCGAATACCAACTCATATGGACAATAATCATGTGCCATAGAGGGTGTTGTATTAAAACAATATGCGAAGTATCGTATCCATACATCTCAATCAGTTTTGTCAACTGAAATGCATAAATCTTCAATTATTGAGTTTCTATATTCTGTTCCCATGTCCGTAATGAACGTCTTCATTGGACCGTACTGCAGAATGATATCTTCAAATATAGCTTTCGCTACTGTTTTTGCACTTTTGTCTTTAATTGGTATAATTACAAGATATTTTATTAAGTCGCAGATTAAGGTTACTGCGTATTCATTTCCGTTTTTTGTTTTTGGGAGTGTACCGATCGTATCCACTATTTCCCTGTCGAAAGCCAGTTGTGGCTTTTCAGTTATAACTAACGGTGTTTTTTGTTATTTTTACGTTTTGAAACTTATTACATTCAGTAGCGCTACTCTTAAAAATTGTAAAATCTTATTGCTCATATTTTTGAAAGATTCTAAGATTCGGTGCCACTTTGACTTTACTGATATTGGGTATACCGGCTTCTTTTTCGAGCCTTTGATAAAAATTGACCTAAGTCCAGAATTCCATTGGTATACATATCGCAAATGTCAATTCTTGCTATAACTTTCTTGCCATGTTTGAATGGGCTTAAAGAATTAGTTATTCGCAAGGTCACTACTTTTCGTACTTCGTCATTTACAATGACGTCATATACGTTGGGCTTAGAAGCATTAAGAGATTGCTTTTGCAACTCTTCTATATTATTTTCTTTATCTTTCCCTGCGCAGGAATTTAACTGTTTACTTTGATTTCTGGTAGTGACTCTCAGAATTTTGTTACTATTTTTCTTTTCCTTTTGTTACTTAATTTTTTTTGTTAAATTAATTGCTGTTTACTTTTCATGCATTTTCCTTACATTTTTTTTTTCTTGCTTTGCGCTTATTAAATTGTTTCATTTACTTGATTTTTTGTTTATTACTTTTCATCAATTATTTCATTCTCTTTTTCGTACTTAAAATTAAAGTGTGTTGTTGCTGCTGCTTGTATTTTTTTCTCGAATGCAAAAAAATTTCAAAATGTAGTACAGTTGCTTGTTTTTTGAAGGATGATGGAGAAGAAGTTCTTTTCAGGAGAATAATGTTGGGCAGGAGGATAAGGAGGTGGGGGGGAAATGGGAGAAGTCTCAGCCAGTCTTCTAAGCAATCGACAGAATACCGGGTTCGGTATGCTTTAGCTGGAAGTTCTCATCTGGGAACTTGTTGCCGTAGATGGACTTGCCGCCAGTGCCATTGTGGTTGGTGAAGTCACCGCCTTGGCACATGAAGTTTGGGATGACGCGATGGAAAATGTAGCCCTTGTAGCCAAAGCCCTTCTCGCCGGTGCACAAGGCGCGGAAATTTTCGGCAGTTTTGGGAACAACATCAGAGCGCAGCTCCATGGTGATCCTACCGAGGGGCTCGCCATCGGCGGTTGATGACTCTATTTTTTTATTAAGTTAGCAGTGGAGTCTATTAACCCCATATTGAGTTCATTAAATGGGTCATTAAACTTGTTTATGTTATTGTCAAACATTCAATTTTGAAAATATTTTCCTAGTACTAACCAAAAAGCCTCTGCGTAGGCAACATAGTATAAGATTATTGAGAATGCCGATTCAGCGAATTCTGGCATACTAATTCAGACTGAAGGGAAGCGGACTTCTTTGACTTTTTAATTTAACAAGGACCATATTAAGCAAGGACATAATTCGCGCGCTTCGATGATATTTGAATTGCTTTTTGGGCCAACGCTTATTTGGAAACAGGCAACTGACCTGAAATTATTGCAAGTGGTGGCCAAACAAATATTATGCATACCTGTAAGCTCTGCCACAAGCGAGTGAGTTTTTTCATCGTCGGGGAAAATGTTGAATGAAAGGCGCACAAGATTGTCAAGCGCAAATCTCGATATGTTACTATTTCTTTACAAAAATATGTAATTTAAATTTGGATTTTTTCATACCTTTTAATCCTTTATAAAAAAATGTAATTTTTTTTCGGGCGGGCGGGTTGGGTTCGGGTTACAAAATTTTTTTAGCTTTCGGGTACGGGTAAAATTTTCCTCTTCGGCCCATGGGCTGGGTCGGGTTGGGTTGAAAATTTCGGCCCATGCCCACCTCTACAGTGCATTAAAAAAAATGTGCGACGCAGCGCATAGTTATTTAATTTATATTGAGGCGCGTTCACGTTGCCGGTGCTGGCTGCACGGGCTTCTTCCTTGGGTCCCTCACAGTCGTTTGGGCAGACTTCTTTTTCAGATTTTATATACTTGTATATATATATATATTCTGACTGTTGACCGACAACTGCCTCTTGTGGTTGCTTCTTGTCTTCTTTATTACAATTATTTAGCCTCCTCTCTCTTCATATGCCATTTGTTTAAAATAGGTTCTTTCTTAGATGCCATTTTAAAAATCCTTCTTCTCTGTGGTTAATGCTCTTCTGTAGTTGCGGTTGCTGTTGTAGTTGTTCTTCTTCTTCTGTTGTTGTTCCAACGTCGGTGTAGTGGGCGGATTGCGTACCACACTCGGGCGCATGGTAAAATAAAGTCCCTGGAAGTATTTGCTATTTGCTTCAGCGGCTGTTGTTGCAGTTTTGTATTATCGACTTGAAAGTTTTCTCTTTCTTTGTTTTATATCATAATTGTTTGTTTTTTTTTTTGTTTTCTTGTATTACGGGATAATATTTGCATAGTCAAAAAAGAAACATCTTTGGTTTTTTTTTGTTGTTTTTTTTTTTTTACGGCCCAACAAAATTTTTAAATCAAATCGGCAATATTAGCAGGCATTTCCTCAATTGTTGTGTGGTAGTATTTTCTTTTGTTAATATTTTGCGCTCGTATTTTCTCTGTTCGCTGTTGCTTACACTCACTTTCTTTTTTGTAATAAATTTTTCTTTAGTTGTCTTGATTTTTGTTTTGCATTTACACTGATTGTTATCCGAAGATTGCAGTTTTTTTTTTTTTTGATAAATGTAGAATATATGTTGGCAGTTTTTTTTTTTTTTTTTTTTTAACACTACTGCACATCTATATATGTGACGTCCTGTCACGGTCGCCATGTAGAAAGCAGATTCCAGTAATGTAAAATAAAGAGACCAGTAGTACTTCTTTAATGGAGTTCAGTTTATTGAATGAATCTTAATTCTGATACAATTGTTAACTAAAGCTAAGACCGCGTAGCTGCTCTGCTAGCAATGCAGGCAGAGGCGCGGTATGCTTATGTATAAACATATTTATGTATAAATGTATAAATGTTTATAGTGAGGATGTATCATATTGCATCTTAGGACAGAGTGGCCGCGCGTGTTATATTTGCCGACACAGCAATTGTCCAGCACCATGCACTCATGGGTGGTCATGTTACTTAAAAGGCAAATACACATGCTTTATATTATTAATATATTATTCCAGAACATGCCGGCCCACCTACATTACCCTTGCCTGTCGCGGCTGTCTCCCATCGCCTGACCCGCCACGGCTACCGCCATTAGCCATTCTTCGGGCTATTTCCCGCCATCACTGATGTGCCTGTGACACAGGCACCGACCGGTGCCTCCGAAATTGCGGCCTTGGTCTCTGTGGCTGTCCGACCGGCGCCGACCACTGCCTTGCATATGTTGGCCTCCGGGGGTCTCCCCGCATCGGTTCTGGCTGTTGCTGCTGTTGTCGAGGTTATTACTGTCACTGTTGTTGTTGAGGCTGTTGCTGCTCTGGCTGGGCCTGCGGCTGTTATTCCGCCACCATTTCAACAGAAATGCCAGGTCATTCTGGCCAATTCAGTAATCCTCGCTTATGTCTGGTGCCATTCCTTCATCGTCGTTCTCCTCCTCCATCTCGACATCTTCAGCCTCCTCTCCGCTTCCGATGCCCTCCAATTCCTCCAGCCATTACTCCACTGCAGCTCCATTTCTTCTCCCACGTCCTCTTCCTCGTCAGACGATTTGACGATCACCAGCCCCAATGGGACCGGCTCCTCGCCATCGGACCGCAGGAGAGAGTCGTCTCCTTATCCATTTGCGTCCTCTTTCTATTCTGCTCCGTTATCTATCACCACCTTTGGGACCCCAAATCTAGACAGCACTCTTTCTCTGAATGATTTTACTAGATTTTCAGCCGACGCCTTTCTCATTGGTAGAAGTTCCGTCCATTTTGAGAATCTATCTACTATAACGAGTAATACTGAATTTCCATGCCTAGATCTTGGCAATGGCCCGACAATATCAGCGCATATTGTTGCCCATGGCTCCTCTAGCACTTGCGACAGCATTTTTCCTGCTGCCTGCTGCTGACTTGGCTTATAACGCATACACGTGTATCTCTTTGCATGCCTGGCCAGATATATTTAGCCGCTATTCGTTCTCCTACTGCCTGTATGTCCTGCAGTTGGAGAGTCGTGGTTTTCCGATGTTATTTGTTTCCTTAATGGTTTCGGCACACATAATTTCCACGACACAACATCTTCATGCCCTGCCCTATGCGGTATATTTCTATATAACTGCCCATTTTCCATAACATAGTCCGTATATTTTTGCGGATTTTCCTTTACTTTTTTTGCCATATTTTCAATCCACACACAGCTTGAGCCGACTGTTCATTTTTGCTGCGATTGTCTTGCATGCTTCCAATGGTTGCCTTGACAATGCATCTACCACGACATTTAATTTTCCTTTGCGATATGTTGTTTCAAAGTCATATTGCTCCAACTCCAATGCTCATCTTGCAATCCGCCCTGTTGGACTTTCGATGCTATTCTTCTATATATTTTCAACTTCCTTATAGCCCAGACTATTGCTAGACATTCCTTTTCTATTGCTGAATAGTTTTGTTCCGCTGGATTCAGAGTTCTGCTGGCGTATGATATGACTCTCTCGCCTTCCTCTGTATCTTGATTTGCTGTATTTGCTACCGTCAGTTTGTAATGCAAATATTTTCGCAAAGTCTGGGCATGTCAAAACTGGATCTGCCATCAACTTCTGCTTTACCATATCAAACGCATCCTGGTGTTTTCCTTCCCATACCCATTTTATTTTTTTTAATACTCGTTACATCTGTTACTCGATGGCCCAGGAATCTTATCTCTTTTCTGAAGAATTGGCATTTTTCTGCACTTTTAATTAAATTTGCTGCCTTCAGTCTGAGGAAAACTTCCTTCAAATGAGCTTTGTGGTCTTCTATTGTTCGGCTAAACACTATAATATCATCCTGATACGCGAACGCGTGTGGCATCATTTCTACATCATGTCTAAAGCTCGTTGCTAAGCCTCAAATGCTGAGTGCAAATCGAACGTCATCACTTTCCATTGATATAGTCCCTTTCCTGGAATTGTGAAAGCTGTCATCTTTCTGCTGTTCATTTCCAACGGAATCTGCCAATATCCATCTTTTATATCGAAACTGCTTATAAATTTTGCTTCGCGCAGTTGATCTAAAATATAGTCAATTGTCGGCATTGGATGAGCGTCTTTTATAGATTTTGCATTTACCTGCCTGAAGTCAACACATAGAGCCTCCATTTTCCATTTTGTTTCTTTTCCACCATTATTATTTGTGAACTGTAAGGCCTATTTGATCGTTCTATATATCCCATTGCCATCAATTCTTCAACTTTTTCATTTATTATACCTTGCATCTCTGGATTTTTTGGATAATACCTTTGTTTTATTGGCTTATCGTCACACATAGTGATTGTGTGCATGCCAACTTCAGACGTGTCAGTTATTTTGGCCAATTCGGCCAGTTCTTCGAACATAAAGTCACTGACATCTATCTTTGGTGCATCTGTCACTATTGCCGTCAAAATCCTTTCAGTCAGCCTCCATTTTATTCTGCACATTGGCGGCACATTGTATAATGGCTCCCATTTCCTTTATAAAATTTCACCCTAACACCACCGCATCAATTCCGCCTGGCAATACTAAAAATGGCATTTTGATTATTTTTTCGCCAAATTGGACTTCAGCGATACTTTGCCAGTCTATTTCTTTGACTGCTCCGTCTGCCCATTTCACCTGTTTTTTCGCTTTTGTCAGATGGGTATATTAAAGGAGTATTAAAGACCCTAAAATGTAAGTAACTGGCAGAAGGAATCATTTCAGACCCCATAAAGTATATATATTCTTGATCAGCATCAATAGCCGAGTCGATTGAGACATGTCCGTCTGTTCGTCCGTCCGTATGAACACGTGGATCTCAGAGACTATAAGAGCTAGAGCAACCAAATTTGGTGTCAGCATTCGTGTAGTGTCTACGCAGTTTCAAATTTTTTCCACGCCCACTTCCGCCCCCGCAATTTAGGAAAAACGAATAACTAGCGTAATATTAAAGATAGCGTATTCTTATTTGGCACACCTAATAATATGGCCAAAAGGTATCAGCTGACCAAATTTTGTTAAAATCGGACAGGAAATATCAAAGATATATATATCTACGTAAAATTTGCACTGAAATGCCATGTGCGACATTGCGTAGTAAGTGTGAGCGAGATAGCATGCTTTCGTTGCTGCCGCTTGTGAGGAGAATTTTAGTTTGAACTGATGGCAAATTTTAAGGAGTTCGATTTAAATAAGTTCCTCTACTTGGTACAGGGTATACTCAAAGTCGGCAGGGACGACTTGCTTGCTTCATTTTTATACCCTGTACCCATAGGGTAAACGGGTATATTAAAGACCCTAAAATGTATGTAACTGGCAGAAGGAATCGTTTCAGACCCCATAAAGTATATATATTCTTGATCAGCATCAATAGCCGAGTCGATTGAGACATGTCCGTCTGTTCGTCCGTCCGTATAAACACGTGGATCTCAAAGACTACGAGAGCTAGAGAAACCAAATTTGGTATCAGCATTCGTGTAGTGTCTACGCAGATCAAGTTTGTTTAAAATTTTTGCCACGCCCACCTCCGCCCCCTCAATTTAGGAAAAACGAATTACTGGAGTAAAATTTAAGGTAGCGTATTCTTATTTGGCACACTTAATAATATGGCCAAGAGGTATCTCCTGACCAAATTTCGTTAAAATCGGACAAAAAATATCGGAGTTATATCTATATACCTTTTGTACTGAAATGCCGAGTGCGACATTGCGTAGTAAGTCTTCCTACTTACCACCAAAAACTAATCCGCCTTTGAACCTTCAATTGTAGCCAGGATACGGATGAATATGCTTTTTCCAATATGACTTGGCACGCCTTCACTTTTACTTCTTCACGTATGTTTCACTTTGTTGGCCTCGGTTATTTACTTCATTTGTTGAATCTTCACTTGATACTTCGTCACTTGCACCTTACTGGTCCAAGTGATATATCGCTTGTTTCCTTCGCTTTCTAACTGATGCCTGTCTGTGTCTCAGCCGTGTCTATTTATAGGCATCTTGACCCAGGGAGGACGCGTGGTGGAATTATGTACCGTTGGCAGTACTTTTCCGCGCGCCAATATTTGCCGCCCAAGACTTTCCATCACTTTCTTTATCTTCGGCTATCCTGGCCGCTCGCGCAATACAGTTCTCCTGTTGCTTCGCATGGTGAAATCACGCATACGCCTCTCTCATGCAATTGTTGCTCTCTAGTTTTGCCAACATCCAATATTTCTTTGACTGCTCCGTCTGCCAATTTCACCTGTTTTTTCGCTTTTGTCAGATGCTCTTCTTTAGCTAATTTTTCTACTAGCTTTTGGCGGGGACAGTTCATATGTACAGACAAAAACGAAAACTAAAACTACGAGCTAAAAAAAGAGTATAAGTGTAGTATTTTTTAGTACTGGAAAAGAGAGTTCTGTACTGATTACATGATAAAGACGATAATAATCAGAACAAAGAACTCGGAAAGGTTCATGCAGTAAATAATTAGTAGAACAGCATGAAAGAGATAGAGGTATAAAGTTTCTAGTAGGTCTATAAGGAACACTAAAATTTATTTGGTTCAATAGCTCGGGCTAATCACCTTTAAGAAGCTTGTCCATAAAAATGACGCCAAGCATTATTCTACGATTAGTAAGAGAAGGAAGGCCAAGTAAAAGAAGTCTACTAGAGTACGATGGCAAATTGACATTATGATCCCAGTTCAGACCACGAAGAGCAAAGAGCACGAAGTGTTTTTGAACCGACTCAATTCTTGCTTGGTGTGATTCATACTGAGGTGACCAAATGCAAGATGCATATTCTAAAATAGAACGGACCAGTGAGGTGAAAAGAATTTTAGTTGTATATGGATCGTCAAACTCCTTTGACCATCTCTTTACAAACCCAAAAACACCAATTGCTTTACCGACGGTAGAGGAAATATGGGTAAACGTTAGTTTACGGTCCATCAGAACACCCAAGTCATACATCTCATTAAGACGTTCTAATGGTGTATTAGTAAGAAAATAAGTAACTAAATACGGAGAATTTCTATAAAAAGTCATGACCTTGCATTTAGATGAATTTAATTTTAATAAGTTATTATGACACCAAAGCTCAAGATTTTGAAGATCAGATTGCAATTGACAAGAAGAGGTAATGTCTCTGTAACTAAAACATAGCTTAACGTCATCTGCGTACATAAGAGCACGAGAATAACTTATAGCAGAGGGAAGGTCATTAATCAAAAGGGTAAACAGCAGTGGTCCCAAGTGACTATCCTGAGGCACCCACGAAGTAACATGGATGGATCTGGAATACGACGATTTAAAAAGAACCCTCTGTGTTCTATTTGTCAGATATTCACAAATTCAATTAATTAAAGGACTTGGAAAGCCAATACTATATAATTTATAAAGAAGAAGCGTATGATTAACAGAATCAAAAGCCTTACTTAAATCAGTAATCGTTTCTAAAAGAAAAAGTTTACAAATTGGCTTACATAAAGCCTCGGCGCAAAATCTGAGAACGCAACCTGGTATTCCATCAGGACCAGGAGAGTAGACAGGTTTCACTACATTAAGCACACTTAGGAGCGAACTTTCATCGATTGAAGGACTGTTAATGCAGTTAGGGCTTTTTACCTGGTATGAATACGGAAGGTCTGATCGATATTCCAATGAGAAATAGGTTGTTGTAAAAAAAAAAAAAGAAAATTTCAAACATTATAAATTTTATTAGTGGCAATCGGATCTGCCGTAAACGCTTAACCTAACCAGTTATTTTGCCATACTACTACCTGCTAATTTTGCTAAGGGGGGCAGCCCTGTTGGCCACTGCACTATGGTCAAAAAGTCTGATATTTTGGCATAAAGTCATTTTTTTTATGTATTCATAACTGAAAATTTAACATATTTTTTGATTATAGACACATTAGATAAGAAAAAAACGTTTTTTAAAAATTTTTCAAATTAGTCATTTAAATTTGGCGCGCAACTAAAGTCAGCTGTTTCTATGCAAGCTTAAATTATTGGTATGCAACCTTAAAATTGATTAAGCTTTGTCGTTGTTTTGAGCGTGATTGTTTAAAGAAAAAGAATATTGTAATCATGGAAAGTAAAAGCACAGGTATTTAAAATTAATGTTCAGTGGTAGTTTGTCAAGATTGTGAATGTTTAGCTGTGTATGTGCAATTGTTGTTGGTGTCTTTTTACAGGTGAAATTTAACAAATAGAGCCGTGTTTCGTGGTGTATTACTTGTTCTGAGCGCGCTTGAGCGCGCAACTAAAAACGACATGTTCAAGATTAATGTTTATATATTCGGAATTAATAAGTTTCCTCTGCCCCTTTTTGTTCCTTTTTGAATAAATTGTCATGTTGCAGCCAAATATGAGTTTCGGCGCTTAACGTTGCTGGAAGTTTGGGACAACAACAAGCGCGATGATGGTGCACTTATCATATGGGTATTGGAAAAAGTAAACAAATCTGATCTCAGTGCTGCTCAGGTGGATATATTTACTGAAAAAATCAGGATTTTTCTGAATCACGTCAAAAAATATTTGCCGCAGTGCAATCGAATGTTGCAAAGATTTAAGGCTCGACACGCAAAGTGGCTTTCGCAGTCAATTACTTTGACGTTAGATGAAAATGTGACGGATCTGGCATCTTCATCTGCAATGGGTAGACCGAAGCTAAACTATTCAGATGCTAAAGAGCGCCTAAAAAGAAAGTGACCTAGCATCGTATAATAATTTTTCGACGCCTCATTTGCTTCACGCGGCTTCAGTTTCTGCAAAGAAAGCCAAACAGGATGAATTAGCGACAGTTTTAAAAGTCGTCAGACATGACTGCTCTGAACTAAAAAAAAAGGCAGAAGAGCCTTCTCTAATACCCGTTTGTTTTCATCAGTAACAAACATTGATCAAGCCTTTCTACACAATTTCTTCGTGGTTTTGATTACCATTTCGTCTCACTATTCTGTAGATGTTGACAAATTTAAGGAATTTTGTAAGAGCACTTTTTCAATGTACTTAAGTATATATCCTTGGTACCCAATGTCTCCGACTGTCCACAAAATATTAGTTCACGGCTGGCAAATTATGAACTCATCCTTAGTTCCGGTTGGATGTTTAGGCGAAAATGCTTCAGAAGCTCGGAACAAATATTACAAAAGTGACAGAAAATCACATGCAAGAAAAAATAGCCGACTAAACACCATGGCTGATGTGTTTTATAGAGCAATGGATTCATCAGATCCGCTTATATCAAGCATATGTCTGAATAAAAGACAAAATGAAATCAAAAAGAAAAATCTTCCACAAGATGTCATATATCTTCTAAAGGCAGTATCTCCGCCGACCCAGAAAACTATTAATTCCGATCCGGAAAATTCAGATTCGGATTCTGATTTAGATCACGAATCTGACTGTGAAGAGCAATATAACATTATTTTAGACAACGAGAAAGAATAAAAAAAATGTATTAAAAAAAAATTTTAATAAAATTTTTTAATGTGCTAGGACAGGTGGGTGAAGACATGGGCCAATTAAAAAAAAACAAAATCCGAAATTCTATAAAAATTTAGCAAACATATGTACCAAATTTCAAGGCTCTAACTTTTAAATTGGACTTTATGCCAAAAAATCCGACTTTCTGACCATAGTGCACTGGTTAGACTCACCCGCTTCACACACACACGCTTGTTAAAATCCGCTTTGGAGACTACTGTGTCTAGGCTTGTGTCCTCTTTGTGTCTATGAATGAACATCCACTTCTGTATCCTGGTCTCTGGGGGGGGCAATCTTCCTTTCACTATTTGCACCTTGTTCACATACTTTTTTTCTTTGAACTCTTCGTGGCCAGAAGGTCCAAACTCAACTCGATCGCCGTCCTAGTTCAACTCATCTTAATCGCGGTCCAAGTTCAACTAATCTGTCGATTTAATTTTCGACAGCCCTTGGCCTTTGATTTTGTCGCCGACGCCGGCAGCGACCAATCAAAACTTGCCAACGCATTTTGTCGATGACGCGTTCGATGCAGTCGCCGAAAAACATGCGTAGCTTAGGCGTCTAGAAGTTTCTAGAACAAAAGAAACTGCGCAATAACTCTGTCGCTTCCATTCGCGAGTTCCGTTGCAATTCCTATTGCTACATTCATATAAATATGGCGTGACATGCGTATATACATATGTATATAAGAGGCAATAGAAACTGCGCAGTAGCAACTGGCGACTTTTGGGCAAGTCCCGTTGCATTGCTTGTTTCATGTCTTTGGTGGCCCGATGTATGTGTATGTGTGTGTGTATTGGCGGTGGTCTGACTTAGAGATGCTCTGCTGGGGAACTAGTTCGACAAATAAAAATACTAACAACAAGTCAGAGTATAAACTTATAATTAATTCATAGCACTTATTATATATATGTACATTGTGGCGAAGTACCCAAAATTGTACTTCGTCACACTTCGTTACTTCGGAGTGCGTGAGACGAGAAAAGGCCAGGGTGAACGCTGCATAGTTGTCCTGCAGATTTATGTGGGACTTTTCTGTCCCGATCTCGTAGAATTCCTGTGCTCTGTGGATTAGTATAGCTCTTCGGGTTGTATAACTCTCTGCGTATAACTTTGTGTTGTATAGCTCTGCGTGTAGTGTAGCTCTGACTGTGTTAAAACTCTGCTTGTGGTATAACTCTGCTTGGGGTAAAACTCTGTTTGTGGTATAACTCTGCTTGGGGTAAAACTCTGCTTGGCCCTCAGTATATGTGATAATCAGCGCTACTGAATACTAGGGGTAACCATGCTGCTGTGGAAAAATATATATTAAATACTCTGACTTGCAATACTCTAACTATGATGACCTATTACCCTATCAGTGTGGTTTACAAAGGGGGAAAAATATCTTAAAAATAAAAATTACATGCTAACTTATATTTACAACGAACGTTGCTCATGATTACTCTTGGCTGTTGGCGCAGAACGCCCTCCGATAACGTTGAAGAGATCCCCCCTTGGGGGGGACAGGGACGTTGGGAGAGCACACTCTCTATCAAGTGGCCCCTGTGAGTTGACTCATCTCTGATATATTGGCTTCTGCTGATTCATCGGGATGTCTGCTGGGCCTCTGTTTGTTACAATGGTTTGAGGTCATCTATGCTTGCTGTGCGTCGTTGTCTTACATGGGCTTCTTGTAGGCGAACTATGTTTCTGGAAATAAACTTGATTACCTTGTAAAACCAGTCAAACTTCGGGGCCAGTTTGACTGTAAAGCGTTCTGCTGTTTTAGACAAATGGTGTTGTCTAAGTAACACCAGATCGCCAACGGCTGGTCTCCATTCTCGGCGTCGGAGGTTATAGTGCCGGCTTTGGTCTAATGATGCCTGCTGCATGTTGGTCTGGGCCAATTTGAATACGTCGGCCATGCGTTGTGCTCGTGATTCGGGTGACCAAGGCGGTGTTCATAGACCAGGGGTAGCTTCATCCTATAATGCTCCAGGAATACGTGGTTCTCTGCCCAACACTAGGAAGGCTGGGGTGAATCCGGTAGAATCACATACGCTTGAGTTAATAGCTAATGTGAATTCGGGGAGTAGTTGGTCCCAATTGCTCTGGTCTTCTCCTAGGTACTGAGCTATCATCGTCTTGATAGTTCGATTAGCTCTTGCGGTGGGGTTCTGACGTGGTGTATATGGTGCGGTGTACTGAAGTTCCACTCTAGCTCGATCTTTGAATGATTTACTTGTAATCTGCGTGCCATTGTCGCAGACGAGGTGTGGGGAGTTCCGAATCGTCCGATGATCCTTTTTCGGAAAGCCTTTTCCAATGCAGTAGTGGTAGCTTTACGCAGAGATACGAGCTCTACCCATCTACTGTAGGCATCTAGAAAGACTAACAAGACTGTGTTACCTTGTTTCGACCGGGGTAGAGGTCCGACAAAATCCGTGCATACTATGCTAAACGGTTCCTGCTGGTTTTGTTTGATCTACTTTGTATCGTTGGCATTGTAAGCAGCTGCAAACATGACATGTGACGTCACGGAAGAATCCAGGCCAATAGTATTTCTGGGCTATTCCGATTATCGCTTTCCTGATTCCTAAATGCCCTGCTGTGGGTTCATTGTGGCATTCCTGTAGTACTTGCTCTCGGTTTTCTTTTGGTACACATAGCTTCTATGGAATAGGGTCATCTTCTTCTGGGTGAGATCTCTTCTGCGGTAGAGTTGATCACCTTCGTATCGATAGTCGGGAAACAGGTCAAGTTGTTCATCGATTTGGCGTTTGATTTTACGCCACCATGCACACTTTGGCAAGGTATCCTGTTTAATAAATCTAAGGGCTGTCGAGAGCCATTTAAGGGCCTGATGATCCGTGATAACTTCGAATCGGTAGCCTTCTAAATAGTAGCGCATCTTGCGTATTGCCCAGACGATGGCGAGGCACTCTTTCTCAATTGCTGAGTAGTTTTCCTCGGGAGCAAGTAGCCGTCGGCTGGCATACGCTATTACTCGTTCTGTACCTTCTTGATATTGGGTCAAGACTGCACCCAATCTATAATCACTGGCATCGGTCTGTAAATAGAACTTGGAATTAAAATCAGGACAAGCTAATATGGGAGCAGAAGCTAGTCGAGATTTCAGCTCTTCAAATGCCGATTGTTGTTCAACATCCCAATTCCACTTGGCATTCTTTTTCAGCAATTTAGTGATAGGCTGAACGACGCTGGAGAATTCTGGAACAAAGCGGCGATACCAGGATGCGATGCCTAGGCATCGGCGAAGCTGGCGTACATTGGTAGGGGGTGATAGCTCGCAGACTGCGGCTACCTTTTCAGGATCGGTGTGAATCCCTTGTTCACTGATTACATGTTCGAGGAATTGTATCCTGCGCTTGAAGAACCTGCATTTGCTTGGTTTATACGCAAGTTAGCTTCTCGTAGCCTGCGAAAAACTTCTCGTAGATGCGTCATGTGTTCTTCCAGTGTGCTGCCTACAACGATGATGTCGTCTAGGTAGGCGAAAGCAAAAGGATCCATTTCGGGACCTATTACGCTATGCAAAGCGCGTTGAAATGTGGCGGCTGCTGAATGTAGTCCAAATGGCATAACTTTCCATTGAAACAGTCCACGACCGGGGACTGTGAAAGCTGTGCATTCGCGACTGGATCTGGCCAATAGGATTTGCCAGTATCCGCTCTTGAGGTCCAATGTGGAAATGAACTTCGCGTGCCGAAGTTCCTCTAATATATGATTATTCCTGGGTAGAGGGTAGGCATCTCGTATAGATGGGGCATTGAGTTGCCTGAAATCTACACACATGCGCATGTCACCAGTTTTCTTACCCACTAACACGATGGGGGCGCTATTTGGGCTTTTCGATTGTTCTATGCGGCGTTCCAGCAGTAACTGGTCTACGGTATCATTGATGATCTTCTGCTGTGCTGGATTACGGGGGGTAATATCTCTGCTTAATGGGACGGTCGTCCTTCATTGTAATAACATGCTCTGCTATGTGGGTGACACCTTTTAAAGTGTCGAATTTAGGCAGCTCTTGTGCCAAAAATTCCTCTATAAGTTGAGTTAAGCTAGGGTCTTCGATAGGGGATGGGGATTCATGTATTGCTGGTTCACTTGGTTTAGTATCTTCGGGGGTCACTGTCTTGTGACTCTGTCTGAGTCTTCCTTTTACTTGCTTGCGGTAGGGGTTGTTCATTATCGCATGGTCAGATGGGGGAGGTAGAGCTGCACGTCTGGTCCAACTCTCAGTTGGGCTATTGTTCCTTTGGTAGATCGTTGGGTCGTCTGTGGTTAACTTGGGCTGTGGGTCACCGCTGGTGATTATCGTCGACTTGATCGGTGGCCTGATACTAGACACTGTGATGGCATCAACTCGGGTGGATGACTCCTGGTCTTGTCTAGCTACACCTGTCGCCTGCTATGCTCCTAATATTGTGCTAGGAATACTTCCTCAACAGTGCTAGGAATACTCCTAGTCTTCCCTGCCTGTGCAGGGATAACTCCTAGTCTTTTACGATCCACTAGGAAAAGCTCCTAGTCTGTGATCTACTAGGACTAGCTCATAGTTTTTAATACACTGCTAGGAATGGCTTTTAGTTTTCAATACACTGCTAGGAATAGCTCCTAGTCTTCCTATTTGCACCCAAAAACTAATCCGCCTTTGAACCTTCAATTGTAGCAAGGCTGCCATTCGGCCACCATTTCAATTCTGGGCTTCGGTGTTGGTGGCCTTATTTGTTCTGCTTGACCCCACGTATGCGACCGGCTCATGGATTGCCGTCGGTACCTTAGCCGCTCTTTATACAGGCTCTTCCTCTGCCCTCGCCATCTCCTGAGGCCCATCTATAAATAGACCTTTTCTGTGGAGCTCTCCTGTTGCTACGCATGGTGAAATCACGCATACCCCTCTCTCATACAATTGTTGTAGAGAGCAAGTTTGCTAACATCCACCCTTATATACTATTTAACCAACGTTTAACTTATTCCTAATTTCCCGCCCTTTTTTACATATGCTTAAGCATAGTTTATTTATGGTTAATCCCTCCCTCCTTGAACCTTTTATATTAAATAAACTTAATAACTATATATATAAATATACCCACATTTATCTTCTGTTGAATACATATATATATACAGAATTAATTCACCAAATTTATTAATTTATATATATATATATATATTATATGTTCAAATTTAGCGCCAATACTTGCAGTGCCTCTCAAACCTCTGCTTTGAACATGTTACATACCTCCTCTCCCACTCTCCGTTACATGCCAACATTCCCGCTCGCAGTCCACCCACACATGCGTAAGACCTCTCACTTTGATGTTACCGACAGCCGAAATGCAGCCCCTCGCCTCCCCCGCTGGACTATACGCATGAGCCGACTCTCTAAGTCTCGTGCGTCGGTAGCTTACGCTTTTGTGCGTGGGTTTGTTCGCTGTTGCACTCTAAGTGACGTCACACGAGCCTACATGCTCTTGTTCTCATCTGTTTTCTTTCTATTTTATATATATTCGGCCTTTGCTTTAACCATTTCTCTCCAAACATATGTAAATCAGAAGTATAAGTTAACGACGAGAATTATTGTACAATCTTGCAGCGGTCAAGAACTGCAAATATAACACAAATAAACACACCGAATCAGCAGAATCAGAAGTCTGCAAGTTTGCCGCTTTTTTAAATAACAAAAAAAAAAGAAAGCAAAACAAATTTAAGCTTAGCATTCTAAACTTGCAGCTGTGCAGTGTAACCCGAGATGAAAATTAAAAGAAACAGTGAAGCACAAACGCGCTGCAAGAATACCAACCGGCATCGTCAACTAGTTATTACTCTTTATTCAAACATTTCATTTAGAGATAATTCAATTTTCAAATAAATTCAAAACAAAACTAAATATTATCAAATTAGATTTAAAGTTATAATTCATATAAAGTATAAGATTAATTTTTTTCCCTTACAATTTCTACACTACAATATTTTTGACACATTTTATCAAGCATTTCTTACAATATTACTTTCTATTCACAAACACACCCCGAATAACCTCATACATCTCTCAATACTGATACTGATGCTACAAGCGAATCATCGACTTCAGCACCAACAAACCTAAATAGTGACAGCCAAAGAGCAACATTTGAAAATCAAATAGACCAAATAATCAATAACAGATTGACAACAATAATAAACAACATGGGTATTATCAATAACAATAATGATTTTTCCGAGGCAACTGCCTACAACATAGACCCAAACTATAGAGACAATATTACTGACTTAGACCGCGTCCCAGATATAGTAAAGGGAATGAGAGAATTTTCAGGAGACCTACTCGAGTTTAGCTCCTGGAAGAAAGGCGTAGACAGAATTCTTGAGGCATACTCTAGTATCAAGGGATCACCAAAATATTTTGGTATTCTACAAACAATCCGAAATAAAATCACTCACCATGCAGATCAGGTATTAGACTCTTATAACATGCCCCTGAACTGGGAGGCAATTGCTCGATGCCTTACTTTACACTTTGCAGACAAACCGCCAAACTTTACCAGCTCACCACCATGACACAGAATAGACACCAGACAGTTGAGGAATTTTATCAAAACCTTTCCTTGATTCTTAATAAGGTAAGTTGTATGAATCTCGACAGACCGACTGAAGTAGTTCTGACAAAGTCCTACAGGGACAGAGCGTTAGATACATTTGTAAGAGGCCTACGTGGCGATTTACCACGTCTTCTCGGCATCAAAGAACCAAACGATTTGCCGCAAGCTCTACATTTCAGCCTTAAATTAGAGAACCAAAGCTAAAGGACGAATTACGCAAACAATAGACAACAAAACATATAATTCCGAAATATAGACCAGAACCCAATTCCGGCACCCCGTAGATTCATACTGACACAACCAAGTTACCCAACCTATATACATCCAACGTACTTACCACCCCAGAATTCACCTCCACTTCCTCCACGAAGACTAGCACAACAACACAGACCATTTCATCATGGACAACCCGGTCAATTTCAAAGACCACCTAACCAGTTTGGTTATCAACCACAACACTGGCCTCAACAAAACCAATTCACCCAATATAGACATACCCAACCAATAGCCCCACCTCCGCCAACTGCAGCCAAGCCAGCAGAACCCATGGACGTTGACCGTAGTATACAGACGAAGATAGTCAACTATATGAACAGACCTCAGTTTGATCATGGTAAAAGGCCACCTTTCCCCTCGAACCCAGATGGGAAAAGACAACGACTCTTTAACATGGAGGGAGAAGAATACCAGGAACAAAACGAACAAGGCTATGCGGAGGCTTTCGCCACCATGACGGACTATGAAAAATATGAACAGGAAATGGAAGCAGCAAGTAACCAAGAAGAATACGACATGACCTTGACAGAATATATGGACCAAGCAACGAACCAACAACTCCACAATAACCAGATACAGATTTAAATTTTTTAGAATGAGCGACTCCTCGCTTCCCCATTTCGGGGGGTCACAACCCTTTTAAAATACTTATTGATACTGGTTCGAATAGAAATTATATTCAACCAAAACTAGTAACTAATCCGAAACCCAATGAAAAACCATTTAAAGCAATACCAGTAGGAGGTAGTGTAATATCACACACTACAAACTAGCAAACTTATTCAACCATCCAGAATGCAATGTAAAATTTTTTTTACTACCACACCTTAAATCATTTGATGCCATTCTTGGCAACGACAGCCTTAAAGACAAAGGAGCAGTAATTGACGTAGCTGGAAAAATTACGACGATTAAAAGAGGAAAAAAGATACCAATAAAAAAAAAATACGAGGCAGTAAACATAATCATACCCAGGACCGTACATTTAGATGATGGACAAAAACTAGAACTTGACCAACTGGTCCATATATATCCCAATCTCTTTGCGGACCCAAACGAGAAACTAATCTATACTACCAATGTCGAAGTGAATAAGAACATCTACCGATTCCCAAATATAAGGTAAATAAACAAATACAAGAGCTGCTAGATAATGGCATTATTCGACCTTTACGGTCACCTTTCAATTCACCGGTATGGATAGTTCCAAAGAAAGCAGACGCATCTGGCGAAAGGAAATACCGAATGGTCATAGACTATCGTAAACTCAATAAAGCCACCATAGCAGACAGATACCCCATTCCCGAGATTAATAAGGTATTAGCTCAACTCGGAAACAATAAACTCTTTTTTGTCCTTGACCTTAAAAGCGGTTTTCACCAAATCCCACTAAAATCATCCGATATTCCAAAAATAGCCCTCTCCGTAAATCAACCTAGAACTTTAAAGGATCTGAGAGCATTTCTAGGACTAGCAGGATACTTTAGAAGGTTTATAAGGGACTTCGCTAAGTTAGCAAAACCACTTAGCTCCCTCTTAAGAAGGGAAGATGGACGTGTGTCCAAAAAGGATTCAAAGAAAAAAATCATTAATATGAACCAAGACGCGATAGAAGCTTTCAATAAAATCAAGAATTCCCTAGTGTCTGATGAAGTTATTCTTCAATTTCCCGATATCAACAAAGAGTTCCATCTTACAACAGGCGCTTTCAACTTTGCCATAGGCGCAGTGCTGTCCCAAGGCGACAGACCAATTTGCTTTATCTCTAAAACGCTTTCCAAAGCAGAAGACAATTACGCCACGAACCAGAAAGAGATGTTACGGTAGAACAAAAATTTAAATTTATACTGATCACCAACCCCTCACCTATTCTCTCAGAAGCTGGAATGGAAATTCCAGAGTAAAAAGATGGAAAACCTACCTCAAAGAATATAATTATACAAACCTGGCAAAAGTAACGTAGTAACAGATGGCCTATCAAGACCAAGCGAAATAAATTCAGTTACGTCCACACAACATAGTGCTGAAAATTCAGCAGAAAACTTAATTATCAGTGTAGAAGTCCCTATCAATGCATTTAAAAACCATATTTTCATTAAGAAAGACGACCTAAACATTTATAATTTCAGTATCCCATTTCCAACATTCCATAGGCACACGATTCAGATAACAGATTGTAATGAAAAAGATATATTTGACATCCTAAAGAAGTATCTAAATCCATCAGTTTTAAACGGAATTATAACATCTGAAGAGATAATGGGAATAATACAGAAAATCTATCCTATACACTTAAAAAACTATAAAATCAGATTCACATCCTTACAAGTCAAAGACATTTCAACAGACATTGAACAGGAAGAAAAAATATTAAAAAAGAACACAACAGGGCCCATCGTGGCATAATAGAGAATAAGGCACAACTTTCGGAAAAATGTTACTTCCCTAAAATGAAAGAGAAGATCATAAATCTTATCAGACAATGTAGAGTATGCAAAACACAAAAATATGACAGACACCCGACAAAACCTGAACTCAACGAAACACCTATTCCACAGTACCCAGGACAAATCATCCATATAGACATTTATTCCAGAGAAAAAGTACTAGTGTTAACGGCACTAGATTAATTCTCAAAATTAGCTCAAGCAAAAATCATTAAATCAAAAGCAGTTCAGGACATTAAAGAACCTTTACACGACTTGGTGTTCTACTATGGAGTACCAAAGTTTATAGTAATGGACAACGAGAAGTCACTAAATTCAGAAACCATAACTTTCATGCTTAAAGACCAGTTGGACATCGAAATTTAAAAAGCTCCCCCTTACAACAGTTCGGTTAGTGGTGTGAGGATTCACAAATTCTTGTTTCTATTTTTCTTTATCTATCAATATATATATAACCATAAGTCAACCCTCTAAACTAATACGCTCTACTTATTGAAGGGGATTAGTTCAACATTAGGTTACTGTTTCTAGCTAGAGAGAGCAATTGTTTTCTATTCCATCATTAGGTTACAGTTTCTAACAAGAGAGCAATTATTTTTATCTCTTTTGTTTCCCTCTCCTTCGCATTGCAATAGCCAGCGACGCCGACGCACCGGCGGTACAGTCAGTGTCAGCATAGCTAAGCTAAGACAATTTGTCACGTACACCAAAAGCTCGTAGGATAACGGTGAATCATCAGTAGCCAATCAAAACGCGCCACGCATTTCTGCAGCTGCGTCGAAAGCTTAAAATGTTAAAAACTAGGGCAAAGGCTAGGGTTAGAAATAACCGTAAGATCACTTAGTTTCTGACCGCCGGAGAGATTACAAGTATAAAAAAATATCGTCAAAGAGAAAAAAAAAGGCAAACAGTGAAAACAAGAATTAAGTTAGTGAATATATAGAAGTCAAACACGCAGACAGTGGTACTAAGACAAAGACAGTGCAAATACAAATCCAAGGAAAAGAAAACAAAATATAAAACAAGGAAAAGTAACGCATTTATCAACGTTAAGGTTGTACAATTTATATTCGGGTGAGTCGGCCAAGAGGCCACGTTACTAACCCCTTACCCCTGCTATTTTTTATAGGACAGTGTGATGTTAGGTAGATTAGGCAGTAAAAAATAAAAAAAATGAGAATACAAGAATTAGAAATAAAGATTATAATTGAACATTAACCCTTGACTTTTCTGTTTTCTTCTTGCCCCTATTCTTTCTCCTTTGTCTTTATTTGCATGTAATGTCCTAATAATGTGTTAAGTGTTGTCTGAATAACGTATATAGTGTTTCCATGGTACAGTTGGCAGTATGTCGACCAACAACCATTTCAGTGTCCGCGTAATACCCTAACTGAAATGGTGTTGGTTGTACATACGCCGACTTAGTGCCATTTAATATTATTCGACATCCGGGTAATACCCTAGTCGAAGCAATATTAAATGCGCATGAACATGGAACCACTGTAATGTAGTTTTTATGTAGCACAGTAGTCATGATGCCATTTGTTTAGCATTTCAGTGTCCGGGTAATACCCTAACTGAAATGTTAACAACTGTGCATCTGACTACTTAGTGTCTTTTAATATTTATTTCGGTGTCCGGGTAATACCCTAACCGAAATAATATTAAATGTACATGTCATAGTATGTGTGTATCTTCCCCTTTGTACAGTGTCCACCCGAATGAGTGTCATTAACATTAATTGTTTAACTTTGTGTCTTTTGTAATGTCAAATAAATAATTATTCCCCGCATTTGTCTATATTAGTTTAAAATTTAGAGGTCTCGAGATTTACTTATAAATTTTCTGTAAGTAAAGGCCCTGGATAGAGTGAGATTTGTACCCAGGCTGAAAAACTTCCTTACAGTGGAAAGGTTCCATTCCACCTTTCAGAAATTATGAGGTGTCTAAGAAATAACCAAAAATTTAACGATTTCAAAGAATTATTATTAGACAAAGCGGTATATGAATATAATTCATCAATTCATTCAGTAACAGGAAGAAGACCACTGGACATATTTTTTGGTAGGGAAAATAAGGACAAGTATAGACAAAACAACATAGATAAAATAAAAATTAAACAGGCAGCAGATTTGGAGTATCATAATAAAGAACGTAAAAAAACAAAAGAATACAATAGCGGGCAGGAAATCTTTGTCAAACAAAAAACACGCCTAGGATCCAAACTAACACCCAAATATAAGAAAGAAATGGTGAAGGAAAACAAGGGTACTACCATATTAACCGAATCGGGAAAAATCGTCCATAAAAGTAACATAAAAAACCAATGATTCCGTTTCCACAGATTTCTGACTACCATACGGACTGCGTCATGTTTCATGGAAACTTTTAATTTCACAAACGCCAAACCATTACCATAAAAAGGGGAATGGGTAAAATACAGTTCTCTACCATAACTGTTGCCGCCGAAATTTAAAATTAGCAGCCCTAAGCAGCCACTAAAGGGTTAACCCTCAAAGCTCATTGTATTGTATTCTCTTTGCATTATTCTTCTCATTGCGTTTAACATATCGCCAGCCTACGCGCTAGGAAGTTAACCGTTACTTATTGTGCTTTAAGTTCTTCTTTGGGTTCATGGCTTGTTGCCATGCAATCTAAAATCAGTTTGACTTTGGAAGCCACTTAGGCACATATTAATTTTTAAGCTGTGCCAACACCTGTTACAACACCTAAAATCGACATACATATAAATCTAAATACTTACACCTAAACAACTGTAATTATAAAATCAACCACGTGTAATAATTAAATAATTGAAATATTGTGAAGAAAATAAATGAATTGTATGAAAATAAAACTGGTGTTGGACTGCTAAAAACTCTGCCCAAGGGACGGCGTTGAACTCAACATTCTTAAAAATTAATATGCATAGAGTTTTCTTGAGTTAACCCTAGAATTTCATGTGAATTAATTTGGCGAATCGTTCTACGGGTCAACCCTGAACTTATTCGAATCGTAGTTAATTTTCTCTTCCTTGCACTGTTAATCCTTCTTGAAAACATT
This sequence comes from Drosophila neocordata, assembly GCA_018903615.1. NCBI lineage: Eukaryota > Metazoa > Arthropoda > Insecta > Diptera > Drosophilidae > Drosophila > Drosophila neocordata. Next base: position 66,817 of record JAEIGI010000110.1, read on the forward strand.
TCCCTTTCTCTCTTTAAAAGAATAGGGGTTTTCCACATACCTCAATCTAAACACATTGTCTCACATAATAAAAGCCAAGTGGAGGATTTCGTGTCATTACCCGATTTATCAATCTCACATAGAAATTATATCTTTAAGCACACAAAAATGTAATACTAACACACCTCCCCATCAGCGCTTCACTATTCTTTTCATGGTGGCTTATGTCAACAGAGGTCAGTTACGATGAAACAAGGCAGTGCTTGGAGAATGGATGGTTACGCCAATTTACTGCATCTAATCAAGTTGACGGGATGGAGTCGGCCATCGAAGAACTCAAGCCCGAGGGATGACCCTGTTTCACTTCGAGCAAGACCAATGGTTGCTGTCAATCGGTTGGCTGGAATCCCTGCGTCCCGCAGATGAGTCAACGAATATCTCCTCCTCGTCTGAAAAGTTGCCATTCAAAAGTCCAGCTCTCTGGCCTCCGACGATACACCTCCAAGGGGATTCCAGCCAACCGATTGACAGCAACCATTGGTCCTGCTCGAAGTGAATCAGGGTCATCTGTCGGGTTTGAGTTCTTCGACGGCTGACTCCATCCATGAATAAGATGAGTCAACGAATATCTCCTCCTCGTCTGAAAAGTTGCCATTCAAAAGTCCAGCTCTCTGGCCTCCGACGATCCACCTCCAAGGGGATTCCAGCCAACCGATTGACAGCAACCATTGGTCTTGCTCGAAGTGAAACAGGGTCATCCCTCGGGTTTGAGTTCTTCGATGGCCGACTCCATCCCGTCAACTTGATTAGATGCAGTAAATTGGCGAAACCATCCATTCTCCAAGCACTGCCTTGTTTCATCGTAACTGACCTCTGTTGACATAAGCCACCATGAAAAGAATAGTGAAGCGCTGATGGGGAGGTGTGTTAGTATTACATTTTTGTGTGCTTAAAGATATAATTTCTATGTGAGATTGATAAATCGGGTAATGACACGAAATCCTCCACTTGGCTTTTATTATGTGAGACAATGTGTTTAGATTGAGGTATGTGGAAAACCCCTATTCTTTTAAAGAGAGAAAGGGAAATGTTTTCAAGAAGGATTAACAGGTGCAAGGAAGAGAAAATTAACTACGATTTAAGCTATTCAATTTTAACTAACCTATCTATTTCTCATTTTAACCGCCAACCTATTTAAGACAAATCTTAATTCCTTTCATGGTGAAAGATTTTTCCCGATCGCGTTTGCACTGTTAAACGTCTGTGTTGTTCGATGGTCTTCTTATTAAAACGTCCTGTGCTTGTCTTTAATCTGCTTGTTCGTTACAAAAATGTCTTGTCCGAGCTTATAGTTCAACGGGGCCGATCTTACTTTGTTTTTCCCATTATTAGACCCCTCTTGATGACGCCGTAATAGCCGCTCTATGTCCTTATGCTCCCTTTATCTAAGTTCGATCATCTTTTGTAAATCGATGGACGTGGATTGATTAAAAAGATATCTGCCGGTTTTTTCTTTATCCCTCTTTATCGCCACCAACTCTCCAGACGTGAACATGGGATATTCTTGTTTAAGGCAGCGAAAAATCTCTATAAACGTTGAGTGAAATCCTTCAATCTGCCCGTTCACTTCACTTTTCTGTGTTGGTGAATAATAACCTTCGATATCGAGAGATTTCAAAAGTTCAGAACCGTCGGGCAGAGCAATCCCCGTTCGTTATCGGATACCAGTATTTTTGGAGCAGTGAAATAATGCAAGACATTAGCTAGCTCTTCACGTAGGTGTAATGCCGACTTGTGCTCAATCGGAAAGAGCTTTGCATATTTGGAAAACTTATCCGGACAACTAAGATATTTTTGGTTTTCTAACATCAAGATGTCTATGTGCAGCACTTCGCAAGGACGAGTTGGAATTGGTGTTTGGTTGTAGAAATGGCTTGTTAGGATACCTTTCATATTTCTGGTATTTGCAAATTTGACACACGTCTGTAAATGCTTTAATGCGGCTTCTCATTTTTGTGAAGTAGCAGTTAACCAGTAATTGTAACCTAACCTCCTCTGGGTTCCTATGTGCTCGGGAGTGTTCCCTGGCTATGAGCTCTCATATTTCATTCTCATCAGTAATACCTTTCACCAGTCGATCCGCAATTCGTACCTTAAAAAAGGTGGGCAGTCTTGAGTAAGTTTCCCAGCGGGTCAACCCCAGTGATTACATAACCAATTAACATATTGGTACATAACCTGAAAGGAAAAGAAATCATGCCGAAGGAAGACCTATCCAGTGGAGTGTATCATTGCAAGAGATGCAATCAGAAGGACAGTGACCGCATGGTGCAGTGCAATCAATGCCAGTCCTGGTATTTTGACTGCGTCGAGGCCAAGGAGGATGAACTGAACAGCAGCTGGAGCTGCGACTGCGCAAGCGTGGCATCGGCAGCTGTCACCACCATACTGGCCAACGCCCTGCAGACCGCCGCAAAAGCCATACATGCAGGTGTTCCCCAAGCCGCATCATCACCAGCAGAATCTAGCGAAGCGGCAGGAGTTGGACAAAATTTTGAACTTTGCCCGCCAAAAAATGTAGTGGCAACTCAAAAGGCGATACGTGACACGTGGCATCCCTACGGCGTTACGTCACCTCTTACGGCAAACCATGTACAGTCAACGTATTTAACCTCAACAAGCACACAACAACCACGAGTCACCATTCGGGAACAACCTCAATCAAGCGACATACCGATGTGGCCCTGGCTCTCTAATATAAGCCAAAAGATGACTAAGGCCGCGTTGAACGCGCCAGCCAATTTTAAGGAAGGAGAACCAAACTACCAGCCACATGTCTCAGGTACGTCGACCCCAACTGCGTCGCAAATTGCAGCGCGCCAAGCAATTCCGAAGGAGCTACCCTTCTTCGACGGCAACCCGCAACACTGGCCACTTTTCTACAGCAGCTTTCAAACAAGTAGAGAGATCGCCGGATATACAGACGCCGAAAATCTCATGCGACTGCAAGCCAGTCTAAAGGGCAAAGCAGGAGAAATGGTTCAGTGCAAGTTGCTTCTGCCAGCTATGGTTCCTGAAATCGTACGTACATTACGTATGTGCTTTGGGCGGCCTGAACACATTCTACATGACTTGCTGGAAAAGGCGAGGCAAATGCCTCCACCAAAAGATAAGCTTTAACCGCTTATCGAATACGCGCTATGCGTACGGAATATATACTCAACGATGGAAGCTTGTGATCTAAGAAGCTACATGGATAATCCAATGCTCGTGCAAGAGCTAGTGGAAAAGTTGCCCACACAACTAAAGCTGCAGTGGGCAATGCATCCAAAAAAATTCAAAATCGCCATCAATGGAAACTTTCAGCGGATGTATATACGACATAGCTGAAGCAGCAACCCAGGTAACATCACCACTCTACCGTAAGAAGAGTGGAAGCCTTAACCACCATACGGAAGTACCAGAGAAGACACCTACATGCGTCGCTTGTGACAGAACGGACCACAAGCTGCAAAGCTGTAAAAAGTTCAGGTTGATGTCTTTACAACAGAAGAAGTCCATTATACAAAACCACAGGCTGTGCAATCAGTGTCTAAATCGTCACCGAAACAAGTGCCAACTGGACAAGGAGTGCGGCACCCGAGGCTGCAAAAGAACTCATCATCCACTAATTCATGATGATCAGCAGTCATTCCAACCTGTTGCAACGAGCGTCTCCGACGAACGACCCACGGCTCCAATTGTACATCAGCCGGAGGGCAAACACATTCGGTCAAACCCATTTCCGTGTTGTTCCAATTCAAATCATCAATAAAAACAAAATAACTAATACTTTTGCATTTCTAGATGAGGGCTCATCAGTAACATCGAGAAAAAGATCTACAAGCAGCTCGGCTTAAAAGGCGAACCTCAACCATTATGTCTCAAATGGACAGACGACACCATACGCAGAGACGATGCGTCGGAGTGCGTCAAGATGACTGTTGCCAATCCTAACAACGGCAGACGATTCACCTTGCAGGACGTCCACAGCGTAGACAGTCTAAATCTACCTGTGCAGTCAATCGATATGCGTGCGCTCATCAAGCAATTCCCATACTTGGCGGGAATTCCTATCGCATCATACAACGTGCGCCCCAGCATTCTAATTGGCGCAAACAACTAGAATCTCGCCGTGCCCCTCAAAATAAAAGAGGGAAAGTGGCGACAACCAATAGCGTCCAAGACTCGTTTGAGATGGACCATCCAAAGCTGCACATCACCAAGCCGCAACGGAGGGCACGTCAATTTGCATGTATGCGGCTGCAGTTACGATGATGTTAAAATGCACGACATCGTCAAACAATCGTTTTCATTAGACGCCACCTCACCAAAGACAATATCATCGGAAGAGGACGCTCAAGCACTAACGAGTCTGAAATCGACTGCCATTCTGAAGAACGGCAGATATGAAGTCGGCCTTATCTGGAAGGATCCCGACATCACCCTACCTAACAGCTACGAAAGCGCAGTTGCGCGGCTTAAATGCTTAAAACGACAATATTCACGGCAGCCCAACCTAAGAGAATTAATTCAGAAGGAAGTGGACAACCTCGTCGAGAAAGGTTATGCGCGCAAACTGGCTCCGGAGGAGGCAGCAATTCCAAATAAACGAGATAAACCCAAACAAGCCAAATAAAGTACGTCTTGTATGGGACGCAGCCGCCCAATCAGGAGGGAAGGCTCTTAACGGGATAAAAATGCGGATCGTTTTCAGAATAAGTATCCACTCGCAGCACAAGTGGTAAAGGATTACCACTATGTGGATGACTTTATCTACAGCGACGACGGCGACACGATGGCGGATCAAGTAAGAAGCATTCACGCAGCAGGCGGCTTCCACATACGCAATTGGTCATCAAACTCTAAGGAGGTTCTACACTCGCTAGGCAGCGAGACAACATCCAACAAGGCGGTCGAAATCAATGCAACCGAAAAGGTACTCGGATTGTACTGGATGCCAGAATCTGATAACTTCATCTTCATGTGCAAGTTCGCTAGGCTGAAACGTAACGTTTTCGAAATCGATGAAACACCAACAAAACGCGAAATTCTCCAAGTGCTGATGTCAATGTACGATCCGCTTGGATTCATCTCATGCTGAAACCAATAATAAACGCGGAATATTTTTCCGACTGGCGCAGATTATATCGGGCCGTGGCTCGGTATATATTCTACATTGAAAAGCTGCGTGCAAAACACAGGAACCTACTGCCACCACAAGAAGTTTCTTACGAAATGATTCAGCGGGCGCAACTAATCATTCTAAGACATGTGCAAATGTCTGAATTTGAATCAGAAGTCTGCTATTTAGCAAAAGGTAAACCTATAAAAATGAATTCCAAACTATTATGTTTGAATATCTTCCTAGATGAAAACCAACTGCTGCGCACAAGGGGACGAGCAGAGAACCTATGCAGCCAAAATCAAATAGTGCTACCCCATGGGCACTACGTAACTCGGCTCATAGTCAATTGGTATCATCAGGAAATGCACCACACATCCCACGAAACGTGTATCAACAAAATAAGAGGCATCTACTACATTCCACGCCTACGAGTTTTGTACAAAAACATGCGGAAAAGCTGTCAACGCTGCAAAAATCAGAATGCCAAGCCAATCATACCACAGATGGCACCCCTGCCAGCGGCTAGACTAGCCGCCTACCAGCGACCGTTTACATACGTCGGCATCGACTACTTTGGCCCTCTCCTAGTAACGGTGGGACGTCGACGGGAAAAAAGATGGGGCGTTATCTTCACCTGCCTAACCATAAGGGCAGTTCACTTGGAATTGGCATGCTCCCTGGATACCGCATCTTGCATTATGAGCATTCGAAACTTTTGCAACCGGCGCGGAACTCCGAGGGAAATCTATAGCGACAATGGAACCAATTTCAAAGCAGCAGAAAAGGTTCTATGTGACGAGCTGCAGAACGCCAACTTCAAGGAAGTCGAATCGGCGTTCGACAACATAAAATGGAAGTTTAATCCACCAGCGGCTCCTCATATGGGGGGAGCATGGGAGCGACTAGTACGCTCTGTTAAAACGGTGCTCTACGCAATTTGACCCACAAGGAAATTCACCAGTGAAGGCCTGCAAAGCGCACTTTGGGAGGTAGAATACATTCTTAATTCTAGACCTCTTACTTTCGTTTCTCTAGACAGCGAAGACGACGAAGCGATAACCCCAAACCATCTCCTGATCGGATCAGCAAGTGGCTACAAGCCAATCTTCGACACAACTCTAAGCGTGCGGCATTCTTGGCAGGCTGCACAACAATTTGCCGACCAGTTCTGGCGACGTTGGATAAAGGAATATGTTCCAGACCTGGCCAGAAGAGGAAAGTGGTTTACAAAGAGACCACCAATAGCAGTTGGAAACGTCGTTCTAGTGGTAGACGAGAATCTACCGCGAAATAGCTGGCCCAAAGGAGTAGTTGACCAGATAGTACTGGCGAAAGATAACCAAGTCAGACGAGTGGTTATCAAAACAGCGAACGGGACATTACATCGGCCAGTGGCTAAAGTGGCTGTATTGGACGTCGGCAATGTGGGAGTAAACCAGACCCGGAACGGACAAGTTTACTGGGGGGAGAATGTTGCCGCCGAAATTTAAAATTAGCAGCCCTAAGCAGCCACTAAAGGGTTAACCCTCAAAGCTCATTGTATTGTATTCTCTTTGCATTATTCTTCTCATTGCGTTTAACATATCGCCAGCCTACGCGCTAGGAAGTTAACCGTTACTTATTGTGCTTTAAGTTCTTCTTTGGGTTCATGGCTTGTTGCCATGCAATCTAAAATCAGTTTGACTTTGGAAGCCACTTAGGCACATATTAATTTTTAAGCTGTGCCAACACCTATTACAACACCTAAAATCGACATACATATAAATCTAAATACTTACACCTAAACAACTGTAATTATAAAATCGACCACGTGTAATAATTAAATAATTGAAATATTGTGAAGAAAATAAATGAATTGTATGAAAATAAAACTGGTGTTGGACTGCTTAAAACTCTGCCCAAGGGACGGCGTTGAACTCAACAATAACCATCGCCCATATCATTGACATTGAACAAATAGAAAATGCCAATAACTTACTATCAGACCATACAGAAAACGAATAAAAAAATAATAACCTTTATCTCACTCTACACCATGAACTAACGCCTAACTAACTAACCTCCACATTAAGACGCGGACATACTAGATCCATCAACTAGTTAGTGTCAGCTTGGAAGTATGTGGCAGAGAATCCTGACCACAACGACCTAATAATGTTGACGCAGAATATCGACGACTTAGTGACTAATAACAACCAACAAATAATAATAAACAGAAACTTAGAACAAAGAATCAACAAACTGACAAAAATTTCCAACGACCTTACAAACGCAGTTAAAAAGGACATTTTTCTCTCTAACGAAATCGCCATTAGCTTCCAAAAAAAATAAGACTTATCAAAGAAGAAATTAACAACATTAGACATGCCATTCAATGGGCAAGGGTAGATGTAATCAACTGAGTGCTATTAAGCGAGGACGAGTTGACAATCATAGATGACATATTCAAAGACCAAGAGCTGACTCCTCTGTCCATCGAAGAAATGCTTGAATTCTCCCATGTTTCGATTCTACATAACAATACAGTTCTTTTCTACTTAGTAAAAATACCTACACTAGAAAAAGTAAACTTCCAACACGTAAAAATTAAACCAGTAATAAGAAACAATAAAATTGTACACCTAAACAGTAATAATTTCTTTATTAATGAAAAGCAAATTTATAAGATACATAAAGAATGTAAAACTTTCAATAATATAACGGTATGTCGTAAAAACAAAATTGTTAATCTAAGTAATACTGATTGCATACCAAATTTAGTAAAGGGTACTAGGGCATATTGTAACATCAGTTATGCGGACCACTTAAGCGAAATAGAAGAAATCGCAACGGACTCATAATACTCAACAATTTCGGCGGTAACTTGACCTGGAACAGAACAACAGAAAGCATTAAAGGAACTCACCTCATCCATTTTTACAACGAATCCATCAGCATTAACGCGCAGCAGTTCGACAACGTTGAATCGACTATCCTGAAGCCAAATAACACCGGAGGAGATCAAACGGATAAAAGTGCTGTCTCTACAATCTCTGGAAGCGCTTCATATCAACAATACCGGACAACTGCGAAATCTGGTAAACCAATCCAACACAAGCAGAATCACGCTGGTCACCCTTTTCCTACTAGCTGTATCACACTTCACCTGCTACGAAGAGAAAGAAAAAACGTTACACTACACATAAGCCATATCCCAACTCAACTTACCTCTGACATAGGGGAAGAGATGTAAGCCCCAATAACTAAAGCAGCACCACGTAGACCACAACAAATTCCGATCAATGACGTCCCCTACTTTAAAAAAAAGAGAAACTAAAAAACCACAACTGCTTGAGGACAAGTAGAAATTAAGAGAGGAAGAGTTAACGACGAGAATTATTGTACAATTCCGCAGCGGTCAAGAACTGCAAATATAACACAAATAAACACACCGAATCAGCAGAATCAGAAGTCTGCAAGTTTGTCGCTTGCAATTCATAGGAATCCAGCCGCCGTCGAATGCAAATGATGTCGCAAGCTTTTACCAGCAGCGCTGCCGACGTTAACTCAGAATTTTAGCTAGCTAGGGTAGAATTGTTTTAAGTAAACTTCAGTCTGAAAGTTCCAATAAAAGAAACAAGTCCACTAATTTCAATAAAACAAGTTTTTAACTTATACATATTTGCAAATTTAAGTCACGCGATTTACATGTATGAATTTTGCTTTCGGTTCGATCGCACATTTCTTTTGTTTGCATGTGTTCGATCGAACCTCAAGGTAAGTTTATATGTTTGCCTCAAACAACCAAACGCGCGCTTCGATGATATTTGGGCCAACGCTTATTTGAATTATTAGCCGTTTTTACCACTTGAATTCATATATATTTATATCTGGCGTGATACTCTGCCGCGTTTGTGAGGTATATATATCTAAATTACATATTCCTCACATTCCTCCCTTTCTTCGGGATACAAATCCATCCCTTCTTTTTTTTTTCTTATAGAGTTTTCCTTTTTTTATACCCTGTACCCATAGAGGGTAAAAGGGTATATTAAAGTCGCTTAATGTATGTAACAGGCAGAAGGAAGCATTTCCGACCCCATAAAGTATATATATTCTTAATCAGCATCAATAGCCGAGTCGATTGAGACATGTCCGTCTGTCCGTCTGTCCGTCCGTCCGTCCGTATAAACACGTGGATCTCAAAGACTACAAGAGCTAGAGCAACCAAATTTGGTGTCAGCATTCGTGTAGTGTCTACGCAGATCAAGTTTGTTTCAAATTTTTGCCACACCCACTTCCGCCCCCGTAATTAAGGAAAAACGAATAAATAGATTAAAAACAAAGGTAGCTTATTCTTATTTGGCACACCTAATAATAAAGGTATCAGCTGACCAAATTTCGTTAAAATCGAACAATAATTAGCGAAGATATATCAATGTACGATTTGCACTGAAATGCCTACTTCGACACTGCGTATTAAGTGTGAGCGAGATAGCATGCGTTCGTTGCTGCCGCTTCTGAGGAGAATTTTAGTTTGAACTGATGGCAAATTTTAAGGATTTTGATTTAATACAGTTACTCTACTTGGTACACGGTATACTCAAAGTCGGCAGGGACGACTTGCCTGCTTCATTTTTTTTGTGGCCTTGGAGCGCATCTTTTTTTTGCCATTTATGGCATCTTCTGGTTAATGGCGATCCATTTTCCAACCAGGCATCTTTTCCAACTTTTTGGCAGATCGTGAGCATCTTTTCCATTGTCACCATGCCTTATTTTGGCATGGGTGGCTCCGACTGCATCTTTTACATATATATTATTTACAATATTACTTATATCTACTTAACCTAAACTTCATATATTTTTTCCTATTCTACCTAAGCTAAACTCTAAAAATATCTACTATCCTAAACTTCATATTATTTCTATTTTACCTATTCTAAACTCCAAAAATATCTTTTATCCTAAACTTTGTGTATTTTTTTTCTATTCTCCCTATTCTTCTTAACCTATACTTCACAATTTACTCTAGAACCCCGACTCTTTAAATACTTTAATCCTATTCCTATTGCTATTGGCCGGGTCCGCACCCACATTACCCTTGCCTGTCGCGGCTGTACCCCATCGCTTGACCCTTTTCCCGCCATCTCTGATGTGCCTGTGGCACAGGCACCGAACGGTACCTCCGATATTGCGGCCTTGGTGTCTCTGGCTGACGACCGGCGCCGACCACTGCCTTGCATATGTTGGCCTCCGTGGGTCTCGCCGCATTGGTTCTGGCTGTTGCTGCTGTTGTCGAGGTTATTGCTGTGGCTGTTGTTGTTGAGGCTGTTGCTGCTCTGGCGCTGCCTGTGGCCACCATTTCAATTCCTCCACCTCCGGCGACTGTTCTCTGGGCCGGCAGAATTCCTCAATAAAATTTTCATTTATTGGGCCGCTTGCCCTCCGCATCAGTGTTGGTGGCCTTATTTGTTCTGCTGGGCCCTCGTCCTCTTCTTCGGAGTCACTTACGTCCACGTATGCTACCGGCTCATGGATTGCCGCCGGCACCTCTGCAGCTCTTTGGTCTCGCTCTTCCTCTGCCCTCGCCATCTCCTGAGGCTCCCTTCTGTGGAGCTCCTTCTCCACATCTGCCAACAGAAATGCCCGGTCATTCAGGCCAATTCCCTCATCCCCGCCACTCCTTCATCGTCCTCCTCCTCCTCCGTCACGACCTCTTCAGCCTCCTCACCGCTTCCGATGCCCTTCAATTCCTCCAGCCATTCCACCACTGCATCCTCCTCCTGCAGCTCCATTTCTTCTCCCACGTCTTCTTCCTTGTCAGACGAGATGACGATCACCGGCCCCAATGGGACCGGCTCCTCGTCATCGGACTCCTCGTCCGACACATACGACGATGCTAGGAGTTAAATTGCCTCTTCTGTCTCCCCCCATTAAAATTCTTGCGACCGCTCATGATGATAGAATGATTCTGATTGATTTCATCTGTCGCATCTTAGGCCATCGGAACCTCTAATCCGCGTTGCTTTGCTGCTGCGCGTCCAGCTTCGGGTTCCCGCTCTCGTTTTTATCTTTTTATCATACACACTGTATGTGTAAGTCCTCTCTCCTGCACTTGGTGTATCGCAGGAGAGAGTCCTCTCCTTATCCATTTGCATCCTCTTTCTATTCTGCTCTCATACAGTTTGAGAAGCATTGGTGTTCATATTTTATTTCGTTTGTGTAGCGCCAACCCGCCAATCTCAAAATTTCTTTTTATTTCTTTTTACATTGCCATTACAGTTTGGCATGCATTTGACATATTTAAATATATATATTTTTTTCTCACGGGAAATTCCTTCATACGTTGCAACATTATTTTTTTTTCCATGTTGTCAAACATCTAACTAGCAACAAAATTTTGATCGGTGACCCAAGCTGAAATTCCTATCATTTATTTTTGGAGGCCAATGCGATTTTGTCTTCCATTCCTGCAGCATTTTTTTCAAATATTTTCCTGACGAATGGGACTCCGTTATCTGTCACCACCTTTGGGACCCCAAATCTAGACAGCATTCTTTCTCTGAATGCTTTTACTAAATTTTCAGCCGACGCCTTTCTCATTGGTTCCATCCATTTTGAGAATCTATCTACTATGACGAGTAATACTGAATCTTGGCAATGGCCTGACGAAATCAGCGCATATTGTTGCCCATGGCTCCTCTGGCACTTGCGTTAGCATTTTTCCTGCTGCCTGCTGGTGACTTGGCTTATAACGCATACACGTGTATCTCGTTGCATGCCTGGCCAGATATATTTAGCCGCTATTCGTTCTCCTACTGCCTGTATGTCCTGCAGTTGGAGAGTTGTGGTTTTCCGATGTTATTTGTTTCCTTAATGGTTTCGGCACACATAATTTCCACGACACAACATCTTCATGCCCTGCCCTGTGCGGTATATTCCTATATAACTGCCCATTTTCCATAACATAGTCCGTATATTTTTGCGGATTTTCCTTTACTTTTTTTGCCATATTTTCAATCCACACACAGCTTGCATGCTTCCAATGGTTGCCTTGACAATGCATCTACCACGACATTTAATTTTCCTTTGCGATATGTTGTTTCAAAGTCATATTGCTCCAACTCCAATGCCCATCTTACAATCCGCCCTGTTGGACTTTCGATGCTATTCTTCTATATATCTTCAACTTCCTTATAGCCCAGACTATTGCTAGACATTCCTTTTCTGTTGCTGAATAGTTTGGTTGTTTTTGGTTGGTTTACACTGTTCACTCTCGACTATGCCTTTGGTTTGGAACTAAGTTTTTGTTTTTGTTCTTTAACATCCTAAAATGTAAATTTTTTGAAACAATTCAATTTCTCCTTTTTTTTATTAGTTGGTAGAATTTTTTTTTTCAACAATTTGAAAATATTTTTTTTTTGGATATAATTTTTACAAATGCGAAAATATATTTTTTTTGGATTAATTAATTTTTTTAAAGTGTGAAAAAAAATTTTTTTTTTGAAATAATTAAAAATTTGTGTTTTTTTTTTAATTAATTGTAAATTTAATTTCTCCTTTTTCGTCGGAATTATTTTGTTTCGGGTTTTAAGGGTATTGTGTCTCTGTGGTTAAATCACACATTAAGCCCAGCAGCCTAGCTGCAGCAGCGGCAAATGCGCCAACTCCTGGCAGTACAGAATTAGCCACTGCAGTTGCTTCAAGCCCGCCAGTGACTTGTAATATCCCGGAATTGGACTAACTCGGTTTCATTCTATTCCAACTAAAGTGTACTTTCTCTAAAAAGAGGATGGAAAGCCAAAAGTAAGGCATGTAAACCAGAGCACAATGAGCGCCATCGCACGAATGAGTCAGATGCACGAGATGCTGTGCCTAAAAGCACTAGCAGGCGAGCTAGCACCCAGACTTTGCCAGAGGCTAAGACGCAGCAAAAAAATGGAGCTTCAATAGACTCATCAAGAGGTCAAGGTCACGCAACGCAGCACACAAAACTGCGGAACATTGCCCAGCCAAATAGGTCGTACGCAGATCAGCTGAAGGAATACAGATCTCTAACTGGAGATCGTCCAGCTGGCAAGAGCCCACCACCAAAAGGTTCTGCTCCAACTATACCAACAACAGCGAGTAGCGAAAATGCTGAATGGCAATAAGTAACTGCTAAAAGGAAGGCCAAAATTACGGAACGGCATGGCAGGCCAGATGTAATTATTATCAAGCCCGAAAAAGGGCTAGAAAGAACCACAAGAGGAGAACTGCTCTTGGAACTAAAGGGAGATTGCATGTCGCATAAGCTGCAGGAAGATTTGAGCCAAGTATTGGGCTCATAAATATCGGTACGCACGGTGAGTGATCTTTCCTTCATAGAGCTCCGTGACCTGGACTGCTTGGCAACTGCAGATGATGTGATGGCAGCTATTTTAGAGAAATTAGCAAGAAATTCAACATAAGTTTCTGTTAAAGCGATGAAACCCTCATATGGGGAAACCCAAACGGCGATTGTAGCAGTAGCACAGGATGTCGCATCAGAATTACTTATGCTTAAATCTATCAGAATAGGATGGTCCAACTGCCGTATTCGGGCGCGGGCTGCAGTTAAACGATGTTATAGATGTCTTAATTTTGGGCACGCTGCCTCCATGTGCAATGGCACTACTGATCGCTCCAACTGCTGTATCAAGTGTGGACAACCCGGCCATAAAATCGCTACATGCCAAAATAAGCGAAACTGCTTCAATTGTGTAGCTGACAAGAGATCGGAAACGGAACATATAGCAGGCAGCAAAAGCTGCCCATTAAGAATGAAGATCTTGCAGCTGAATTTAAACAACTGCGCAGCGGCCTATGACCTTTTAAAGCAGACGGTATGAGAACTTAATGTAGATTTAGCCATTATAAGCGAGCCTTACAGAACTGGTACAGAAAATAACTGGGCAGTCGGCATCACTGGAAAAGCTGCAATCTGGGCCTGCGTGCAAAATGCCCCTGCTATGGGCAAGGATTTGTCAGAGTTAAAATTGGGGACATTTGGATATTTAGTTGCAATGCTGCTCCCAGCCTGCGTCACTGCGACTACGAAAATTTGGTGGATAGTATTGCAAGAGATGCTAGATGCAGAAACTATTGATTGCGGGCGATTTTAATGCCTGGTCAGTAGAATGGGGCAGCAACTCCACCAACGCCATGGGACGGACTCTGATGGAGGCTATGGCCACTCTTGACCTGGTCATACTTAACTCTGGGACGGAGCACACTTTCAGTCGTGCAGGGTATAGTTCTGTTATCGACATAACACTCGCTAGCAGCAATCTATCTCAGAACGCTTCATGGAGCATTTGCTGTCACTATACTGGAAGTGACCATCAGGCCATCATATGTAATATAGGCGGACGTCAACCTCAAATCTCGCAGCGGCAGTATAATAGTGCCAAAATGTACAGAGTTGATACCTTCAAACCAAATGTTTTTGCCTCAGCTCTGACAATTCCAGAGTTGATAGGCGATGCAGCTAGCAGCTCAGAAGTGTTGATGGAAGCAGTGGCGCATGCAGTCGCATGCATGTCGATTCGATGGGGCCATAGCAAGCACCGTGCTTCAGTATACTGGTGGAACGACAACATCGCTGAGGCAAGAAGGAAATGTTTTAATGCCAGGCGTTGCTACCAAAGGGCAAGAGGCAGGCCAAACTTTCAGCTCCTGCAACAAATATTCGCTGCAAAGAGAGGCGAACTAAAAAAGACAAATAATCGCCAGCAAACGCCAAGCTTTTTTTGATCTCTGGCCTATAAGGTAGCACTCAAAAAACTGCGTGCAGCTAAGCCAGCGGTTCCGGACGAAGTCCGCCTAAAATATATTGTCAGAGCTCTCTTTCCTTCCACATCTGTTGTTGCACCATGGTCCCAATCCGACAAAATGGCCATAGTTGAACGCCCTGTTGCTGCCGAAGAGGTAACTATTGCTGCTTCCCGTTTAGAGGTGCAAAAGGCCCCCGGCCCAGACGCTATACCAAACATAGCATTAAAACTAGCACTGTTACTGCAACCCAACAAGTTTGTTGATGTTTTTAACGTTTTCCAGATCAATGGAAAGTTCAAAATCTGGTGCTAATCCCAAAACCTAAGAACCCGCCAGACGAACTGTCAGCCTACAGGCCAATTTGTTTATTGGACTCCGTGGCGAAGATTTTGGAGTGGATCGTCAGTGCCAGGATTGAAGAATCTATTGTTGCAAATGGTGACCTTTCCACCAGGCAGTTTGGTTTTAGAAAATGCAAATCAACTGTAGATGCATTAACTACTGTCACAGATATAGCTGCCAAGGCCATAGAGGGGCAAAGATGGAAGGGAGGCCGCAAGGAATACTGGTTGGTTACTACTCTAGATATGAGGAAAGCCTTTAATTCAGAAATCTGGAGCTGCTTCCGGAATCGCGTGCTCGTATAACACAAGCAGTGGCCAGAAGACATATAATGTGCGCGGAGGTGTACCGCAGGGGTCAGTCCTGGGCCCGTTGCTATGGAATATAATGTATGACGGCTTACTGCGGCTGCAGCTCCCAGAAGGGTCCACCTTAATAGGATTCGCCGATGATGTGGCCTTGGTCATAGTGGCTAAGGAACTCAAGGATGCGGAGCAAACAGCGGCCGTTGCTGTTGGCGTAATAAAACCATGGCTGGCTACAAAAGGCCTACAGCTGGCCGATGAAAAAATGGAGGCAGTGCTCATAAGTAACAGAAAGATGGTGGAAACAGCTAAGATACAGCTAAAATCCTGCACTATTTCATCAGCGAGGGCGATAAAATATTTAGGTGTCTGGCTAGACACTCGCCTCTGCTTTAAAGAACACCTGATATCTGTTAGTCAGAGGGCAGCCGGGCTAGCGAGGTCTTTAAGGAGGATTATGCTCAACACCCGAGGACCGAAGCAGAACTGCCACTTGCTACTAATGAACGTCATCAAGTCCATGATGCTTCATGCAGCGCCAGTTTGGGCGAACGCGTTGGAACACAACTCCTACAGTAATGGTTTGGAGTCAATATACCGACTTGCAGCACTCCGTGTCTGCTGTGGCTTTCGCACAATTTGTGCAGAGGCAGATTTTATTATTGCGGGCATGGTCCCAATCGACCTGCTAGATCTCGAGACACAGCGGTGTTATAGACAGAGATCAGGCATAACCCTGCAAGAAATTAAAGCCCTTAAATTGCAGGCCAGGTACGCCAGACTGGAAGAATGGCAGAGGCGCTGGAGCTTGTCAAATAACGGACCTGGAATCTAATTCCGAATATCGATATCCGGCTTAAGAGGAAATTAGGCGAAGTCACATACGAACTAACCCAGATGCTAAGTGGCCATGGATGCTTTCGCAGCTATCTATTTAGAATCGGACAGGAAGTCAGCCCACATTGTCCAAGTTGCAACGAAGGCGTGATCGAATCCCGGGAGCACATCCTACTTGTGTGCTCAAGATTCAGAGCGGAAAGAAATACAATGGAAGAGATATGTGGCAATTCATTGGCCACTAGTAATCTGGTGGCTAAAATAGTACTCAGACAGGCGAACTGGTCAGCAGTATGCACACTTGCAAAGCAAGTGATTTCCAGGCTGCGCCTCCTTGAGAGGGAAAGGAAAATACGTGGGCCGTAGATGACCTGCCAGCGTCCTGTGATGCAAACTTCCACAGCATTGCTTTTGGCATCACTCTTCTCTTCTATTCTATCTAACTTCCTATTTTTCTAACTATTTATTACTTTAATTCTTTCTTTTTTAATCATTATTGTTACTTTATTTAATTTTAATTTTGCTCTTTTACTGTTATTGTTATTTATACGTCACCTAACGAATAAAAAAAAAAAAACTAACTCTGACAGCTATGTCAATTCTTTTGAATAATTTTTTGCACTTTGTAATTTTAAATCAAATTAATTTTGCGAGTTCTTATCGCATTAGACACAAAAATCGAAACAAGTTGCAAGTGCGGGAATTTAGTGCAAGTAGTGCGTGAAAATAATAAAATCAAAATTGCCGCGAAGTAAA
Organism: Drosophila neocordata; assembly: GCA_018903615.1. Taxonomy (NCBI): domain Eukaryota; kingdom Metazoa; phylum Arthropoda; class Insecta; order Diptera; family Drosophilidae; genus Drosophila; species Drosophila neocordata. The sequence continues at coordinate 83,977 of JAEIGI010000110.1, forward strand.
TTTTCCATGTTAGAAACTGCCGGTACATATACATATGTATATATATGCAGTTTAAAAAATCTTACGAACGGAGGTTTAATACGGTTCTTTTTTGTTGTTGTTGTTCTTTGTAGCGGCCGAACAATGGTTTGAAGCCGGCAGACACTTATAATAGGTAAGTTTGATTCGATTTTGTTAACACACAGAAATTAATTGCACTATTATTTTCAGCTTCCACTTGGACTTGTACTTGCACTTGGCTTTGCACTTAAACTCACGATTGCCGCTATATGTATGCAATATAGTGATATAGACATACATACATCTATATGGAAATATATGTAACTTGTATGTGCATATGTATGTAAATGGTATATGATATATATGTATGTGAATATATGTGGATTTGAATGTAAATTTTTGTGCAAATTTTATAGGAAATGATGCAATATGACGGAGTAGATGGCTAGGATAAGCGATCACACCAGGATAGATGAGGGCACAAGACACAATTACATGGAATGTACATACAAATTAGAGTGAAAAGTCGCTATGGAAAAAAGCGGGAAACCTTTCACTGCATGTAAGTATGTGTATGTGTGTGCTAATTAATATATTGGAATTCTCTTCTTATCAGATTCTCCACCGATGCAATGCTGGGGTCGAGAGGAAGGATATCCGGCTCGAAGGACCAATAAATGTGGTGGGGCAATGAATTCCAAAAGTGGAAGGTTTCCAAAAATTCCCAATAGAAATAATTGTACCGCACGCGTACTTCGTTTAAAAATCACAGCACAGTTTTATTAATTGCAAAAAAGGTTTATGATGGCCAATGGACTTTCGACGATTGCCACGCCCACTTCCGCCCCCTCAATTTAGGAAAAACGAATTACTAGAGTAAAATTTAAGGTAGCGTATTCTTATTTGGCACACTTAATAATATTGTATAAGAGGTATCTCCTGACCAAATTTCGTTAAAATCGGACAAAAAATATCGGAGTTATATCTATATACCTTTTGTACTGAAATGCCGAGTGCGACATTGCGTAGTAAGTGTGAGCGAGATAGCATGCGTTCGTTGCTGCCGCTTGTGAGGTGAATTTTAGTTTGAATTAATGGGGAATTCGAAGGAGTTTGATTTTATAAAGTTCCCTTCATTGGTACAGGGTATACTCAAAGTCGGCAGGGACGTCTTGCTTGCTTCATTCTAGTAGCTTTTGGCTAACAAAACTGCTTGTGGCCCCCCAGTCTACCGTGGCCAGCATTCTAATGCCCCCTATCCTGATTTCTGCTAATAGTTGGCTTTCTTCCTCTATCAATTTTCCAATTAAGTTCGAGGAGCTGTTATGGCCGGCTCCTGCCCGCTCCTTGCAGCCAGGAACCGGTTTGCGTTTCCCGTTGTCCCGCAGCAATTCATGGATCGCGTTCCAATTTTCCCCAAAGTTTAACAGAATACTAGCCTTCTGTTGCTGCACTCTCTAGCCCAATGTCCCGCACCTTCGCATCTTCTGCATGCCTGCGACGTCCCGCCTTTGTGTTGGAATTGGTGGCTCTTCGTCTAAGCAGCATCTGCAGACGGTGTTATGCCTATTATCTTGCACAATTGGCCGTCCATTGTTATGTATGTCCTGCCTGTGCCAGGAATACTGCTGGTTTTCCTTAACTGTGCTAGGAATACTCCTAGTCTTCGCTGAAACTGCTAGGAATAGCTCCTAGTCTTCAATATCCTGATAGGAATAACTCCTAGTCTTTTATATACTGCTAGGAATAACTCCTATTCTTTTACGATCCGCTAGGAATAGCTCCTAGTCTTGTGATCTGCTAGGACTAGCTCCTAGTTTTTAATACACTGTTAGGAATGGCTCCTAGTTTTTAATACACTGCTAGGAATAGCTCCTAGTCTTCCTACTTACCACCAAAAACTAATCCGCCTTTGAACCTTCAATTGTAGCCAGGATACGGATGAATATGCTTTTTCCAATATGACTTGGCACGCCTTCACTTTTACTTCTTCACGTATGTTTCACTTTGTTGGCCTCGGTTATTTACTTCATTTGTTGAATCTTCACTTGATACTTCGTCACTTGCACCTTACTGGTCCAAGTGATACATCGCTTGTTTCCTTCGCTTTCTAACTGATGCCTGTCTGTGTCTCAGCCGTGTCTATTTATAGGCATCTTGACCCAGGGAGGACGCGTGGTGGAATTATGTACCGTTGGCAGTACTTTTCCGCGCGCCAATATTTGCCGCCCAAGACTTTCCATCACTTTCTTTATCTTCGGCTATCCTGGCCGCTCGCGCAATACAGTTCTCCTGTTGCTTCGCATGGTGAAATCACGCATACGCCTCTCTCATGCAATTGTTGCTCTCTAGTTTTGCCAACATCCAATATTTCTTTGACTGCTCCGTCTGCCAATTTCACCTGTTTTTTCGCTTTTGTCAGATGCTCTTCTTTAGCTAATTTTTCTACTAGCTTTTGGCGGGGACAGTTCATACGTACAGACAAAAACGAAAACTAAAACTACGAGCTAAAAAAGAGTATAAGTGTAGTATTTTTTAGTACTGGAAAAGAGAGTTCTGTACTGATTACATGATAAAGACGATAATAATCAGAACAAAGAACTCGGAAAGGTTCATGCAGTAAATAATTAGTAGAACAGCATGAAAGAGATAGAGGTATAAAGTTTCTAGTAGGTCTATAAGGAACACTAAAATTTATTTGGTTCAATAGCTCGGGCTAATCACCTTTAAGAAGCTTGTCCATAAAAATGACGCCAAGCATTATTCTACGATTAGTAAGAGAAGGAAGGCCAAGTAAAAGAAGTCTACTAGAGTACGATGGCAAATTGACATTATGATCCCAGTTCAGACCACGAAGAGCAAAGAGCAAGAAGTGTTTTTGAACCGACTCAATTCTTGCTTGGTGTGATTCATACTGAGGTGACCAAATGCAAGATGCATATATGGATCGTCAAACTCCTTTGACCATCTCTTTACAAACCCAAAAACACCCATTGCTTTACCGACGGTAGAGGAAATATGGGTAAACGTTAGTTTACGGTCCATCAGAACACCCAAGTCATACATCTCATTAAGACGTTCTAATGGTGTATTAGTAAGAAAATAAGTAACTAAATACGGAGAATTTCTATAAAAAGTCATGACCTTGCATTTAGATGAATTTAATTTTAATAAGTTATTATGACACCAAAGCTCAAGATTTTGAAGATCAGATTGCAATCGACAAGAAGAGGTAATGTCTCTGTAACTAAAACATAGCTTAACGTCATCTGCGTACATAAGAGCACGAGAATAACTTATAGCAGAGGGAAGGTCATTAATCAAAAGGGTAAACAGCAGTGGTCCCAAGTGACTATCCTGAGGCACCCACGAAGTAACATGGATGGATCTGGAATACGACGATTTAAAAAGAACCCTCTGTGTTCTATTTGTCAGATATTCACAAATTCAATTAATTAAAGGACTTGGAAAGCCAATACTATATAATTTATAAAGAAGAAGCGTATGATTAACAGAATCAAAAGCCTTACTTAAATCAGTAATCGTTTCTAAAAGAAAAAGTTTACAAATTGGCTTACATAAAGCCTCGGCGCAAAATCTGAGAACGCAACCTGGTATTCCATCAGGACCAGGAGAGTAGACAGGTTTCACTACATTAAGCACACTTAGGAGCGAACTTTCATCGATTGAAGGACTGTTAATGCAGTTAGGGCTTTTTACCTGGTATGGATACGGAAGGTCTGATCGATATTCCAATGAGAAATAGGTTGTTGTAAAAAAAAAAAAAAAAATTTCAAACATTATAAATTTTATTAGTGGCAATCGGATCTGCCGTAAACGCTTAACCTAACCAGTTATTTTGCCATACTACTACCTGCTAATTTTGCTAAGGGGGGCAGCCCTGTTGGCCACTGCACTATGGTCAAAAAGTCTGATATTTTGGCATAAAGTCATTTTTTTTATGTATTCATAACTGAAAATTTAACATATTTTTTGATTATAGACACATTAGATAAGAAAAAAACGTTTTTTAAAAATTTTTCAAATTAGTCATTTAAATTTGGCGCGCAACTAAAGTCAGCTGTTTCTATGCAAGCTTAAATTATTGGTATGCAACCTTAAAATTGATTAAGCTTTGTCGTTGTTTTGAGCGTGATTGTTTAAAGAAAAAGAATATTGTAATCATGGAAAGTAAAAGCACAGGTATTTAAAATTAATGTTCAGTGGTAGTTTGTCAAGATTGTGAATGTTTAGCTGTGTATGTGCAATTGTTGTTGGTGTCTTTTTACAGGTGAAATTTAACAAATAGAGCCGTGTTTCGTGGTGTATTACTTGTTCTGAGCGCGCTTGAGCGCGCAACTAAAAACGACATGTTCAAGATTAATGTTTATATATTCGGAATTAATAAGTTTCCTCTGCCCCTTTTTGTTCCTTTTTGAATAAATTGTCATGTTGCAGCCAAATATGAGTTTCGGCGCTTAACGTTGCTGGAAGTTTGGGACAACAACAAGCGCGATGATGGTGCACTTATCATATGGGTATTGGAAAAAGTAAACAAATCTGATCTCAGTGCTGCTCAGGTGGATATATTTACTGAAAAAATAAGGATTTTTCTGAATCACGTCAAAAAATATTTGCCGCAGTGCAATCGAATGTTGCAAAGATTTAAGGCTCGACACGCAAAGTGGCTTTCGCAGTCAATTACTTTGACGTTAGATGAAAATGTGACGGATCTGGCATCTTCATCTGCAATGGGTAGACCGAAGCTAAACTATTCAGATGCTGAAGAGCGCCTAAAAAGAAAGTGACCTAGCATCGTATAATAATTTTTCGACGCCTCATTTGCTTCACGCGGCTTCAGTTTCTGCAAAGAAAGCCAAACAGGATGAATTAGCGACAGTTTTAAAAGTCGTCAGACATGACTGCTCTGAACTAAAAAAAAAGCCAGAAGAGCCTTCTCTAATACCCGTTTGTTTTCATCAGTAACAAACATTGATCAAGCCTTTCTACACAATTTCTTCGTGGTTTTGATTACCATTTCGTCTCACTATTCTGTAGATGTTGACAAATTTAAGGAATTTTGTAAGAGCACTTTTTCAATGTACTTAAGTATATATCCTTGGTACCCAATGTCTCCGACTGTCCACAAAATATTAGTTCACGGCTGGCAAATTATGAACTCATCCTTAGTTCCGGTTGGATGTTTAGGCGAAAATGCTTCAGAAGCTCGGAACAAATATTACAAAAGTGACAGAAAATCACATGCAAGAAAAAATAGCCGACTAAACACCATGGCTGATGTGTTTTATAGAGCAATGGATTCATCAGATCCGCTTATATCAAGCATATGTCTGAATAAAAGACAAAATGAAATCAAAAAGAAAAATCTTCCACAAGATGTCATATATCTTCTAAAGGCAGTATCTCCGCCGACCCAGAAAACTATTAATTCCGATCCGGAAAATTCAGATTCGGATTCTGATTTAGATCACGAATCTGACTGTGAAGAGCAATATAACATTATTTTAGACAACGAGAAAGAATAAAAAAAATGTATTAAAAAAAAATTTTAATAAAATCTTTTAATGTGCTAGGACAGGTGGGTGAAGACATGGGCCAATTAAAAAAAAACAAAATCCGAAATTCTATAAAAATTTAGCAAACATATGTACCAAATTTCAAGGCTCTAACTTTTAAATTGGACTTTATGCCAAAAAATCCGACTTTCTGACCATAGTGCACTGGTTAGACTCACCCGCTTCACACACACACGCTTGTTAAAATCCGCTTTGGAGACTACTGTGTCTAGGCTTGTGTCCTCTTTGTGTCTATGAATGAACATCCACTTCTGTATCCTGGTCTCTGGGGGGGCAATCTTCCTTTCACTATTTGCACGTTGTTCACATACTTTTTTCTTTGAACTCTTCGTGGCCAGAAGGTCCAAACTCAACTCGATCGCCGTCCTAGTTCAACTCATCTTAATCGCGGTCCAAGTTCAACTAATCTGTCGATTTAATTTTCGACAGCCCTTGGCCTTTGATTTTGTCGCCGACGCCGGCAGCGACCAATCAAAACTTGCCAACGCATTTTGTCGATGACGCGTTCGATGCAGTCGCCGAAAAACATGCGTAGCTTAGGCGTCTAGAAGTTTCTAGAACAAAAGAAACTGCGCAATAACTCTGTCGCTTCCATTCGCGAGTTCCGTTGCAATTCCTATTGCTACATTCATATAAATATGGCGTGACATGCGTATATAAATTAATAAGTTGAGGTACGGGTGCTAGTTGGGCAGTTATGCTCAACACTTACTTTTTTATTATCCAGTAATTATTATCATTCTTTGCTAGCGTGAGCTTAGCATTGAAACACAATTATTTTGACGGTGTTAACCGGAGTAATGTTTATTAACCGCTCATGCGGGTTGGATATTCATACAAGACTAAATCTAACAAAAGAAGGAATATAAAACTTAAGCTAAGGAATGAAATATTAAAATTGGGTGTCAGCAAAATATTGCCACGCGGAACTCTCATGGCATGCAGACGCTTCGTTGACATAATGCATTGCTTTGCCATGGCCAGCAACATACTTGCGCAACACAACAAACTCCTGACTCAACATTAAACCTCCGCGCGTGTATCATATCCGCGGCGAGGGTTGTTCGTTAACTATGTTGTTAACTACTCCCCCCTTAAGATCGGCGCCGTCCTCGGTGACGCAATATTCCCTTGCCAACGCCTGTAACCCAAGGGAAGTTTTCCTTCGATTCCAGTACTGTTGTATCACGCCGATGCCACAGAAAACGAGACCAATGACCATACCAATCGTGAGCCACACGTTAGTCGTCCCTCCTGAAGTTACGTCATCCCTCAGCCGCCTGATAATATCAAGGCTGTGCTCATTCATTCTCTTGAGCAGCGGTAAGCTAAGCACTTGGTCATGCCCAGTAATCTTCAAGAGTGAAGAAGCTGCAATACCAGGCTCTTTCTTTATCATTCGATGGTAGTTAAGATATACGGTCTCGTTGATAGCTGCATCTCGTTCAAACGTTATGAGGCAAGTGCCCTTGGTAGTAATTATGGGCCGTCGTCTACTCTGACGTTCGCTGGTGAGTCATTAATGATGATAGTCCCTTCATCCACGATCGTGATAGGATCTAGGTGACTAGGTTGTGTGAGGCATGTTGCGGCTTTCCCTGAATGCAACCCGCTGGCACAGGTTTCCTGCAATGATCTTTTGCAGAAGGTAGCGTAGTTGTTAGTGACGCATTCCGTTAACGGTTGAACTCGTCCAGCGCATTCAGCTACCACGTTGTTACGCAATTGCAGGATGGTGTCGTTGTGAGCTACTGGGAATAACATGACTTTTTTGCAAATGTTTTTTACTTTAGGGTACTCTACAATAGTATGGATCAAATCATTGGATTGAAATATCTTAATTCTAGACACGCTCATTAAGCTTATTATAGGAACCTTGGTGAGATGTTCGATAAAGATTGATTTTAAGTCGCTATGGTCAAAAATGGTTGGATTTATTATGTTTGCCTTTGCAAGAGTGATCGTTAACATGAGATTCTGGATTTCCGACCCTATCATTCTGTTACGAGCAAGCAGGGTCTCGTATAGGTGGGGCGTGTCAACAAATTCGCCCTTCTTTTCTTTAATTAAAGTGTTGACCGTATCTGTTAATTGATTAATCTGTTTCTGGGCTTCAGTGATTACTATCACTTGCCTGTTACTTGCGTCTATGAGTTGTGCCTCAGTAATCTTTATTTTCTCTAAGTCTGCCGCATCCGGCGTTCCCGCCACTACTTTTAACGCAGATCCTATGAAATCTAGACTCCTGGCTATCCTATGGTGTATTGTTAGGCTCGCTAAATTATTCCTAATGTGCTCTATGTCTACCTCTAAAAGCTTTCGCATATGCGATTGCGGGAAATGCTCTGTTAATTTTTCTGTGTTGTGTAATATTTCTGCATAATTCGTTAGATTTGACAAGTGTTTTATATAACTATGTTGTTCCCATACTAACACTTCACCATCCATAATTGGTATATAATTCGCGTGGGAGAAATCGGTTACTCGCGCGTGCGTCAAGGTGACGAACATGAGCAATATTTCGACGAACCTGTATAAAATGAAATAGTCGTATTATTAATTGATTATATTTTAGGTTTTTAATCTTAGCACTATCGCAAATTATCCTTATGGACCACCCTCCCCTTAATGAGAACTGACGTTCCCAGGTCAGCTTGGATGGTACCTTCGGAGCAGAGCGGCGACAATTTATTGCCCAATCTTTTATTGTTTTTGAGGAAGACTTTTTCTCCTACCTCAAAAACTCTGTTTTGTCTGTTTATGTTATTTCTAGCCAGTGAATTTCTTTGTGCCTGTATAAGTTTGTGTTTTATGTGATCCCTAAATTCTTCCGAGACCGCGTGCAACACCTCTAAAGGCTTTTGTCCTGTCACGGAGTGTATTGTTTTATTATATTCGACAACTGCCCGCATGATTGCTTGGCTTGTGTCGCTTATTTTTTTTGTCAATTTTGAGGCACCTAGCTATCTCCGCTAAGGTGCTATGGAAGCGCTCCACCTGTCCATTAGAAGTACTATGGAGCGGCGGTGCGTTAACCATATCTATGTCAAATTGGCTCTTAAGGAGCGAGGTAATCGTTTCTGACTTGAACGATGGTTCGTTGTCACAATAAACGATTTTCGTATTTTTGAAGACGTTTACAATTTGTAAAATGGGGTTTATGAGGTCTATTATCGCCCTCGAAGTTATCGGTTGGACCAAAGCAAATTTAGAAAACTTATCTACGCAAGTCAAGAATAGCTTTTGGTCCGTGGAGAATATGTCTATGTGCAGTATTTCTCCACTATATGACGGGATTGGTGTCTCTCCAATCTCTTGTTTTTTCGGATGCCGGTTATACTTAGCGGTAATGCACACCTTACAATTCAATACTACCTCGTTGGCCAATTTGGTCATCTTCGGGAAGTAGTAGTCCCTAAGTATTTGCTTGACATTCTCCTGCGCTGCTCTATGCGCGCGATTATGCTCTGTGTGAATTATTTCTATCTGCTCATCTTTATTAGTGATGTCTGCAACTATCTTCTTGCAATGCCAGAATCTAGTTGCCGGAAATAGCGACACGAGATCGTGTTGAAAGATCGCTAAGGCTTGCAATTCACAGTGGAATGCGTTTGCGACGTCAGGATTGACGGCAAGTTTCAATGTTTCGAGTAAATTATCTTTGTCCGTGAATTGGACTAGGTGGCGGGTTTTCCTGCCAAATAAAATAATTCTGCGATGTGAAGGGTATCGCGCTTCCTCAATGACGATTTGATTTCTGTAGCAGTTCAAGGGGTTGTCCGACGTGTTAATAGTGTACGTTAAGGACTCCTCACTATGGACGGTGGCTCCGTCCGAACTTATGTCTTTTTGTAGAGCGTTAAGCTCTTGCCTTGATAAGGCGTCTGCAACGAAATTTTCCTTTCCGGGTTTATAATGCAGCTTAGCATTATGTTCTTCGATGAACGCTTTCCATCGTTTAATTTTCGCGTTCGTATTTCTTTCGGAAACTGCAAATGTTAACGGCTGATGATCCGTATAAATGTGCAGTTCCCTAGTCCCATATAAGTAATTCTGTAGCTTACCCAAGGCCCACACGATAGCCAGCAACTCTCTTTCGTTTGTGGCGTAGTGTGTCTCGCATGCCTTTAACGTTCGTGAGATCATCGTTATAGGCCTGCCTTCTTGGGATAACACAGCGCCAATGCCGCTGGCAGAGGCGTCAGTTGTCAAGTCAAATGGTTTTTTGAAATCGGGATACATTAACATAACATCCTCAGATGCTAGTATGTTCCTTAATCTGTTAAATGCGTCTTTTTGTGGACTATCGAATTCTATAGCCACCTTTCTTGACATATGCTTACTTACTGTGCCATTTTGGCCTTTCAGCACATTGGTCAAAGGTCTCGCTATAGAGGCGAAATCTCTAATGAATACCCTATAATAACTGGCTAATCCCAGAAAAGATCTTAGGGCGTACAAATTTTTGGGCTCAGGGTAATCCTGAATTGCCTTTACTTTTTCGGGATCAGTCGTTGCGCCATTCCTGGTAACGATGAATCCTAGATACTCGACGCTTTCTTTGAAGAACTTTGTCTTCTCCTTGGCTACTCTCATATTTGCTTCACCAAGTCGTTTGAGTACCACGTCGATATGCTTGACATGGTCAGTTGCATTTTCTGAAAATATTATTACGTCATCTACATAGACGTAGCATATCTTCCCTATTTGTTCCCGAAGAACATCATCGTTTGCTCTTTGGAAAATGCTTCCCGCATTTTTCAATCCGAAAGGCAATCGGCAAAATTCATATTTCCCGCCATTTACTGAGAAGGATGTCTTCTCACGGTCATTTTCGGCCAGGTAAATTTGGTGATATCCAGATTTCAGATCCAGCGTGGTGAAGTACCTTGCTTTGCCTAAGTTGGCTAGGATCATCTGAATATTTGGCATTGGGTAACGGTCCGCGACTGTTTTTTCATTCAGTTTCCTGAAATCAATGACTAGCCTCTTATTCCTGTTACCCTCACTGTCTAGTCCTTTCTTGTCGACTACCCATGCCGGGCTATTATATGCCGACTTGGATGGTCTTATGATGCCATCCTTTAGCAGTTGCGCAATCTCTTTGTTCACGAAGTCTGCTACACTCGCTGGGTATGGATAGAGTCGTGAGAACACTGCTTGTTTATCCTCTGTTCGGATAGTAGCTACGACGGAAGTATTGAACGGTAGTGCCTCGTTAGAGGTCGAAAATGTTTTTATTCTCCTACGCAGCATTTCCCTAAATTCTGTCTGTATTGACTCTGGGACTACAATGTCGCTAATTTTTGTAAAGTTAACGTCAGTGCATTTGAAATGACTTAACGTTTCAACTGAGTTGCCATATTTTATGGTACTCGTTGTTAAGTTCATACTAACCCCTGCCTGCGTGAGCAGGTCGAAGCCTATTATGGCATCGAACGTATCCAGGGTTTTTAATATGAAAAATGTGGCAATTTTGCCAAAAATTACAACTGAACATTTTTGCGTTATTTCACTGGACCCGTGTATAGAGTTCACAGTGAACGGGGACTCGACAGGTCTTATATTCTTTAATCCCTTTAAGGGTTTTATATAATTCTTTGCCGCCCCGGTATCTATTAAAATTTTTACTGTTTTGTCATCCAATTGCCGTTTGATGTACGGCAATCGGGAGTGCTCTCTAAAAAATTGAGCATATCATCTTCATCGGCTAAACTCTCTACGTCATCTAATTCGGCCTGTGTGGTTTCGACCTTTTCCTTATACTCGTTTTCTTCTTTGGCGCGATTTTCCTGGTTAATATTATTTATCTTCTGGCGCCTATAATCAGACCTACGCTCTGATGTGTTTTGTCTCTTGAGACCCTCGTTCTGTGGGGATTGCTCCTTCCGCCAGTTCGTCGGCTGTCTAAATCTTGATGTCGAAGGGTCGACATCCATGGGCTGTACTTGAGACTTGAAGCGCGAATCCCTATCATTTGCTGGTTGCCTTGCTTCCGGCCTATTGTTCTGGGTTCGATTCCCAGTGAAGTGGGGGTTCCTATCGTAGGTTTTTCCCTGTCTGGTTTGGTTGCGGTTTGTTTTGTTATTCTCATTGGTAATTCCTCTCTCTTCCACTACCTTTGCGTAGGATGCTGCAAATGCACTCCTTTCGAGGCTATTTTCAGCTTCCCTAGCTGCTGCTAGCGCTGACGGTAAATCCCTTGGTTTTGCCGGTATGACCAATGCTTTAAGGGCCCTCCTAAGGCCTGCCATAAAGGCATGTAGGGCGTCATCCCTTATTTCCTCGCATAGGATCGATGCGGCCGGTTCATTATGAGTCATGACGATCTTGTTTGTTACTAACGTAAGTTTCTTTTCGACTTCATCATAATAACTCATTAGGCTCAAATCTCCTTGCCTAACCAGTTCTAATTGCTGCCTCAGCACTCGCAGAGACGTCTTATCTGCATACGTGCAGTCCAATCTTGCGATGATTGCATCGAAATTCAAGACTGTATTATGGGACGTGAGGATAGCCCTCGCCGGCCCACTAATTTTATTTTTCAGAATCGCGACTGCCTCATAATGCGCCTCGCTACCCGCATATCTCCTAAATATTTCGTATGCATCGATGGCCGCTTGCCTCCACGACACGTACTCTTCATGATCCCCATTAAAATTCGGTACTGATTTGACTATATCTAATTTTACCTCGCATCTAATGCTGGGATCTATTGTTACTTTTTGGTACACTTCTACCTGTGGTGCCTCTATTCTAAGGGCACTCATTTGGCTCCTAACATTTTGGAGCTCGGTCTGAAATTCCTGTCGTAATCGCCTTTCTTGCTCTATGAGCGCGTTTTGAATTGTTGCTCTTAAGGTTTCTGCGTCCATTTCTATAGAATCGTTTACCACTGGTGCGAAACCTATATCTAGATCGTCCTCGCTATCTACTTCTACTTTTATATCCCTATAGGACCAACTCATGAGACGTTAATGAATGAAATGTTTTCGTAAACCGTGCTTGCGTTGGCGTTTGTCTGAATCAAATGTTTCACAATCGTTTAATTAGATTTAATTACTTTGTTTATTTGAAAAAAAAATTTTTTGGTTTTGTTTCTTGTTTTTACAGATGAATTTCTTTTGCATTAATTAATTATTGAAAAAAATGGAAATTTGTTTTTTTTTTTTTTTGTAAAAAGCCAAAATGGATATATAAAATGAAATTTTTCTTTGGCAATCTTATCTTATTCGAACATTCACTTACATGTTTGTTTAGCAATTTTTTATGTTGGGGTAGGTTAAGTTTAAGAACTACTCTGTTATCTGCACTTGTTGTCTTCTTGCCAGGGGTTGATGGCTCTGCTTACTTGGGTTCGCTGTCTTCGTTTCTTTTCTTTTTGCTTAAAACATAAAGGGTTTTTTTTTTTTTTTTAGAAGAATATTAAGGTTTTGTTTAATGGGTTTTTACTTTTTTTTTTTTTGAAGAATATTATGGTTTTTCTTTAATGGGTTTTTTTGTTTACATATACCCCTACCTATTTTTGCGTGTGGTTTTCAGGCCACACTCTAATTGAGCAGCTTTAATGCCGCGCAATTTCACAAATATTATTAATTTTAAATAAAAAAATATGCATCACAGTGCAATGAAAAAAAAATGTGCGACGCAGCGCATAGTTATCTTATAAACATATATTGTTGGGCGCTCTTTGTAGCGCTGCCGGTCCACTCGTTCGCGTTGCCGGTGCTGGCTGCACAGGCTTCTTCTTTGATTTTCTTGGGCAGAGTTCTCTCTTTAGTTGGGCGCCAATTAATAAGTTGAGGTACGGGTGCTAGTTGGGCAGTTATGCTCAACACTTACTTTTTTATTATCCAGTAATTATTATCATTCTTTGCTAGCGTGAGCTTAGCATTGAAACACAATTATTTTGACGGTGTTAACCGGAGTAATGTTTATTAACCGCTCATGCGGGTTGGATATTCATACAAGACTAAATCTAACAAAAGAAGGAATATAAAACTTAAGCTAAGGAATGAAATATTAAAATTGGGTGTCAGCAAAATATTGCCACGCGGAACTCTCATGGCATGCAGACGCTTCGTTGACATAATGCATTGCTTTGCCATGGCCAGCAACATACTTGCGCAACACAACAAACTCCTGACTCAACATTAAACCTCCGCGCGTGTATCATATCCGCGGCGAGGGTTGTTCGTTAACTATGTTGTTAACTTATATGTATATAAGAGGCAATAGAAACTGCGCAGTAGCAACTGGCGACTTTTGGGCAAGTCCCGTTGCATTGCTTGTTTCATGTCTTTGGTGGCCCGATGTATGTGTATGTGTGTGTGTATTGGCGGTGGTCTGACTTAGAGATGCTCTGCTGGGGAACTAGTTCGACAAATAAAAATACTAACAACAAGTCAGAGTATAAACTTATAATTAATTCATAGCACTTATTATATATATGTACATTGTGGCGAAGTACCCAAAATTGTACTTCGTCACACTTCGTTACTTCGGAGTGCGTGAGACGAGAAAAGGCCAGGGTGAACGCTGCATAGTTGTCCTGCAGATTTATGTGGGACTTTTCTGTCCCGATCTCGTAGAATTCCTGTGCTCTGTGGATTAGTATAGCTCTTCGGGTTGTATAACTCTCTGCGTATAACTTTGTGTTGTATAGCTCTGCGTGTAGTGTAGCTCTGACTGTGTTAAAACTCTGCTTGTGGTATAAATCTGCTTGGGGTAAAACTCTGTTTGTGGTATAACTCTGCCTGGGGGTAAAACTCTGCTTGGCCCTCAGTATATGTGATAATCAGCGCTACTGAATACTAGGGGTAACCATGCTGCTGTGGAAAAATATATATTAAATACTCTGACTTGCAATACTCTAACTATGATGACCTATTACCCTATCAGTGTGGTTTACAAAGGGGGAAAAATATCTTAAAAATAAAAATTACATGCTAACTTATATTTACAACGAACGTTGCTCATGATTACTCTTGGCTGTTGGCGCAGAACGCCCTCCGATAACGTTGAAGAGATCCCCCCTTAGGGGGACAGGGACGTTAGGAGAGCACACTTTCTATCAAGTGGCCCCTGTGAGTTGACTCATCTCTGATATATTGGCTTCTGCTGATTCATCGGGATGTCTGCTGGGCCTCTGTTTGTTACAATGGTTTGAGGTCATCTATGCTTGCTGTGCGTCGTTGTCTTACATGGGCTTCTTGTAGGCGAACTATGTTTCTGGAAATAAACTTGATTACCTTGTAAAACCAGTCAAACTTCGGGGCCAGTTTGACTGCAAAGCGTTCTGCTGTTTTAGACAAATGGTGTTGTCTAAGTAACACCAGATCGCCAACGGCTGGTCTCCATTCTCGGCGTCGGAGGTTATAGTGCCGGCTTTGGTCTAATGATGCCTGCTGCATGTTGGTCTGGGCCAATTTGAAAACGTCGGCCATGCGTTGTGCTCGTGATTCGGGTGACCAAGGCGGTGTTCATAGACCAGGGGTAGCTTCATCCTATAATGCTCCAGGAATACGTGGTTCTCTGCCCAACACTAGGAAGGCTGGGGTGAATCCGGTAGAATCACATACGCTTGAGTTAATAGCTAATGTGAATTCGGGGAGTAGTTGGTCCCAATTGCTCTGGTCTTCTCCTAGGTACTGAGCTATCATCGTCTTGATAGTTCGATTAGCTCTTGCGGTGGGGTTCTGACGTGGTGTATATGGTGCGGTGTACTGAAGTTCCACTCTAGCTCGATCTTTGAATGATTTACTTGTAATCTGCGTGCCATTGTCGCAGACGAGAGTGTGGGGAGTTCCGAATCGTCCGATGATCCTTTTTCGGAAAGCCTTTTCCAATGCAGTAGTGGTAGCTTTACGCAGAGATACGAGCTCTACCCATCTACTGTAGGCATCTAGAAAGACTAACAAGACTGTGTTACCTTGTTTCGACCGGGGTAGAGGTCCGACAAAATCCGTGCATACTATGCTAAACGGTTCCTGCTGGTTTTGTTTGATCTACTTTGTATCGTTGGCATTGTAAGCAGCTGCAAACATGACATGTGACGTCACGGAAGAATCCAGGCCAATAGTATTTCTGGGCTATTCCGATTATCGCTTTCCTGATTCCTAAATGCCCTGCTGTGGGTTCATTGTGGCATTCCTGTAGTACTTGCTCTCGGTTTTCTTTTGGTACACATAGCTTCTATGGAATAGGGTCATCTTCTTCTGGGTGAGATCTCTTCTGCGGTAGAGTTGATCACCTTCGTATCGATAGTCGGGAAACAGGTCAAGTTGTTCATCGATTTGGCGTTTGATTTTACGCCACCATGCACACTTTGGCAAGGTATCCTGTTTAATAAATCTAAGGGCTGTCAAGAGCCATTTAAGGGCCTGATGATCCGTGATAACTTCGAATCGGTAGCCTTCTAAATAGTAGCGCATCTTGCGTATTGCCCAGACGATGGCGAGGCACTCTTTCTCAATTGCTGAGTAGTTTTCCTCGGGAGCAAGTAGCCGTCGGCTGGCATACGCTATTACTCGTTCTGTACCTTCTTGATATTGGGTCAAGACTGCACCCAATCTATAATCACTGGCATCGGTCTGTAAATAGAACTTGGAATTAAAATCAGGACAAGCTAATATGGGAGCAGAAGCTAGTCGACATTTCAGCTCTTCAAATGCCGATTGTTGTTCAACATCCCAATTCCACTTGGCATTCTTTTTCAGCAATTTAGTGATAGGCTGAACGACGCTGGAGAATTCTGGAACAAAGCGGCGATACCAGGATGCGATACCTAGGCATCGGCGAAGCTGGCGTACATTGGTAGGGGGGTGATAGCTCGCAGACTGCGGCTACCTTTTCAGGATCGGTGTGAATCCCTTGTTCACTGATTACATGTTCGAGCAATTGTATCCTGCGCTTGAAGAACCTGCATTTGCTTGGTTTATACGCAAGTTAGCTTCTCGTAGCCTGCGAAAAACTTCTCGTAGATGCGTCATGTGTTCTTCCAGTGTGCTGCCTACAACGATGATGTCGTCTAGGTAGGCGAAAGCAAAAGGATCCATTTCGGGACCTATTACGCTATGCAAAGCGCGTTGAAATGTGGCGGCTGCTGAATGTAGTCCAAATGGCATAACTTTCCATTGAAACAGTCCACGACCGGGGACTGTGAAAGCTGTGCATTCGCGACTGGATCTGGCCAATAGGATTTGCCAGTATCCGCTCTTGAGGTCCAATGTGGAAGTTGCCGAAGTTCCTCTAATATATGATTATTCCTGGGTAGAGGGTAGGCATCTCGTATAGATGGGGCATTGAGTTGCCTGAAATCTACACACCTGCGCATGTCACCAGTTTTCTTACCCACTAACACGATGGGGGCGCTATTTGGGCTTTTCGATTGTTCTATGCGGCGTTCCAGCAGTAACTGGTCTACGGTATCATTGATGATCTTCTGCTGTGCTGGATTACGGGGGTAATATCTCTGCTTAATGGGACGGTCGTCCTTCATTGTAATAACATGCTCTGCTATGTGGGTGACACCTTTTAAAGTGTCGAATTTAGGCAGCTCTTGTGCCAAAAATTCCTCTATAAGTTGAGTTAAGCTAGGGTCTTCGATAGGGGATGGGGATTCATGTATTGCTGGTTCACTTGGTTTAGTATCTTCGGGGGTCACTGTCTTGTGACTCTGTCTGAGTCTTCCTTTTACTTGCTTGCGGTAGGGGTTGTTCATTATCGCATGGTCAGATGGGGGAGGTAGAGCTGCAGGTCTGGTCCAACTCTCAGTTGGCCTATTGTTCCTTTGGTAGATCGTTGGGTCGTCTGTGGTTAACTTGGGCTGTGGGTCACCGCTGGTGATTATCGTCGACTTGATCGGTGGCCTGATACTAGACACTGTGATGGCATCAACTCGGGTGGATGACTCCTGGTCTTGTCTAGCTACACCTGTCGCCTGCTATGCTCCTAATATTGTGCTAGGAATACTTCCTCAACAGTGCTAGGAATACTCCTAGTCTTCCCTGCCTGTGCAGGGATAACTCCTAGTCTTTTACGATCCACTAGGAAAAGCTCCTAGTCTGTGATCTACTAGGACTAGCTCATAGTTTTTAATACACTGCTAGGAATGGCTTTTAGTTTTCAATACACTGCTAGGAATAGCTCCTAGTCTTCCTATTTGCACCCAAAAACTAATCCGCCTTTGAACCTTCAATTGTAGCAAGGCTGCCATTCGGCCACCATTTCAATTCTGGGCTTCGGTGTTGGTGGCCTTATTTGTTCTGCTTGACCCCACGTATGCGACCGGCTCATGGATTGCCGTCGGTACCTTAGCCGCTCTTTATACAGGCTCTTCCTCTGCCCTCGCCATCTCCTGAGGCCCATCTATAAATAGACCTTTTCTGTGGAGCTCTCCTGTTGCTACGCATGGTGAAATCACGCATACCCCTCTCTCATACAATTGTTGTAGAGAGCAAGTTTGCTAACATCCACCCTTATATACTATTTAACCAACGTTTAACTTATTCCTAATTTCCCGCCCTTTTTTACATATGCTTAAGCATAGTTTATTTATGGTTAATCCCTCCCTCCTTGAACCTTTTATATTAAATAAACTTAATAACTATATATATAAATATACCCACATTTATCTTCTGTTGAATACATACATATATACAGAATTAATTCACCAAATTTATTAATTTATATATATATATATATATTATATGTTCAAATTTAGCGCCAATACTTGCAGTGCCTCTCAAACCTCTGCTTTGAACATGTTACATACCTCCTCTCCCACTCTCCGTTACATGCCAACATTCCCGCTCGCAGTCCACCCACACATGCGTAAGACCTCTCACTTTGATGTTACCGACAGCCGAAATGCAGCCCCTCGCCTCCCCCGCTGGACTATACGCATGAGCCGACTCTCTAAGTCTCGTGCGTCGGTAGCTTACGCTTTTGTGCGTGGGTTTGTTCGCTGTTGCACTCTAAGTGACGTCACACGAGCCTACATGCTCTTGTTCTCATCTGTTTTCTTTCTATTTTATATATATTCGGCCTTTGCTTTAACCATTTCTCTCCAAACATATGTAAATCAGAAGTATAAGTTAACGACGAGAATTATTGTACAATCTTGCAGCGGTCAAGAACTGCAAATATAACACAAATAAACACACCGAATCAGCAGAATCAGAAGTCTGCAAGTTTGCCGCTTTTTTAAATAAAAAAAAAAAAGAAAGCAAAACAAATTTAAGCTTAGCATTCTAAACTTGCAGCTGTGCAGTGTAACCCGAGATGAAAATTAAAAGAAACAGTGAAGCACAAACGCGCTGCAAGAATACCAACCGGCATCGTCAACTAGTTATTACTCTTTATTCAAACATTTCATTTAGAGATAATTCAATTTTCAAATAAATTCAAAACAAAACTAAATATTATCAAATTAGATTTAAAGTTATAATTCATATAAAGTATAAGATTAATTTTTTTCCCTTACAATTTCTACACTACAATATTTTTGACACATTTTATCAAGCATTTCTTACAATATTACTTTCTATTCACAAACACACCCCGAATAACCTCATACATCTCTCAATACTGATACTGATGCTACAAGCGAATCATCGACTTCAGCACCAACAAACCTAAATAGTGACAGCCAAAGAGCAACATTTGAAAATCAAATAGACCAAATAATCAATAACAGATTGACAACAATAATAAACAACATGGGTATTATCAATAACAATAATGATTTTTCCGAGGCAACTGCCTACAACATAGACCCAAACTATAGAGACAATATTACTGACTTAGACCGCGTCCCAGATATAGTAAAGGGAATGAGAGAATTTTCAGGAGACCTACTCGAGTTTAGCTCCTGGAAGAAAGGCGTAGACAGAATTCTTGAGGCATACTCTAGTATCAAGGGATCACCAAAATATTTTGGTATTCTACAAACAATCCGAAATAAAATCACTCACCATGCAGATCAGGTATTAGACTCTTATAACATGCCCCTGAACTGGGAGGCAATTGCTCGATGCCTTACTTTACACTTTGCAGACAAACGGCCAAACTTTACCAGCTTACCACCATGACACAGAATAGACACCAGACAGTTGAGGAATTTTATCAAAACCTTTCCTTGATTCTTAATAAAGTAAGTTGTATGAATCTCGACAGACCGACTGAAGTAGTTCTGACAAAGTCCTACAGGGACAGAGCGTTAGATACATTTGTAAGAGGCCTACGTGGCGATTTACCACGTCTTCTCGGCATCAAAGAACCAAACGATTTGCCGCAAGCTCTACATTTCAGCCTTAAATTAGAGAACCAAAGCTATAGGACGAATTACGCAAACAATAGACAACAAAACATATAATTCCGAAATATAGACCAGAACCCAATTCCGGCACCCCGTAGATTCATACTGACACAACCAAGTTACCCAACCTATATACATCCAACGTACTTACCACCCCAGAATCCACCTCCACTTCCTCCACGAAGACTAGCACAACAACACAGACCATTTCATCATGGACAACCCGGTCAATTTCAAAGACCACCTAACCAGTTTGGTTATCAACCACAACACTGGCCTCAACAAAACCAATTCACCCAATATAGACATACCCAACCAATAGCCCCACCTCCGCCAACTGCAGCCAAGCCAGCAGAACCCATGGACGTTGACCGTAGTATACAGACGAAGATAGTCAACTATATGAACAGACCTCAGTTTGATCATGGTAAAAGGCCACCTTTCCCCTCGAACCCAGATGGGAAAAGACAACGACTCTTTAACATGGAGGGAGAAGAATACCAGGAACAAAACGAACAAGGCTATGCGGAGGCTTTCGCCACCATGACGGACTATGAAAAATATGAACAGGAAATGGAAGCAGCAAGTAACCAAGAAGAATACGACATGACCTTGACAGAATATATGGACCAAGCAACGAACCAACAACTCCACAATAACCAGATACAGATTTAAATTTTTTAGAATGAGCGACTCCTCGCTTCCCCATTTCGGGGGGTCACAACCCTTTTAAAATACTTATTGATACTGGTTCGAATAGAAATTATATTCAACCAAAACTAATAACTAATCCGAAACCCAATGAAAAACCATTTAAAGCAATACCAGTAGGAGGTAGTGTAATATCACACACTACAATCTAGCAAACTTATTCAACCATCCAGAATGCAATGTAAAATTTTTTTTACTACCACACCTTAAATCATTTGATGCCATTCTTGGCAACGACAGCCTTAAAGACAAAGGAGCAGTAATTGACGTAGCTGGAAAAATTACGACGATTAAAGGAGGAAAAAAGATACCAATAAAAAAAAAAATACGAGGCAGTAAACATAATCATACCCAGGACCGAACATTTAGATGATGGACAAAAACTAGAACTTGACCAACTGGTCCATATATATCCCAATCTCTTTGCGGACCCAAACGAGAAACTAATCTATACTACCAATGTCGAAGCGAATAAGAACATCTACCGATTCCCAAATATAAGGTAAATAAACAAATACAAGAGCTGCTAGATAATGGCATTATTCGACCTTTACGGTCACCTTTCAATTCACCGGTATGGATAGTTCCAAAGAAAGCAGACGCATCTGGCGAAAGGAAATACCGAATGGTCATAGACTATCGTAAACTCCATAAAGCCACCATAGCAGACAGATACCCCATTCCCGAGATTAATAAGGTATTAGCTCAACTCGGAAACAATAAACTCTTTTTTGTCCTTGACCTTAAAAGCGGTTTTCACCAAATCCCACTAAAATCATCCGATATTCCAAAAATAGCCCTCTCCGTAAATCAACCTAGAACTTTAAAGGATCTGAGAGCATTTCTAGGACTAGCAGGATACTTTAGAAGGTTCATAAGGGACTTCGCTAAGTTAGCAAAACCACTTAGCTCCCTCTTAAGAAGGGAAGATGGACGTGTGTCCAAAAAGGATTCAAAGAAAAAAATCATTAATATGAACCAAGACGCGATAGAAGCTTTCAATAAAATCAAGAATTCCCTAGTGTCTGATGAAGTTATTCTTCAATTTCCCGATATCAACAAAGAGTTCCATCTTACAACAGGCGCTTTCAACTTTGCCATAGGCGCAGTGCTGTCCCAAGGCGACAGACCAATTTGCTTTATCTCTAAAACGCTTTCCAAAGCAGAAGACAATTACGCCACGAACCAGAAAGAGATGTTACGGTAGAACAAAAATTTAAATTTATACTGATCACCAACCCCTCACCTATTCTCTCAGAAGCTGGAATGGAAATTCCAGAGTAAAAAGATGGAAAACCTACCTCAAAGAATATAATTATACAAACCTGGCAAAAGTAACGTAGTAACAGATGGCCTATCAAGACCAAGCGAAATAAATTCAGTTACGTCCACACAACATAGTGCTGAAAATTCAGCAGAAAACTTAATTATCAGTGTAGAAGTCCCTATCAATGCATTTAAAAACCAAATTTTCATTAAGAAAGACGACCTAAACATTTATAATTTCAGTATCCCATTTCCAACATTCCATAGGCACACGATTCAGATAACAGATTGTAATGAAAAAGATATATTTGACATCCTAAAGAAGTATCTAAATCCATCAGTTTTAAACGGAATTATAACATCTGAAGAGATAATGGGAATAATACAGAAAATCTATCCTATACACTTAAAAAACTATAAAATCAGATTCACATCCTTACAAGTCAAAGACATTTCAACAGACATTGAACAGGAAGAAAAAATATTAAAAGAACACAACAGGGCCCATCGTGGCATAATAGAGAATAAGGCACAACTTTCGTAAAAATGTTACTTCCCTAAAATGAAAGAGAAGATCATAAATCTTATCAGACAATGTAGAGTATGCAAAACCCAAAAATATGACAGACACCCGACAAAACCTGAACTCAACGAAACACCTATTCCACAGTACCCAGGACAAATCATCCATATAGACATTTATTCCAGAGAAAAAGTACTAGTGTTAACGGCACTAGATTAATTCTCAAAATTAGCTCAAGCAAAAATCATTAAATCAAAAGCAGTTCAGGACATTAAAGAACCTTTACACGACTTGGTGTTCTACTATGGAGTACCAAAGTGTATAGTAATGGACAACGAGAAGTCACTAAATTCAGAAACCATAACTTTCATGCTTAAAGACCAGTTGGACATCGAAATTTAAAAAGCTCCCCCTTACAAGAGTTCGGTTAGTGGAAAGGTTCCATTCCACCTTTCAGAAATTATGAGGTGTCTAAGAAATAACCAAAAATTTAACGATTTCAAAGAATTATTATTAGACAAAGCGGTATATGAATATAATTCATCAATTCATTCAGTAACAGGAAGAAGACCACTGGACATATTTTTTGGTAGGGAAAATAAGGACAAGTATAGACAAAACAACATAGATAAAATAAAAATTAAACAGGCAGCAGATTTGGAGTATCATAATAAAGAACGTAAAAAAACAAAAGAACACAATAGCGGGCAGGAAATCTGTGTCAAACAAAAAACACGCCTAGGATCCAAACTAACACCCAGATATAAGAAAGAAATGGTGAAGGAAAACAAGGGTACTACCATATTAACCGAATCGGGAAAAATCGTCCATAAAAGTAACATAAAAAACCAATGATTCCGTTTCCACAGATTTCTGACTACCATACGGACTGCGTCATGTTTCATGGAAACTTTTAATTTCACAAACGCCCAAACCATTACCATAAAAAGGGGGAGTGGGGAAAATGCAGTTCTCTACCATAACTGTTGCCGCCGAAATTTAAAATTAGCAGCCCTAAGCAGCCACTAAAGGGTTAACCCTCAAAGCTCATTGTATTGTATTCTCTTTGCATTATTCTTCTCATTGCGTTTAACATATCGCCAGCCTACGCGCTAGGAAGTTAACCGTTACTTATTGTGCTTTAAGTTCTTCTTTGGGTTCATGGCTTGTTGCCATGCAATCTAAAATCAGTTTGACTTTGGAAGCCACTTAGGCACATATTAATTTTTAAGCTGTGCCAACACCTGTTACAACACCTAAAATCGACATACATATAAATCTAAATACTTACACCTAAACAACTGTAATTATAAAATCGACCACGTGTAATAATTAAATAATTGAAATATTGTGAAGAAAATAAATGAATTGTATGAAAATAAAACTGGTGTTGGACTGCTAAAAACTCTGCCCAAGGGACGGCGTTGAACTCAACATTCTTAAAAATTAATATGCATAGAGTTTTCTTGAGTTAACCCTAGAATTTCATGTGAATTAATTTGGCGAATCGTTCTACGGGTAAACCCTGAACTTATTCGAATCGTAGTTAATTTTCTCTTCCTTGTACTGTTAATCCTTCTTGAAAACATTTCCCTTTCTCTCTTTAAAAGAATAGGGGTTTTCCACATACCTCAATCTAAACACATTGTCTCACATAATAAAAGCCAAGTGGAGGATTTCGTGTCATTACCCGATTTATCAATCTCACATAGAAATTATATCTTTAAGCACACAAAAATGTAATACTAACACACCTCCCCATCAGCGCTTCACTATTCTTTTCATGGTGGCTTATGTCAACAGAGGTCAGTTACGATGAAACAAGGCAGTGCTTGGAGAATGGATGGTTACGCCAATTTACTGCATCTAATCAAGTTGACGGGATGGAGTCGGCCATCGAAGAACTCAAGCCCGAGGGATGACCCTGTTTCACTTCGAGCAAGACCAATGGTTGCTGTCAATCGGTTGGCTGGAATCCCCTTGAAGGTGGATCGTCGGAGGCCAGAGAGCTGGACTGGTGAATCGAAACTTTTCAGACGAGCAGGAAACATTTTCCACAGGATACGATTCCTGTGGATGTTTCTTATTTTAATCCTTAGGTTTACAATCCTTTATTATAATTACAACCAGGAATTCAAGGAAACGTTACAAGAATACATTTTAGAGTAATTTAGTTGTGAGTTGTTTGACTCCCCGACTAGAACTGCCTGTTCTCCTAGCTGGGAGGCAGCTCGTTGACTCTACGTTGTGACAGCTCGCTCTGTGTTAACTCCTATGTTAACTCCTCCCCCCTCAAATATCTGCGTCCCGCAGATGAGTCAACGAATATCTCCTCCTCGTCTGAAAAGTTGCCATTCAAAAGTCCAGCTCTCTGGCCTCCGACGATCCACCTCCAAGGGGATTCCAGCCAACCGATTGACAGCAACCATTGGTCCTGCTCGAAGTGAAACAGGGTCATCTGTCGGGTTTGAGTTCTTCGACGGCTGACTCCATCCATGAATAAGATGAGTCAACGAATATCTCCTCCTCGTCTGAAAAGTTGCCATTCAAAAGTCCAGCTCCCTGGCCTCCGACGATCCACCGCCTGGGGGTTTCGCCAAGCGACATTGACAGCAACCATTGGTCTTGCCCGAAGTGAAACAGGGTCATCCCTCGGGTTTGAGTTCTTCGATGGCCGACTCCATCCCGTCAACTTGATTAGATGCAGTAAATTGGCGTAACCATCCATTCTCCAAGCACTGCCTTGTTTCATCGTATAATTTCTATGTGAGATTGATAAATCGGGTAATGACACGAAATCCTCCACTTGGCTTTTATTATGTGAGACAATGTGTTTAGATTGAGGTATGTGGAAAACCCCTATTCTTTTAAAGAGAGAAAGGGAAATGTTTTCAAGAAGGATTAACAGTGCAAGGAAGAGAAAATTAACTACGATTTAAGCTATTTAATTTTAACTAACCTATCTATTTCTCATTTTAACCGCCAACCTATTTAAGACAAATGTTAATTCCTTTCATGGTGAAAGATTTTTCCCGATCGCGTTTGCACTGTTAAACGTCTGTGTTGTTCGATGGTCTTCTTATTAAAACGTCCTGTGCTTGTCTTTAATCTGCTTGTTCGTTACAAAAATGTCTTGTCCGAGCTTATAGTTCAACGGGGCCGATCTTACTTTGTTTTTCCCATTATTAGACCCCTCTTGATGACGCCGTAATAGCCGCTCTATGTCCTTATGCTCCCTTTATCTAAGTTCGATCATCTTTTGTAAATCGATGGACGTGGATTGATTAAAAAGATATCTGCCGGTTTTTTCTTTATCCCTCTTTATCGCCACCAACTCTCCAGACGTGAACATGGGATATTCTTGTTTAAGGCAGCGAAAAATCTCTATAAACGTTGAGTGAAATCCTTCAATCTGCCCGTTCACTTCACTTTTCTGTGTTGGTGAATAATAACCTTCGATATCGAGAGATTTCAAAAGTTCAGAACCGTCGGGCAGAGCAATCCCCGTTCGTTATCGGATACCAGTATTTTTGGAGCAGTGAAATAATGCAAGACATTAGCTAGCTCTTCACGTAGGTGTAATGCCGACTTGTGCTCAATCGGAAAGAGTTTTGCATATTTGGAAAACTTATCCGGACAACTAAGATATTTTTGGTTTTCTAACATAAAGATGTCTATGTGCAGCACTTCGCAAGGACGAGTTGGAATTGGTGTTTGGTTGTAGAAATGGCTTGTTAGGATACCTTTCATATTTCTGGTATTTGCAAATTTGACACACGTCTGTAAATGCTTTAATGCGGCTTCTCATTTTTGTGAAGTAGCAGTTAACCAGTAATTGTAACCTAACCTCCTCTGGGTTCCTATGTGCTCGGGAGTGTTCCCTGGCTATGAGCTCTCATATTTCATTCTCATCAGTAATACCTTTCACCAGTCGATCCGCAATTCGTACCTTAAAAAAGGTGGGCAGTCTTGAGTAAGTTTCCCAGCGGGTCAACCCCAGTGATTACATAACCAATTAACATATTGGTACATAACCTGAAAGGAAAAGAAATCATGCCGAAGGAAGACCTATCCAGTGGAGTGTATCATTGCAAGAGATGCAATCAGAAGGACAGTGACCGCATGGTGCAGTGCAATCAATGCCAGTCTTGGTATTTTGACTGCGTCGAGGCCAAGGAGGATGAACTGAACAGCAGCTGGAGCTACGACTGCGCAAGCGTGGCATCGGCAGCTGTCACCACCATACTGGTCAACGCCCTGCAGACCGCCGCAAAAGCCATACATGCAGGTGTTCCCCAAGCCGCATCATCACCAGCAGAATCTAGCGAAGCGGCAGGAGTTGGACAAAATTTTGAACTTTGACCGCCAAAAAATGTAGTGGCAACTCAAAAGGCGATACGTGACACGTGGCATCAATTCGGCGTTACGTAACCTCTTACGGCGAACCATGTACAATCAACGTATTTAACCTCAACAAGCACACAACAACCACGAGCCACCATTCGGGAACAACCTCAATCAAGCGATGTGGCCATGGCTCTCTAATATAAGCCCAAATATGACTAACGTCGCGTTGAACGCGCCAGCCAATTTTAAGGAAGGAGAACCAAACTACCAGCCACTTGTCTGCGTCGCAAATTGCAGCGCGCCAAGCAATTCCGAAGAAGTTACCCTTCTTCGAAGGCAACCCGCAACACTGGCCACTTTTCTACAACAGCTTTCAAACAAGTACAGAGATCGCCGGATATACAGACGCCGAAAATCTCATGCGAGTGCAAGCCATTCTAAAGGGCAAAGCACGAGAAATGGTTCAGTGCTTCTGCCAGCTATGGTTCCTGAAATCGTACGTACATTACGTATGTGCTTTGAACGGCCTGAACACATTCTACATGACTTGCTGGAAAAGGCGAGGCAAATGCCTCCACCAAAAGATAATCTTGAACCGCTTATCGAATACGCACTATGCGTACGGAATATATACTCAACGATGGAAGCTTGTGATCTAAGAAGCTACATGGATAATCCAATGCTCGTGCAAGAGCTAGTGGAAAAGTTGCCCACACAACTAAAGCTGCAGTGGGCAATGCATCCAAAAAATTCAAAATCGCCATCAATGGAAACTTTCAGCGGATGTATATACGACATAGCTGAAGCAGCAACCCAGGTAACATCACCACTCTACCGTAAGAAGAGTGGAAGCCTTAATCACCATACGGAAGTACCAGAGAAGCACTTGAAGACACCTACATGCGTCGCTTGTGACAGAACGGACCAGAAGCTGCAAAGCTGTAAAAAGTTCAGGCTGATGTCTTTACAACAGAAGAAGTCCATTATACAAAACCACAGGCTGTGCAATCAGTGTCTAAATCGTCACCGAAACAAGTGCCAACTGGACAAGGAGTGCGGCACCCGAGGCTGCAAAAGAACTCATCATCCACTAATTCATGATGATCAGCAGTCATTCCAACCTGCTGCAACGAGCGTCTCCGACGAACCACCCACGGCTCCAATTGTACATCAGCCGGAGGGCAAACACATTCATACACACAGAGATTCGGGTCAAACCCATTTCCGTGTTGTTCCAATTCAAATCATCAATAAAAACAAAATAACTAATACTTTTGCATTTCTAGATGAGGGCTCATCAGTAATGCTCATCGAGAAAAAGATCTACAAGCAGCTCGGCTTAAAAGGCGAACCTCAACCATTATGTCTCAAATGGACAGACGACACCATACGCAGAGACGATGCGTCGGAGTGCGTCAAGATGACTCTTGCCAATCCTAACAACGGCAGACGATTCACCTTGCAGGACGTCCACAGCGTAGACAGTCTAAATCTACCTGTGCAGTCAATCGATATGCGTGCGCTCATCAAGCAATTCCCATACTTGGCGGGAATTCCTATCGCATCATACAACGTGCGCCCCAGCATTCTAATTGGCGCAAACAACTGGAATCTCGCCGTGCCCCTCAAAATAAAAGAGGGAAAGTGGCGACAACCAATAGCGTCCAAGACTCGTTTGGGATGGACCATCCAAAGCTGCACATCACCAAGCCGCAACGGAGGGCACGTCAATTTGCATGTATGCGGCTGCAGTTACGATGATGTTAAAATGCACGACATCGTCAAACAATCGTTTTCATTAGACGCCACCTCACCAAAGACAATATCATCGGAAGAGGACGCTCAAGCACTAACGAGTCTGAAATCGACTGCCATTCTGAAGAACGGCAGATATGAAGTCGGCCTTATCTGGAAGGATCCCGACATCACCCTACCTAACAGCTACGAAAGCGCAGTTGCGCGGCTTAAATGCTTAAAACGACAATATTCACGGCAGCCCAACCTAAGAGAATTAATTCAGAAGGAAGTGGACAACCTCGTCGAGAAAGGTTATGCGCGCAAACTGGCTCCGGAGGAGGCAGCAATTCCAAATAAACGAGATAAACCCAAACAAGCCAAATAAAGTACGTCTTGTATGGGACGCAGCCGCCCAATCAGGAGGGAAGGCTCTTAACGGGATAAAAATGCGGATCGTTTTCAGAATAAGTATCCACTCGCAGCACAAGTGGTAAAGGATTACCACTATGTGGATGACTTTATCTACAGCGACGACGGCGACACGAAAGTCGCAAACATGGCGGATCAAGTAAGAAGCATTCACGCAGCAGGCGGCTTCCACATACGCAATTGGTCATCAAACTCTAAGGAGGTTCTACACTCGCTAGGCAGCGAGACAACATCCAACAAGGCGGTCGAAATCAATGCAACCGAAAAGGTACTCGGATTGTACTGGATGCCAGAATCTGATAACTTCATCTTCATGTGCAAGTTCGCTAGGCTGAAACGTAACGTTTTCGAAATCGATGAAACACCAACAAAACGCGAAATTCTCCAAGTGCTGATGTCAATGTACGATCCGCTTGGATTCATCTCATGCTTCACCATAGAACTAAAAATTCTACTACAAGACGTTTGGAGAAGCGGCATTGGTTGGGACGAAACCCTACCCGATGAATTACTGCCTAAATGGATACGATGGAAAAGACTTCTACCAGCCATTTCGGATTTAAATATTTCCAGATGTTATGCAAATGGCTTACGCAGCTGTCTGTTACCTGCGCATACGGCAAGGCGAAACGACTTATCTCAGCTTCGTGGCTTCTAGAGCAAAGGTGGCCCCTCTAAATTCGATGTCCATACCAAGGATGGAGCTACAAGCGGCAGTCATCGGAATAAAGCTAAGTAATCGAATCCTAAGTAATAAACGGCTGTCAATTAATTCCAGCTGGTATTGGTCCGACTCTAAAACGGTCCTCAAATGGCTTCGAATTGACCCACGAAAGTTTCAACAGTTCGTCATGCATCGTGTGGGCGAAATATTGGAATTCTCGGATGTCAACCAATGGACATGGGTACCCACCCATCTTAACCCTGCAGATCTTGCCACCAAAGCATCTACAGCAATAAAATCCGCAAAATGGATTAGCGGACCAGAGTTTCTACTGCAAGAACACTCTGAATGGCCCAAATGCGATGACCTGGGACTACCAAGTAATGCTGAAGTCAGGCATAACTTGTTCTTCATCGACAACTCGTCGCTGAAACCAATAATAAACGCGGAATATTTTTCCGACTGGCGCAGATTATATCGGGCCGTGGCTCGGTATATATTCTACATTGAAAAGCTGCGTGCAAAACACAGGAACCTACTGCCACCACAAGAAGTTTCTTACGAAATGATTCAGCGGGCGCAACTAATCATTCTAAGACATGTGCAAATGTCTGAATTTGAATCAGAAGTCTGCTATTTAGCAAAAGGTAAACCTATAAAAATGAATTCCAAACTATTATGTTTGAATATCTTCCTTGACATTGAACAAATAGAAAATGCCAATAACTTACTATCAGACCATACAGAAAACGAATAAAAAAATAATAACCTTTATCCCACTCTACACCATGAACTAACGCCTAACTAACTAACCTCCACATTAAGACGCGGACATACTAGATCCATCAACTAGTTAGGGTCAGCTTGGAAGTATGTGGCAGAGAATCCTGACCACAACGACCTAATAATGTTGACGCAGAATATCGACGACTTAGTGACTAATAACAACCAACAAATAATAATAAACAGAAACTTAGAACAAAGAATCAACAAACTGACAAAAATTTCCAACAACCTTACAAACGCAGTTAAAAAGGACATTTTTCTCTCTAACGAAATCGCCATTAGCTTCCAAAAAAAATAAGACTTATCAAAGAAGAAATTAACAACATTAGACATGCCATTCAATGGGCAAGGGTAGATGTAATCAACTGAGTGCTATTAAGCGAGGACGAGTTGACAATCATAGATGACATATTCAAAGACCAAGAGCTGACTCCTCTGTCCATCGAAGAAATGCTTGAATTCTCCCATGTTTCGATTCTACATAACAATACAGTTCTTTTCTACTTAGTAAAAATACCTACACTAGAAAAAGTAAACTTCCAACACGTAAAAATTAAACCAGTAATAAGAAACAATAAAATTGTACACCTAAACAGTAATAATTTCTTTATTAATGAAAAGCAAATTTATAAGATACATAAAGAATGTAAAACTTTCAATAATATAACGGTATGTCGTAAAAACAAAATTGTTAATCTAAGTAATACTGATTGCATACCAAATTTAGTAAAGGGTACTAGGGCATATTGTAACATCAGTTATGCGGACCACTTAAGCGAAATAGAAGAAATCGAAACGGACTCATAATACTCAACAATTTCGGCGGTAACTTGACCTGGAACAGAACAACAGAAAGCATTAAAGGAACTCACCTCATCCATTTTTACAACGAATCCATCAGCATTAACGCGCAGCAGTTCGACAACGTTGAATCGACTATCCTGAAGCCAAATAACACCGGAGGAGATCAAACGGATAAAAAGTGCTGTCTCTACAATCTCTGGAAGCGCTTCATATCAACAATACCGGACAACTGCGAAATCTGGTAAACCAATCCAACACAAGCAGAATCACGCTGGTCACCCTTTTCCTACTAGCTGTATCACACTTCACCTGCTACGAAGAGAAAGAAAAAACGTTACACTACACATAAGCCATATCCCAACTCAACTTACCTCTGACATAGGGGAAGAGATGTAAGCCCCAATAACTAAAGCAGCACCACGCAGACCACAACAAATTCCGATCAATGACGTCCCCTACTTTAAAAAACGTTACACTACAAATAAGCCATATCCCAACTCAACTTACCTCTGACATAGGGGAAGAGATGTAAGCCCCAATAACTAAAGCAGCACCACGTAGACCACAACAAATTCCGATCAATGACGTCCCCTACTTTAAAAAAAGAGAAACTAAAAAACCACAACTGCTTGAGGACAAGTAGAAATTAAGAGAGGAAGAGTTAACGACGAGAATTATTGTACAATTCCGCAGCGGTCAAGAACTGCAAATATAACACAAATAAACACACCGAATCAGCAGAATCAGAAGTCTGCAAGTTTGTCGTTTGCAATTCATAGGAATCCAGCCGCCGTCGAATGCAAATGATGTCGCAAGCTTTTACCAGCAGCGCTGCCGACGTTAACTCAGAATTTTAGCTAGCTAGGGTAGAATTGTTTTAAGTAAACTTCAGTCTGAAAGTTCCAATAAAAGAAACAAGTCCACTAATTTCAATAAAACAAGTTTTTAACTTATACATTGTGACGAATCACAAATCTTGGTATTTTTTATATATTAATATATATATACAAGCAAACCTTCCGAATCGATATGCCCTAATTACTAAAGGGGATTAGTTCAACATTAGGTTACTGTTTCTAGCTAGAGAGAGCAATCGTTTTCTATTTCATCTTTAGGCTACAGTTTCTAGCAAGAGAGAGCAATTGTTTTCTATTCCATCATTAGGTTACAGTTTCTAACAAGAGAACAATTATTTTTATCTCTTTTGTTTCCCTCTCCTTCGCATTGCAATAGCCAGCGACGCCGACGCACCGGCGGTACAGTCAGTGTCAGCATAGCTAAGCTAAGACAATTTGTCACGTACACCAAAAGCTCGTAGGATAACGGTGAATCATCAGTAGCCAATCAAAACGCGCCACGCATTTCTGCAGCTGCGCCGAAAGCTTAGAATATTAAAAACTAGGGCAAAGGCAAGAATTAAAAATGAGAGCAAGATCATTCAGTTGGTGACCATCGGCAAGTCAAGTTTGCAAAAGAAATAACAAGTAGTGAAAATCCAGAAAATTAAAGAAAAAAATAAAAGTGACAGTGAGACGAAACAAAGTGAAACCAAGTGAATACAAGACAAAAATCTAGCAAAGAATAAAAAGGAAAAGAACAACGTATAGAGGAAAACATAGACAACACCAGATTGAAAAACCAATAAAAAGAAGTTATAT